>JBBGZY010000094.1:830000-1355000 GCA_037952925.1 Lithobates clamitans | reverse complement strand
ACTTTCTGCTATAAAACATATCCAATATAATTTAAAAAAAAATCGAATTTCTTCATCAAAATTCTGCTACATATTTTTGTTAAAAAAATCCCAATAAGCGTATATTGATTGCTTTGCGCAAAAGTTATAGCGTCTACAAACTAGGGGATATTTTTATAGGAATTTTTATTTATTTATTTATTTTACTAGCGTCTTACAGCAGGACTGCGACATTGCGGCAGACAAATTGGACACAATGGGGGTTATTTACGAAAGGCAAATCCACTTTGCACTGAAAGTACACTTGGAAGTGCAGTTGCACTGTAGATCTTAAGGGGGACATGCAAGGAAAATAAAAAAAACTGCATTTTAGCTTGCACATGATTGGATGATAAAATCAGCAGAGCTTCCCCTCATTTCAGATCTACCCCTCAGATTTACAGTGACTGCACTTCCAAGTGCACTTGTAGTGCAAAGTGGATTTGCCTTTCTTAAATAAGTGACACTTTTGGGGACCAGTGACATCTATACAGGGATCAGTGCTAAAAATATGCACTGTAACTGTACTAATGACACTGGCAGGGAAGGGGTTAACATCAGGCGCGATCAAAGGGTTAAATGTGTTCCCTGGGAGTGCTTGCTTACTGTGTGTGGGGTGCTTTAACTGTGGGAAGACAGAGATGCTTAGCAGAAACACAGGATCTCTGTCTTCCCTACTAACAGAACGGCGATCTGCCTTGTTTACATAGGCAGACCACCATTCTGCCTCTGTCAGGAACGATCGGCGGGTGCCGGCAGACCCGCTGTTTGGCTCCCGCTTTGATTGGACACCGCAGTGCGCGCCGCAGACCCGGAAGTGCAGAATCACGTACGCCACCGTCCTGCAGTAAATGTATGTGGGACCGTCGGCAACAGGTTATTGAATTAGAAAAGAAAACAAAAAAAAACGAAATATTGTAAAATATGAAAGATGAGGTTATGCCGAGTAAATAGATAACTAACATGTCACGCTCTAAAATTGCGCACGCTCGTGAAATGACGACAAAGTACATGAAAATCTCCATCTTTCAATTTTTTTTTACAGGTTACATGTTGAGAGTTACAGTGGAGGTCCAGCAATAGAATTATTGCTCTTGCTGTGACGTGCGCACCGATATCTCACGTGTTTACATATGCTTGCGCGACTTGCGTATGCGTTTGACAAATCGAGGAAAGCTGGCATCAGCCAGCACCTGGGACTCTTCCCTTTTGAAGGATAATACTACACTGGCGTTCATCTCCCCTGGTCTGCGCCTACCTGAGCGGTGGGACCCCTCTCTGCTTATCTTGCGTATGCCTTTGCTTCTGCGTGCGAGCACGCCGGGAGAAGGGCACTTTACATTTTTTTTTACTTATTTTTTATTTTTTTACACTGTCTCATTATTTATTTATTTAATTTTTGATCACTTTTATTCCTATTACAAGGAATGTAAACATCCCTTGTAATAGAAATAAGGATGATAGGTCCTCTTTATTGAGAGATCTGGGGTCAAAAAGACTCCAGATCTCTTATTTACCTGTAAAAGCAAAAAAAAAAAAAAAAGTTTACTTCCGCCCTAGACCGGAAGTGACATTATGATGACGTCATGTAAAACCTTTATCCCAAAAAAAAAGGAAAAAAACTGTTTGCTGTAAATGATTTCAAAATGTGAGCTGGAGTTTGGCTTTAATTTGTGAGTGTATCTAAATCTGCTGATACATTTAACACTCTCCTTCACCCAGACTGACAATGCTGTTGTCTACTGTGCCTCCTGTGCTCCTTCCTCCAAAGCTGTGTGTAACTGGCCACATCACCAGGTGAAAACAGAGGGGAAAATACCAAAGAAAAGAAAACGAATGCAGCCATCCCATCTAATGATCAGTAAGCTGCAATATAATACATCTTTGGGTTTGGGTTTAATACTGCTTTAAAGCAGTTGTAAACCCCGTTTTGCGATTTTTACCTAGAGGTAAGCCTATAATAAGGCCTATAATAAGGCTTACCTCTAGGTAAAATGAATATCTCCTAAACCTGTACGGAGTTTAGGAGATATTCAACCTGCATGCAGTCGCTGACGCCAGTGGCGCATGCGCTCTGACGGTCCAGCTTACTGTGCCAAAACTTCAGAGCTCCTTGCCTGAACCGAGGGCTCCCGCGCGCAATGTGCGGGAGTGACGTCATCGCGTCTCCGGCCACTCACAGCACCAGAGCCCACGATCCCGGAACAGAGAACGGGAGAAGATGTCAGCCCTCTCAGCGGTGACCGGGCGCCGCTGAGAGGGCTTCGTTTTAAGGTGAGTATTTCATAATGTGCTAGTATGCGAGGCATACTAGCACATTATTCCTTTGTCTTGCAGGGGGGTTTTTTTTGGGGGGGGGAGTTTTTTTTTCCACGTTTTCAACTGCTTTAAAAAAGAATTATATTAACTCCTTATAAGGTCACTAATGGTAGATGGAGCATTACATCCTATAAGCTCCAGCAAATTTTAAAGCCAGATTCCTATTGGTTCCTTCTAAGTGACAGAAGCACAAGCTTGGTGCACTGACTTCCTAATGGGGACTCACTGCACACAACTGCATTTAATTGTTTTTTTGAGCTATTTACCTCCAGGCTAAATTGGGTACCCCTAAAACAAACCCCAGCTAGGAGTCTCTATTAATCTCTATGATAAGAGGGATTACTCGTGACTTGGTGGACTAGCGGTATCATCACTCTTTGGTATATGAAGTGGTATGTCGTTTCTACAAGCTCACCTATGAAAGGCCCTGACCGGGTTAAGGTCGCAAGCCCCCTTGTGCTTGCCGTTTGGTAAGCGCGCATTTTATTTCTAGATACCACAGTGGTGCGGTGAAGGATTTTTTTATCTACATTTCCTGCTTCAAAGACTGGGCCCGAGCCTATGTCTTTTCACATTATCTATTTGGACTTTTTTCACTATGTTAGGACTGTTCATCAAACATTTATTGTCATAGGTTTTAAGAACTGTGTTAGTCATTGAAATTGGGCTCTATTAATTTGTCCCATTCAACACTGGCATTATTACGTACTTTATTCACAGCGCTGCTATTTTTGTTATATTGTTATATTAGTGTGTGTATCTCACTTAGAGTGGCTGCTTTTGTTATTATCTACATTTTTTCACTAAATCAAGTTCATTATATTTGGTTATTCAACATTTATGGAAGGTACCCTTTTGGGTGTATTACAGCGCGGTAGTCCTCTTACTATGTTTTGTTTGTTTTATGTTTGTGTTTTATATATGATAAATTTGATATATTAGACGTTAAAGTGTAAGAAAAGTCTAAAAGCTACGTTCACACTAATGCCGCGTACACACGGTCGGACTTTTCGACCGGACTGGTCTGATGGACGCCGACGGACCAAATCCGGCGAACAATCCGATCGTGTGTGGGCTTCACCGGACCTTCAGCGGACTTTTCCAGTCGCAAATCTGATGGACTTTAGATTTGGAACTTGCTTCAAATCTTTACGTCGTAACTCCGCCAGACCCAGAAATCCGCTCGTCTGTATGCTAGTCCAACGGACGAAAACCGACGCTAGGGCAGCTATTGGCTACTGGCTATCAACTTCCTTTTTAGTCCGGTGTACGTCATCACGTACGAATCCGTTGGACTTTGGTGTGATCCTGTGTAGGCAAGTCCGTTCGTTAGAAAGTCCGTCGGAAATCCATCAAAAGTCCGTCGAAAGTCTGTCGGACCAGTCCTGACGAAAAGTCCGCCCGTGTGTACGCGGCATTACAAAAAAAAAATTCTAACGCTGACACCGACGTGATCCAATGCACCTAGAGCGTTAGTGTGCCTTTTTGATGCGTTAAAAAAATGCACCCCAGATGCCCCCTCCAAGTGATTTTTTTTTGGTTATTATGGGGAAGTGCGTTTTTTTTTGTTTTTTTTAATATGTGCACTGCCGAAAAATTTGTACGTTTTCGTTTCATTCGTTTTTTGTTTTTTTTTTCGTTTTTCGGATCATTCGTTATGATCGCAATTTATTCATTCGTATATTTGAAATTTCGTAAATTTGTAAATTCGAAAGAAAATCCGAAATCTCAAAAGAATAACTAACTAACTATTAAATTATAAGTATTGGAATTTCCTTTCAAATTTTGCTGTTAGAGAACGTAACGAATGCGAATTTATCCGAAGTTGCGAATTATCTGAAATAACGAATGCCGTATCTAAACGAATGGAACGTAACGAATTAATAATAATAAATAACAATAATAATAATAAAAACTTTTTATTATTATTATTTATTATTAATTAGTTCCGTTCCATTCGTTTAGATACGGCATTCATTATTTTGGATCATTCCTAACTTCAGATAAATTTGTATTCGTTACATTCACTGACAGCCAAATTTGAAAGGAAATTCCAATACCTATAATTTAATAGTTAGTTATTATTAGTTTAGTTAGTTATTTGGTTATTCTTTTGAATTTTCGGATTTTCTAACTAACTAAATAATAATAACTAACTATTAAATTATAGGTATTGGACTTTCCTTTCAAATTTGGCTGTTGGGGAACGTAATGAATACAAATTTATCCGAAGTTATGAATTATCCGAAATAACAAATGCCGTATCTAAACGATTTGAATGGAACAAGTTAATAATAAATAATAATAATAAAAAGTTTTTATTATTATTATTGTTATTTATTATTATTATTAATTTGTTACGTTCTATTCGTTTAGATACGACATTCGTTACTTTGGATAATTCGTAACTTCGGATAAATTCATATTCGTTGCGTTCACTAACAGCCAAATTTGAAAGGAAATTCCAATACCTATAATTTAATAGTTAGTTATTATTAGTTAGAAAATCCGAAAATTCAAAAGAATAACTAACTAATAATAACTAACTATAAAATATAGGTATTGGAATTTCCTTTCAAATTTGGCTGTTAGTGAACGCAACGAATATGAATTTATCCGAAGTTACGAATTATCCAAAGTAACGAATGTCGTATCTAAACGAATAGAACGTAACAAATTAATAATAATAATAAATAATAATAATAACAACTTTTTATTATTATTATTTATTATTAACTCGTTCCATTCCATTCGTTTAGATACGGCATTCGTTATTTCGGATAATTCGTAACTTCGGATAAATTTGTATTCATTACGTTCCCTAACAGCCAAATTTGAAAGGAAAGTCCAATACCTATAATTTAATAGTTAGTTATTATTAGTTAATTAGTTAGTTAGAAAATCCGAAAATTCAAAAGAATAACCAAATAACTAACTAACTAATAATAACTAACTATTAAATTTTAAGTATTGGAATTTCCTTTCAAATTTGGCTGTTAGTGAACGTAACGAATACGAATTTATCCGAAGTTACGAATTATCCGAAATAACGTATGCTGTAGCTAAACGAATGGAACATAACAAATTAATAATAATAAATAACAATAATAATAATAAAAACTTTCCCAAAAAAAACTCCATTCCATTCGTTTAGATACGACATTCGTTATTTCGGATAATTCGTAACTTCGGATAAATTTGCATTCATTACGTTCCCTAACAGCCAAATTTGAAAGAAAATTTCAATACCTATAATTTAATAGTTATTATTAGTTAGTTATTCTTTTGAATTCTTGGATTTTCTTTCTTATTTACGGATTTCCGAATTTACGAATATTTGGAAAAATTCATCAAACGGGCTTTCGTTAATTTGGATATTTCCGAATTAACTAATTTGTCGAAATTAGTATAAAAAACGAATTTGGAACGAAACGAATTTCACATGTCTAGTTTTTTTTCCACCTCACTGATCTCTGATAAATGCTTGTCAAACATGCTGTAATCGCACCATAAATGCGCTGTAAACACTACAGGCGTGTTCACAGCACGTTAGATTTGAATGGAAGGAGTTGACACGCTTCAACTCCTCCCAGGCTTGACAAGTAGCTTCAGCGTTGTGAAGCAACACAAACACTGCATGTTTTTTTTTTTTTAAAGTGAACAGCTCTGTCTGTTGTCCATGTTATCTGTTGTAGGCTGCTTCGCTAGATGTTCACCCGCACAAATGCACACTAAACACCTATTTTGAATGCTAGTGTGAACAGGGCCTTACGTTCCCTCCCCCCTTCTCCTACCAACCCTGCCTAACCTGAAAAAAAAGATCTGTAAACTTCCCTATTTTAATCAGGTCCTGTCACATAATCCTGCAACTCCAGCTCCCCTGTGTCAGTGAGCAGCAGCTGCAGGGGAGAGGAGGGAGCACCAACAACTGCTGGGCTATGGAAGCCTATGGGCAACATGGAACTCCCAGTTGTTTTCAAGCCTCCCTGAGCAGGGACTGCAGGACCGAAAAGGATTAAAAATAAGAGGGCCTGCAGGACATTTATAAAAGAAAAATTGTTTCCCCTAAAAGTATATGCAGGCATGAGGCCTGGCTGCCCAGGAAAGGGGAGGCCGTGAGCATGTGGCCCCCTTCTCCTGAACCATACCAGGCCACATGCCCTCAACATTGGGGGGGTGCCTTGCGAAGGGGCACTCTCCCCTTTTGCAAGGCACGTTGTCCCTAGGTTGATAGGGACTTCTTGGAATCTGGAAGCCCCAACAATAAGGGGTCCCCCAGATATCCAACCCCCCTATCACTTTTTTTTTTTTTTAATGGTTGAACTAGATGGACTTTTGTCTTTTTTCAACCTGACTAACTATGTAAATGAGTATGGGGTACAAATTATCCCTTGTTACTCATTCACAAAAAAAAGGTAATAGTATAAGAAAAAAAAATCTCAGTTTACTTAAATAGAAAACAAACAGCGCCCCTCAATGTAAATCTAACATCAATCACATAGTCCAGGGACATAGATACTTGGTAATCTCGATGAGCGATGTGGATCTGCCACCTAAACAGTCCTGTCCTGCTGCTACTCCCATTGCAAATGACAGCACCCTGGTGCCTCTGGAATTTATATGCAGCAGCAGGATCCTGGGTGACCTCTTTAACCAAATTTGGTCATGACCATATGCGGTCAGTGAAGTCACCCTGGATCCCTTTTAAAGGAGTACATCATACATGGCTTTCATGTAAAAGTGATCTGGACAGCATCCCTTTCTAAGTTCACCGCCCCCCCTTCACTGGCCGCCACCATTCCCAAGCTCTCCCATTTTACCAAGGAGCCCAGGTGGTTGGATTGGCTGCCCACAGAAGAGATGGAGGAACATCCATTCCCCCGATTTCCTCTGTGACAAATGAAACCAGAAACAATGAGGATTTTCTCACTTCCAGGTTCAGAGCTGTCTTTCCCTGGCCATTGCATACCTTTCTAAGTTCACCCCCCCTTAACTGGCCGCTGTCATTCCCAAGCTCTCCCATTTTACCAAGGAGCCCAGGTGGTTGGATTGGCTGCCCACAGAAGAGATGGAGGAGCATCCATTCCCCCGATTTCTTCTGTGACAAATGAAACCAGAAACAATGAGGATTTTCTCACTTCCAGGTTCAGAGCTGTCTTTCCCTGGCTGTTACAGCCAGGGAAGCATCTGATCAAACAGATCTGTGTCTGCTTTTAAGGTAAGGAAGACTTTAATAGGCCCTTGATCTCTTTATAAAGTGTACTTGTCACTGTCCAAAGCTATCAGAAGGGGTCTGGTTCATCCCTTGTGATAGCAATAAAGGTAAATGATTTTTTTTTCAAAAGAAATAAAAAAAAAAGGTAAAAATAATTAGAAAAAATTAAAGAAGTCTGGCTTACACAGAAATGCAAACGTGCACGTAGGTTTGGCATGCATATGTAGTGCCCTCTGTGTACAGTGTAGGAAAATTTAGTTGGGCTCCTCTGTAGGCAGAGGAACAGGGGTTACTTTGTTTGGAGTTAGCTGGCAGAGTCTCTGTTACCTCCTCCTGACTTCTGGAACTGCTGGAGGGTTCCATAACTTAGATGGTGGAGGAGCAGAGATGAGGCCTGAATATTTATGGAGTCTCGTCCAATCCCTGGGTGAGGACAGCCCAGAAGGTGGAGAGACAGGCCATAAATATTCTGGAGCCTAGCCATGTGGGAGCAGTGTCCAGGGTCCAGTTGCATGGAGGGGACCATCGTGCTGGGGGGGCTCTGCCCCTGGGCAGAAGGAAGAAGCCAAAAGAGAGAGAGAAGCAGCTAAAGCCTCACCCCCTTCCAGCCTCAGTCCAGCAGGAGGCCTGTTCAGCACGTCACATGTGCTTCAGGATTCACCAAAGGGACTGAATAAGTAGCTTCAACCACTACACCCCAGAGCAGTGATGGCGAACCTTGGCACCCCAGATGTTTTGGAACTACATTTCCGATGATGCTCAACTACACTGCAGAGTGCATAAGCATCATGGGAAATGTAGTTCCAAAACATCTGGGGTGCCAAGGTTCGCCATCACTGCCCCAGAGCCTGATAGAGAAGAAGCAGCCAGGTGCAATACCCAGCTAGTGCTACACATATGTAAACGGTGATCACACCACACATGTGAAGTATCGCTGCAAATGTCAGTAAGAATACTTCTAGTACCATAACTCATGTTTAACTCCAACCTGTAAAGCGTCTCCATTTCACAGGCATGCACAATTTTAAAACTTGACATGTTTGGTATCTATTTACTCAACGCATCATCTTTTGTATTTGACCTTGGAAAAGCCAAGATTCAGCTCCCATAGACTTCTTTGGTGTTTGGCGTCATGTTTGGGTCTAGGAGATTTTTTGCTGGGTTCACCAGAACACCTGCGAATCGAACCTTACCCGGTTTGCACATCACTGACTCCTCAGCCCTCACCCACTGCTGTGCCATTCACAAAGCGTAGCCGAAACATCATTACTGTACTGTTCTTTGTGAATGGCTGCAGAAAAGGACAGCAGAACTGCCAGTGAAAGAGCTGACTACTCTACAGTGCCTGGAAAAAGTATTCATACCCCTTAAAATTTTCCACATTTTGTCATGTTACAACCAAAAACGTAAATGTATCTTATTGGGATTTTATGTGATAGACCAACACAAAGTGGCACATAATTGTGAAGTTGAAGGAAAATGATAAATGGTTTTCAAAATGTATTTACAAATAAATATGTGAAAAGTGTGGCGTGCTTTTGTATTCAGCCCCCCTTTACTCTGATAGCCCTAACTAAAATCTAGTGGAACCAATCATCTTCAGAAGTCACCTAATTAGTAAATAGAGTCCATCCGTTTGTGTAAAATAATCTCAGTATAAATACAGCTGTTCTCTGAATCCCTCAGAGGTTTGTTAGAGAACCTTAGTGAACAAACAGCATCCTAAAGACCAAGGAACACACCAGACAGGTCAGGGATAAAGTTGTGGAGAAGTGTAAAGCAGGGTTAGGTCGTAAATAAATACCCCAAGCTTTGAACATCTTATGGAGCACTGTTCAATCCACACCCGAAAATGGAAAGAGTATGGCACAACTACAAACCTACCAAGACATGACCGTCCACCTAAACTGACAGGCCGGGCAAGGAGAGCATTAATCAGAGAAGCAGTCATGAGGCCCATGGTAACTCTGGAGGAAGTGCAGAGATCCACAGCTCAGGTGAGAGAATCTGTCCACAGGACAACTATTAGTCGTGCTCTCCACAAATCTGGCCTTTATGGAAAAGTGGCAAAAGAGAGCCATTGTTGAAAGAAAACCATAAGAAATCCCATTGGTGGGAAACAGCAAACATGTAGAAGAAGGTGCTCTGGTAAGATGAGACCAAAATTGAACTTTTTGGCCTAAAAGCAAAATGCTATGTGTGGCAGAAAACTAACACTGCACATCACCCTGAACACACCATCCCCTCTGTGAAACATGGTGGTGACAGCATCATGTTGTGGGGATGCTTTTCTTCAGCAGGGACAGGGAAGCTGGTCAGAGTTGATGGGAAGATGGATGGAGCCAAATACAGGGCAATCTTAGAAGGAAACCTGTTATGCCATGTATACACGACCGGACTTTTGACGGACTGAATCACGTCAGACTTTTCAACAGACTTTCGATGGACTTCCGTCAAATCAACTTGTCTACACACAATCACACCAAAGTCTGATGGATTCGACCGTGATGACGTACGACCGGACTAGAATAAGGAAGTTCATAGCCAGTAGCCAATAGCTGCCCTAACATCGGTTTTCGTCCGTCGGACTAGCATACAGATGGATGGATTTTTCGACCGTAGGAAAGATTTGAAACATGTTCCAAATCTAAAGTCCGTCACATTTTCAACAGAAAAGGTCCGCTGCAGGTCCGATGAAGCCCACACACGGTCGAATTGTCCGACGGATTCGTTCCGTTGGACCAGTCTGGTCGAAAAGTCCGCTCGTGTGTACACGGCATTTGAGTCGATAGGTGAGTGGTCTGACCAGGTAATATTGCGGTATAGACTTACAGACCCCTCCCCCTCCCAGGAGTGATGCTGGTGTTTAAACAAAAGTCTATTACAGGACCCCGATGTCTTGGCGGATGAAACTAGAGAACTTACTACGTACTTTCAATTTAATGACACTCCTGGGAGTAACCCTGGGATTGTCTGGGAAGCACACAAAACGGTAATTTGAGGAGTGTTAATTAAACATGGTGCCCGTATCAAGCATGCTCAAGAAACCAAACTCACAACACTGCTTACAGACATACAGGTGCTCGAACTCCGCCATAAACAGGCCCGGACACTTCTGTAGAGCACAACCTCACACACTTGCATCATCAATTCTGGGGACAAATGTGGCAAACAACTTTCAAGGGCCCTCCGAGATCAGAGAGCAGCTTCCTATATTCCCCAAGGGGTGGGTCCGATGGGACAAAAGGTTACACTCCCAAAACACATAGTTCAGTCCTTTGGGGATTACTACTCCTCCTTATACAATCTCTCAGATAGTTCCCTATCGCAGACACGACTGAACGACTATCTCTCCTCAGCACGCCTACCTCGTCTATCATCCCCCACAGCGGCACGACCTAAAGGTTCCTATAACCATCGAGGAATTGCAGTCGGCGGTGGGCTCAGTCAAGCCCGGCAAAGCACCAGGCCCGGATGGATTCACCATCCAATATTATTATGCCCTATTACCCCTCCTAGGCCAACACATGGTCAAGACATTCAGTGCACTAGGAGAATCATCCTCTTTACAGCCCATGACCTTACTAGCTCAGATCTTAGTTATACACAAGGACGGTAAGGACCCCTCATTGTGCAGTAGCTATAGACCAATTTCACTACTCAATGTGGATCTGAAACTCTTCACCAAAATATTAGCCACGCAACTTCAACTATATCTTCCCCAACTAGTGCATTTAGTCCAAGTGGGATTCATTCCCACTCGCGAGGAGCGGGACACCATCACGAAAATTCTAAACTTAATTCACTCCACCAACCATACCAAAGTCGCTTGTGTCTTCCTGAGCACCGATGCAAAGAAGGCGTTTGATAGGGTCAACTGGAGCTTCATGTTCGCAACCCTTCAAGACTTCATTGTGGGGGACAGGATGATACAATGGATTGCTGGAGCATATACTACTCCAACAGCTTCAGTCAAGGTTAATGGGGTGTTTTCAGATCCGATCACAATTTTGAACGGGACCTGGCAGGGCTGCCCTCACTCGCTGTTGTTGTTCGTGCTTACTCTGGAACCGTTCTTGAGTAGGGTCAGAATGAACGACGACATCACGGGCCTACAGATGGGCAACTCCCATTATAAAGTCTCTGCATACGCGGACAACTTACTCTTTTCCCTCTCAAATCCAACTATCTCTCTGCCCAATCTTGAACCTGAAAATACATTTTTCAAAGTCTGAAGCCATGGGTGTGGGGATATCTTCCACACAACTACATTACTTACAGTGCAACTTTAAATTGAAGTGAACCCGCCTGGCTCTGAAATATCTAGGGACATATATCCCCCCCATTACTGGCCAATGTCTTTAAACTAAACTTTCCACGTCTTCTTGGTGAAGTACGTAAACTGGATAAATGGCATCAAGGCCTGCACTTGTGGTTCGGCCGATGCAACATCATAAAGATGAGTGTCTTACCCAAATTCCTGTACCTATTTCAGGCTCTACCTATCCATATCCCCTCAGCCTACTTTAGACAAGTAAACACCCTTTTCACTAAATTTATATGGTCTTGGAGACCCAGGATTCGGGGACGTCATCTGACCCTCCCCAAAATATTCAGGGGAATTGCAGTCCCTGATATCTGGAAATGTCACCAAGCTGCTCACCTCATGTGGGTGATTGACTGGTGCAGACATGGCGACCAAAAATGATGGACCCAATTGGAACAACAATTCAGTACCATTCTTCTTCGTAGGGCTCCCTGGTGCTTTCACACCTTTCCCTCTGTACCCCCACAGCAAGGTGTCAGGCAAGCCAGCAGCCACCCACCCACAGCAAGGTGCCAGGCCACTGAGGCCAGTCAGTCAGCAGCCACCCACTCACAGCAAGGTACCAGGCCAGCCAGCAGCCACCCACCCACAGCAAGGTGCTAGCCAGGCCAGCCAGCAGCCACCTACCTACAGCAAGGTGCCAGCTAGGCCAACCAGCAGCCACCCACCCACAGCAAGGTGCCAGCCAGCAGACACCCACCCACAGCAAGGTCCAGCCAGCAGCCACCCACCCACAGCAAGGTGCCAGCTAGGCCAGTCAACAGAAACCCACTCACAGCAAGATGCCAGCCAGCAGACACCAACCCACAGCAAGGTGCCAGCCAGCAGCCACCCACAAACAGCAAGGTGCCAGCCAGGCCAGCCAGCAGCCACCCACCCACCCACAGCAAGATGCCAGCCAGCAGCAACCCACCCACAGCAAGATGCCAGCCAGGCCAGCCAGCAGCCACCCACCCACAGCAAGGTGCCAGCCAGAAGCCACCCACCCACAGCTTGTTCAGTTTATACAAGATTTGTGCATAAAATTGTTGTTATTTTAGAAAAGTTTCAATGTACAAAATATCGGCACATAATACCGGCTATCAGCAGGAGAGGTGCCCTAAATATCGGCATCGTATCGGCAGCGAAAAAACAATATCAGTCAGTCCCTACTGTGTACTCAGGCTTATTTTCAAGAGGCAATAACCCATAGGTACACTAGATGGCACTGCATGTCAACAAATTCTGATTCTAGGATTGTTTTTGTGTAAAATGGTTATCCAGCCATAGAGGTTTCAAAAGTGATCCCCATTCCACCGCAACGCATTGATATAACACAGCAAAACATGTTTCCCCATTGACATTTTTACTTTGTTATTAATGTAACTACTGTAAGTGCATCAGTGAACTTGCCAATGGCATCCTGGAGATTGCAACAGTAAGCATAAAAAAAGAAGAAAAAGGAAGTATCCTATCAGTTCAAAAAAAAATGAAAAAATGTTGTTGTGTATCTTTGGAAGCCATCCATAACAACTGAAGTTCCAAACAATACCGTAAAAATGGATTCATGGCTCTAACCACTCCAGAACCTATGGTATAAATTGGAGATGCAAGGGTGAACAAAATAGAAATGTCCCCGACAGATATCTCTACAACCTTCTTTATTGATATTTATTTTAAAAAAAGGTTACTGTGAAAAGACCTTCCTTTTTTATAAATATCAATAAAGAACGTTGTAGAGATATCTGTCAGGGACATTTCTATTTTGTTCACCCTTGCATCCCCAATTTATACCATAAGTTCTGGAGTGGTTAGAGCCATGAATCCATTTTTACGGTATTGTTTGGAAATTCAATTCGGCTTATCCCTAGTCTTGTTCGGCTTATCCCTAGTCTTGATTTAAGTACAGTTGCAATCTGAAAGTCCAAACAATACCATAAAAATGGATTCATGCTCCAACCACTCCAGAACCTATGGTATAAATTGGAGATGCAAGGGTGAACAAAATAGAAATGTCCCCGCCAGATATCTCTACAACTTTCTTTATTGATATTGATTTTAAAAAAGGGTTACTGTGAAAACACCATCTTTTTTTTATAAATATCAATAAAGAAGGTTGTAGAGATATCTGTTGGGGACATTTCTATTTTGTTCACCCTTGTATCTCCAATTTATACCATAGGTTCTGGAGTGGTTAGAGCATGAATCCATTTTTATGGTATTGCTTTGACTTTCAGATTGCAACTGTACTTAAATCAAGACTAGGGATAAGCCGAACATACCTGGGTTCGGTTTAAAGGCAAGTTCACCAAACATTAATGAAATTTGGGTTCTAAATTCAAAAACCAGCTGAATGTTATTGGGAGCTGAATGTTAAAAATCAGTAATGGCCACTTTCTAGGCCAGTGGTCTCCAAACCAGGGGCCAGGATGCGGCCCTTTACTTGCTTTTATAAAGTGTTGGGACGCCTGCCTTTACACGCACATGAACTTTAATGGCATCCCAGTCTTAGTCTGTAGGGATCAATATTGAGTTGGCCCACCCTTTGTAGCTATAACAGCTTCAACTCTTCTGGGAAGGCTGTCCACAAGGTTTAGGAGTGTGTATATGGGAATGTTTGACCATTCTTCCAGAAGCACATTTGTGAGGTCAGGCACTGATGTTGGACGAGAAGACCTGGCTCGCAGTCTCTGCAGTATTTCATGAAGGTGTTCTATCGGGTTGAGGTCAGCACTCTGCACAGGCCAGTCATGTTCCTCCACTCCAAACTCGCTCATCCATGTCTTTATGGACCTTGCTCTGTGCACTTGTGCGCAGTCATGTTGGAACAGAAAGGGGCCATGAAATTGTCCAAAATGTCTTGGTATGCTGACGCCTTAAGAGTTCCTTTCACTGCAGTCAAATGGCCAAGTCCAACCCCTGAAAAACAACCCCACATCATAATACCCCCTTCACCAAAAGATTTGGAGGGGTGGACCAATATAGTGTGGATAAGCGAGTTTGGGGTGGAGGAACTTGACTGGCCTGCACAGAGTCCTGACCTCAACCCAAAACAACACCTTTGGGATGAAGTAGAATGGAGACTGCAAGCCAGACCTTCTCGTCCACATCAGTGCCTGACCTCACAAATGCGCTTCTGGAAGAATGGTCAACCATTCCCATAGACCCACTCGTAAACCTTGTGGGCAGCCTTCCCAGGATAATTGAAGCTGTTATAGCTGCAAAGGTGGTCCAACTCAATATTGAACCCTACGAACTAAGACTAGGATGTCATTAAAGTTAATTTGCATGTAAAGGCAACAAGCGTCCCAATAATTTTGGCAATAT
The DNA here is from genome assembly GCA_037952925.1 of Lithobates clamitans. NCBI lineage: Eukaryota > Metazoa > Chordata > Amphibia > Anura > Ranidae > Lithobates > Lithobates clamitans. The sequence continues at coordinate 1,339,815 of JBBGZY010000094.1, read as the reverse complement.
AGTGTAGGTTCTGCCACTGGCACCAACAATAGGGAACTGTTGCTCATTCTAACACCAATGATGGCACCCTATCCCTCCCATTGACACCAATGATGGGGCACTATTCTTTCTATTGACACCAATGATTGGGCACTATTACTCCCCCCAATACCAATCACGGAGCATTGTTTACTCCCACTGAAGCCAGCATATTTTCTTCTCCCACTGGCCACAGTGCGGCCCCCCTAAAGTTTGAAGGACAGTAAACTGGCTCTTTGTTTAGAAAGTTTTGAGACCCCTGTTTTTAGAGTAATATAAATAGGTAAGGGACTATCAAACAAATGCAAGAAAAAACACTGGGGTCCCTCCCAAATCCATATCAGACCCTTATTCGATCATAGAGCCTAGCAGTCCAGAAGGTGGAGGTGAGCGTGTCCTCTCTGTTCCTCCTTAACTATACCAGTCCACGTGCTCTCAACATGAGAGGGGTACATTGCCAGACAGGACAGAAAGCTCAGGTTTCAGTTAAACTCTGAATATAAAATTTGGACCACAAATGTGTTTGGTCCAAACCCGAAGCTCATCTCTAACCAGGGCACCAATATGATATACCTTCATTTTAATCTAGTCAGTCTAGTCTGATTCAGTAGGCCTTTCTCAGTGCTTTTATGTCTGACTCCAACTGCGCTGTCCAAGGTTAACTCTTTCATGTGTAGCCTGCAAGTTCAGGGAATCAGCACTGAAAGTTGTAAACTGTAAGTGCTGGGGTAAGAATTTAAACATATAATTTACGCAATGTGCTCAATGGTTAAGCTAAAAATGCTGATTATTACAACTTTAAAGATCTCCAAGAGCTCAGTTGAGATCTTGCCCTTTGGAGAACCTCAGGGTTTTTTTCAACTGGACACTGTTGCTTGTTCAAGAGTTTCTCGTGGTTTCTGTATACACAGGTTGGTCAACTATATGGCCAAGAGTGGCCACCCCACAAACCTGCTCCTTATAGACGCTATATGACAAACATTTGTGGGCACCTGACCATCCCACCTACTTTTATGGACACCTTTCCCAAGGTGTTTCCAGTGAAGAGTTCTTTTAATGCAACTGCATATAAAACATTTAAGATTTGTGCACTTCTAAGCTTGTGGCAACGTTTTGGGAAAGGCACATTCCTGTTCTAGCAATTCGTTTTTTACCCCTCAAATCCTGAACCATTTTTGTTGACCATCTGTAGACTCATTTTATCTTATCAATATCTTTAGGTTTGCAGCACTGGACCTAGTATCCTAAATAAAGCCTAACTAGAGATCTATATTGGAGAATCATGACCTCCTTTCTCTTATCAGTGATGCCTCTAGTAATAAAAATCTATATAGGCAAATCAGGACTTTCTGCTGGTGATCCCTCAAGTTATAACTAAAGATCTCTGTAGGGGAATCGGGACCTTCATCCTCCCGCTGGTGATCACTCTAGTGATAACTAAGGATCTATATAGAGAAACCAGGACCTCTTTCTGGTGATCCTTCTAGTGATAACTAAAGATATATATATATATATATATATATATATATATATATATATATATAGAGAGAGAGAGAGAGAGAGAGAGAGAGAGAGAGAGAGAGAGAGAGAGAGAGAGAGAGAGAGAGAGAGAGAGAGAGAGAGAGAGAGAGAGAGAGAGGAATTGGGACCTCCTTCCTCCTGCTTGTGATCCCTCTAGTGATAACTTAAAGATCTACAGCAGGGGTCTCAAACTCAAATTGCCTGAGGGCCACATGACACGTTTTCATATCCCATGGGGGCCGCATGCAAACTTTTAAAACTTCAAAAGCAATAAACTATACCAGCAATAATATACTATACTATACCCAGCACTGGTGTCAGCAAACGCATTATTTAACCCCCAGCACTGGTGTCAGTAAACGCATTATTAACCCCCAGCATTACCCCCCCACACTGCACAAATAGCCCCACACTCCACAAAATACCCCCACACTACACAATTACCCCCCACACTGCACAATCACCCTCCACACTGCATAAAATACCCCCCACACTGCACAGATCTCTACCCCAGTCACCCCACTAAGGACTTTGCCTCAGTGTGATGGCTCACTCACCTCTCCTGGCAGTCAGGATCATCTGCCTCCCGAGTCCTCCCCTCCTGGCTTCCATACAGGCCTATTGACAGGGGACCCAGGGAACACAATCTCCTGCCCTGAGGTGGCAGCAGGACCCTGCTTTGGGGCTCTGGTCGATCGTCAATGCCTAGGTGGGCGGATCGATGAGGGTGGGCGGATCAATGAGCGGATCCTTCCTCCGCTCCTTCCTCTGCTCTGTTCTCTCTCTGGCTGCAGCAGCGTGCAGCGGAGAGGACAGAAGAGATGGAGAGGCAGGGCCGATCCTAGGGTCACCGGCGCCTGGGTGCAGAAATATTTCTGGCGCCCCCACATGGGCGTGGTCATTTTACCAACTCCTCCCCTTTACAAATGTTTCTATGGCAACAACTCAAACACAGAGATGCTCCCCTAAGAAGTCTTTGTTACCCTAGGATCCTCCTATGATCTTTTAACAATAAAAAAAATACAGGAAGAGCGTACACTAATGAGACCTGGAGGGGAGTCTCTCTGATGCACACAAAGAGGGCTTCTGTTAGAGAGTCTGTTAGAAAGAGCCCCCAGACATAGTACAGGAGATGGTCAGAGACTGCAATCGTGGTACAGGAGATGGTCAGAGACTGCAGACATAATATAGGAGATGATCAGAGACTGCAGACATACTACAGGAGATGGTCAGAGACTGCAGACATAATACAAGAGATGATCAGAGACTGCAGACATAGTACAGGAGATGGTCAGAGACTGCAGACATAGTACAGGAGATGGTCAGAGACTGCAGACATAGTACAGGAGATGGTCAGAGACTGCAGACATAGTACAGGAGATGGTCAGAGACTGCAGACATAGTACAGGAGATGGTCAGAGACTGCAGAAATAGTACAGGAGATGGTCAGAGACTGCAGATATTGTACAGGAGATGCCCAGAGACTGCAGACATAGTACAGGAGATGGTCAGAGACTGTAGTTATGATACAAGACAGTCAGAGACAGTCAGAGACTGCAATCATAGAACAGGAGATGGTCAGAGACTGCAGACATAGTACAGGAGATGATCAGAGACTGCAGACATAGTACAGGAGATGATCAGAGACTGCAATCATAGAACAGGAGATGATCAGAGACTGCAGACATAGTATATGAGATGCCCAGAGACTGCAGACATAGTACAGGAGATGGTCAGAGACTGTAGTTATGATACAAGACAGTCAGAGACTGCAATCATAGAACAGGAGATGGTCAGAGACTGCAGACATAGTACAGGAGATGATCAGAGACTGCAGACATAGTACAGGAGATGCCCAGAGACTGCAGACATAGTACAGGAGATGGTCAGAGACTGCAGACATAGTACAGGAGACAGTCAGAGACTGCAATCATAGTACAGGAGATGGTCAGAGAAAGCAATCATAGAACAGGAGATGGTCAGAGACTGCAGACATAGTACAGGAGACGGTCAGAGACTGCAGACATACTACAGGAGATGGTCAGAGACTGCAGACATAGTACAGGAGATAGTCAGAGACTGCAGACATTGTACAGGAGATGGTCAGAGACTGCAGACATAGTACAGGAGATGGTCAGAGACTGTAGTTATGATACAAGAGACGGTCAGAGACTGCAATCATAGAACAGGAGACTGCAGACATAATACAGGAGATGATCAGAGACTGCAGACATAGTACAGGAGATGCTCAGAGACTGCAGACATAATACAGGAGATGGTCAGAGACTGCAGACATAGTACAGGAGATGGTCAGAGACTGCAGACATAGTACAGGAGATGGTCAGAGACTGCAGACATAGTACAGGAGATGGTCAGAGACTGCAGACATAGTACAGGAAATGGTCAGAGACTGCAGACATACTACAAGAGATGGTCAGAGACTGCAGACATACTACAGGAGATGGTCAGAGACTGCAGACATGTTACAAGAGATGGTCAGAGACTGCAGTTCCTATGGACATTAGTACATAATGGCCGATCGGCCCTCTCACCTGACCCAGCGATGCAGCAACGGGTCCTCTGATCAGGAGTCAGCTCACTCTGAATTGCCCATGGTGACTCCGCTGGGTAGCACCCAGATCTGTATTCCTGCAATGACTCCATTCCTTTCTCTGCCAGGGATGGCGCTAGGCTGTGTGGCTTTCCCTCTGGTGGCTCTCTCTTTCCCATTCAGCTGAGCCTGCTGTGTGGGCTGCAGTTTCCATGTTACAGTGGGGCTGCCAGTCCTCGGGACTATATGTCCCACAATCCTCTTCTCTGGTCCTTTTTCTATTCTGTTTCCTCCCTGGTTGATATGAAGGTGGGGGAAGAAACATAGTGGGCAGCTGTGCTGGCAAGCACCGCTCACTAGTACAGCAGCACGCAGGAGAGGGAGGGGGGAAAGGAGAGCCTGCAGCTGCATTGGCTTCACTAGGGTTGGGGTCACCCCCCTTCCACTAACTATAGTTGCCCCTCAGTACAGACCCCCCTCCACTACATATAGACCCCCCTCCGTCAGTGCAGAACCCGCACTAAGAATAAACCCCTCCCTCAGTACAGACCTTACTCAGTACAGATCCCCCCCAGGTAACCCCCCCTCCATTAGTACAGACCCCCCCAGGACAGATCTCCCTCTCCATTATTACAGACCCCCACAGGACAAACCACCCCTCCATTAGTACAGACTCCCCAGGACAGACCCCCCCATTAGTACAGACCCCCCCTCCATTAGTACAGACCCCCCAGGACAGACCCCCTCTCCATTAGTACAGACCCCTCCTCCATTAGTACAGACCCCCCTAGATTAGTACAGACCACCCCTCCATTAATACAGACCCCCCTCCATTAGTACAGACCCCCCAGGACAGACCCCCTCTCCATTAGTACAGACCCCCCTCCATTAGTACAGACCCCCCTCCATTAGTACAGACCCCCCAGGACAGACCCCCCTCCGTTAGTACAGACCCCCCTCAGGACAAACCTCCCCCCTCCATTAGTACAGACCTCCCGACAAACCACCCCCCCCATTAGTACAGACCCCCCCTCAGGACAAACTACCCCCTTCCATTAGTACAGACCCCCCCACACAAACCACCCCCCTCTATTAGTACAGACCCCCCATAAACCACCCCCCATCAGTACAGACCCCCCCTCAGGACAAACCTCCCCGCTCCATTAGTACAGACCTCCCAACAAACCACCCCCCCATTAGTACAGACCCCCCTCAGGACAAACCACCCCCCCCTCCATTAGTACAGATCCCCCCCACCAACCACCCCCTCTCCATTAGTACAGAGTAGACCACCCCCCTCCATTAGTACAGATCCCCCCTCCATTAGTACAGACTCCCCCTCCATAAGTACAGACCCCCCCTCAGGACAAACCCCTCTCCATTAGTACAGACCCCCTGATAAACTAACCCCCCCATTAGTACAGACCCCTTCAGGACAAACTACCCCCCCTCCATTAGTACAGACTCCCCCCCACAACCCCCCTCCTCTATTGGTAGAGACTCCCCCCCACAAACCCCCCTCCTCTATTAGTACAGACTCCCCCCCACAACCCCCCCCCCCCATCTCTATTAGTACAGACTCCTCCCTACAAACCCCCCCTCCTCTATTAGTACAGACTCCCCCCATAAACCCCCTCCTCTATTAGTACAGACTCCCCCCTACAAACCCCCCCTCCTCTATTAGTACAGACTCCCCCCATAAACCCCCCTCCTCTATTAGTACAGACTCCCCCCTACAAACCCCCCCTCCTCTATTAGTACAGACTCCCCCCACAAGCCCCCCTCCTCTATTAGTACAGACTCCCCCCATAAAATCCCCTCCTCTATTAGTACAGACTCCCCCCACAAACCCCCCTCCTCTATTAGTACAGACTCCCCCCACAAACCCCCCTCCTCTATTAGTACAGACTCCCCCCTAAAAACCCCCCCCCCCCCATCTCTATTAGTACAGACTCCCCCCTACAAACCCCCCTCCTCTATTAGTACAGACTCCCCCCCCACAGGACAAACCCCACCCGGGCGTGCAGCCGCGCCACCCAGGTGGAGAAGATCGTGACCGAGAGGAGAAAAATAAATGACAGGCACTGTACGCCGCGCGGCACGGACCGCCCCGCCCCCCAATGACGTCACTGCACGGGTCTCTCTCTCTCCGAACAGAGAGAGCCACTCCGATCTCCTCTGACAGGAGGATGGAGCGGGCGGGGACGGATTTGGGCAGGAAACACAGCGGCGGCGCAGAGAGCGGCCTGTGGACACCAACAAGAAGAGGAGCAGGGAGGGGAGCACTCTGGCGCTTGAGCGCCCCCACCTCTGTGGCGCCTGGGTGAACTGCACCCCGTGCACCCGCCTAGGATCGGCCCTGTGGAGAGGTAAAGCTCTTTGGCGCCTGCGCCTCCCCATCTGCGGTGCCTGGGTGCAGTTCAAAAAGACGTCCTGGATAGAGGTTGACCGATATGGGTTTTTCTCTGGCCGATGCCGATACCGATATTTAGAAATCAGGGTGGCTGATGGCTGATATATGATGCCAATTTTTGTGGCCGATATTTTAGGCCGATTTAAAAAAAAAAAAACCTCACCCACTCCACTCCTCCCTGCTTGCTCCTGTCACTCTACCAGACACTTAATGTCCTCAGTACAGATGGCACTGGTTGGCTGTGGCAGGTGGCACTGTCTGACACTGGCAGGTGGCACGTGGCACTGATTGGCAGGTGGCACTGCTTGGCACTGGCAGGTGGCACTGGCAGGTGGCACTGATTGGCAATGGCACTGGCAGGTGGCACTTATTGGCAGTGGCACTGGTTGGCACTGGAAGGTGGCACTGGCAGGCATTGGCAAGTGGCACTGGTTTGGAACTGGCAGATGGCACTGGTTTGGAACTGGCAGGTGGCACTGATTGGCATGGCACTGGTTGGCACTGGCAGGTGGCACTGGTTGGCACTGGCAGGTGGCATTGATTGGCAGGGGCACTGGTTGGCGGTGGCACTGATTGGCAGTGGCAGGTGGCACTGGCAGGTGGTACTGGTTGGAGGTGGCAGGTGGCACTGGCAGATTGGTTAGCACTGGCAGGTGGCACTGATTAGCGGTGGCACTGGCAGCTGGCACTGACAGATGGCACTGGCAGGTTTTACACTGAGCGGAGTGTAACCGTGTGTGAAACTGACAAGGAGCTGTCCACAATCAGCGCTTGATGCTTGTGTGAAGCTGACATGTAACACAGAGGAGAGAGGCAGAGGGATCTGTCAGAATTGAGGTTGATGTCGGGGTGGGCGGGACCCGGCCGGGGTGGGCCGAACCAGCAGCTATCAAACACCAGCCAATGATTGGGCTGCTTAAGAAAAGGGGCGGGCCACATACACGTAGCGGCCCGCCCAGATCCCATTGGCTGGTGTTTGATATTGGCCGGGTCCCGCCCACCCCCGACATCAACCTCAAATCTGACAGATCCCTCTGTCTCTCTCCTCCTGTTACGTGCCAGTTTCACACAAAGATCAAGCGCTGTGTGTGGAGAAGGGAGGAGGAACGGCGGCCAGTGCTATATATCGGCCTGATGGCCAAATATCGGTCGACCTCTAGTGCTGGATCGGCCCTGCCTGCGGGCCATTTTTAACCGGTCCGCGGGCCGCAAATGCGGGCCGGTACTTTGAGACCCCTGATCTACAGTGTCGATGTTCCGGAGATGGACTCCGAGGATTGGGGAGATGTGTGGGACTTCCCATTTAAAATACTGGTGTCCTTGAGAGGGCATATCTTACTCCCGCTCGGGTGCACAGGATGAGGTCTTCTCTCTCCCCAGAATGCTGGCGATGTGACCGTGCCCCTGGGGACCTTATCCACATCTTTTGGTCCTGCCCGGTAATTACAGGTTTCTGGTCACAAATTCTTACGGAGGTGAATGGTATCTCTATCGCTCCATCCCCAAGAATATGCCTGCTGGGGCTGGTGGAGGACTTGGTGCCCAGAGTGGCTGAGAGAACCTTGTTGGGTCTCCTGCTGTTCTATGCCAGGAAATCCATTGTCCTATGCTGGAAGCGAAAGACTCCTTCCTCTATAGGTCTATGGAAAACACTTGTTAACAATGTGATACCCCTTTACAGGGACACCTATATACATAGAGGCTGTCCGAAAAAAACACAACAGAGTCTCGAGTAGGTGGTTAGCGGAACCCTCTACTGCTGCAACAGATTAGGTGACCTCTCTGATGTATGATGGCTCTCCTTGCCATCCTAATAGACCAATCCTGGATAGCATGATAATTTAGGGGAGCCAGCTCATTGTCAGTCCACCCCTGGAGCAAGAGCCATGACAGTCTATTGATATAATAATGTAGCTATTCTAGTTGTTTTTGACAATGGAACGATACCATATGACTCCTGCGTGGGTCCCTTCCCTGTTACCAGCCAGATGATGGCTGTGCTGTTGTACGTCTGAATTGTGTTTGTTAACAAAATAAAAAAATTTTCAAAAAAAAAAAGATTTACAGTGTCTTGAAAAATATCAATGTGGCACATAACTGGGAAGTGGAAGGACAATGATAAATGATGAAATGATAAATGGTTTTTAAAATGTTTTACAAATAAATATGTGAAAAGTGTGGTGTACATTTGTATTCAGCCCCCCTGAGTCAATACTTTGTAGAACCACATTTCACTGCAATTATAGCTGCAAGTCTTTAGATGTCTCTACCAGCTTTGCACATCTAGAGAGTGACATTTTTGCCCATTCTTCTTTGCAAAATAGCTCAAGCTCTGTCAGATTGGATGGAGAGCGTCTGTGAACAGAAATTTTCAAGTCTTGCCACAGGTTCTCAATTGGATTTAGGTCTGGACTTTGACTGGGCCATTCTAACACATGAATATGCTTTGATCTAAACCATTCCATTGTAGCTCTGGCTGTATATTTAGGGTCGTTGTCCTGCTGGAAGATGAACCTCCGCCCCAGTCTGGGTGGTTTTCCCATGCGGAGACATCTAAGATGCAGCCGACTTATTTCTTTTTAATAAAGTATACTTAAAAACCGATGCGCAATCTGACCACAAGTCCTCAATGATACAGCTCAGCTGCCTGCTTGCTTTTTTCACATGAAGGGTGCATGGACTATGGACGCTTCCCAATGATCACTTTTTAAACAGTCCCAGTACTCTTGTTCCAGACAAGGTAAATTTAGTCTTATACTGAATATGGCATTAAAACGTGGCAGTGCTGCAACGCATTTCTGACATTTTGCTCTTTGTCAAGCAGAAGCATCAAGATGCAGACACAGTAAGGGGTCATTTTACTTTCAGGAACCTGAGGAACAGATATCTTGCCCACTCTCACCAGCTGGAAGACTGCCCAAAATTCCTAGGGTTAGTTCAAACCTGCTAAGAAAATTGAAGCTTAAACAGTGTGTATAGAAAAGACTCAGCCCCTTTAAAATAATCACAGTTTGTTGCTTTGCAGCCTGAAATGAAGGCAGACACAGTTTTTGTTTTATCCAGCTGTATTTACTAGTGCAACTTATAGCATCCAAGTGAAAGATATAACACCATGTCAGAAGAAAATTCTTAATTTCCAAAACAGAATCACGGAGTTGAAAAAAGGATCACCCACTTGTGTCAGTATTTGGTTGAACCACCTTTTGCTTTAATTACAACTTTTACTCAGTTGGGATATATCTCTACTAACTCTGCACATCTAGACTTTGCAAGATTTACCTACTCTTCTTTGCAGAACTGCTTAAGTTCAGTTACATTTTTATGGTGGCAGTTTGTGAACTGCAGACTTTCAGTAGGTTTTCAATGGGGTTTATTTCTGGGCTCTGACTAGGCCAAGCAAAGACATTCATCTTTTTCTCCTTCAACCACTTTGTGGTCATTTTTGCTGTGTGCTTTGGTTCATTCTCATGTTGGAAGGTAAACCTTCTTCCCATTGACAACTTTCTGGGCAGCAGATTTTCCTCAAGAATTTGATGGTATTTTGCGCCACCCATTTTTCCTTCTATCCTGACAAGTGCTCCAGTCCCCACTGCGGAGAAACCCCCTCATAACAGGATATTATCCCCTCCGTGCTTTACTGTAGGAATGGTGTTATTTGGATGGATTTCCGCCAGACATATCATTTGGTGTGGAGGCCAAATAATTACATTTTAGTTTCTTCTGACCAGAACACCTTTTTCCATGTAGCCTCAGAATCTTCAAGGTGCGTTTTGGCAAAGCTCAGTCATGAATGCATGTGGCCTTTCTTGAGGAGTGGCTTTTTTTTTCTTGCAACCCTCCCATACGATCCACATTTGTGGAGAATTTGTGATATTATTGCCACATGCACACAATGACCACTCTTGTGTCAAATTCCTCTAACTGCTTCAGAGTTGTTGTAGGCCTCTTGGTAGCCTCTCTGACCGGTTTCTTCCTGGCTCTTTCATCCAGTTTGGAGTGACGTCCTGATTTAAGGAGGGTCTGTGTTGCACAAAATGCCTTCCACTTCTTAATAATAGACTTCACCGTGCTTCTAAGCCCTTGGATACAGAAAATTTTCATCTCCTGACTTGTGTCTGTTAACTTTACCCTGAAGATCCCGGTGACAGTGCCTTGCCACTAATAGTTGATTGTTTGCTTCAGTTGCACTACCAGGGACTGAAATGCTACAGGAAAGCTCTTTTCATGCTGAGCTAATCAAAACGACCACAGCTGATCACAGTTGAAAGACAAATGGCTTCGCATGTACATTGAGGAGGTGGATTGGCTACACCTGAGTGAGTTTACAAGTCATTTTTATGATGGGGGTAATCCTTTTTCCAACTTCGTGATTCTGTTATTTATTTTTATGTTTTTCTGACATGTTGGACTTTCCCTTGGATGTTATAAGTTGCACTGAGTAAATACAGCTGGATAAAACAAACAGTGTCTGCCTTCATTTCAAGCTGCAAATCAACAATATGTGATTATTTTAAAGGGGGTGAGAGTCTTTCCTATACCCACTGTATCTTGCTCGCTCCCACTAGCTGGAAGACTACCCAAAATTCCTAGGCTTAGCTTAAACCTGCTAAGAAAATTGAAACTTGCAAAGCCCTGTGCTTATATATGGCCATGCTTGGAAGAGACAATTGGCCATTTGTGCCAAGCATTGCCTTGTAGAGAGACAAGTGTCACATGATTCCTATACCTTGAAGTACTACATCCAGGAAAGTACTGTAAGTAAATCCTCTTCAGGACCACTACAGTAAAGCGAACCTGCACAAAGTGCTGATTCACTCTATAGAACGAAGATCTAAACTGCAATGTCTAATGTGCTGCACAATTATGCTTAATACCCCCTCTGTGCTTTGCTTATGGTTAGATGGGACGCTATAATTTGCTAGTTGATTATAAGGGGGCACAATAAGGAATTAGTCTATGCTAAGGCGCACAGTGCTTTAGGTGCTGTGAGAACACTGGAGAATAGTTTAGTGGTCCTTAAACTACGGCCTGCGGTTTGCTGAAAACTACCCTGTGCAAGGAGAAGGCCCCATATCAATGCCAGAGGAAGCAACGGTAGACAGAGTGGTAGCTGGTGCTGGGCAGAGAGTTCCAGCTCCCAGCGAAGTATCTTAGGCAGAGTAATCTCCTGCTCTGCCTGTATACAGCGCCTAGAAAAAGTATTCATACCCCTTGACATTTTCCACATTTTGTCAAGTTACAACCAGAAAACGTGTATGTATTTTATTGGGATTTTATGTGATGGATCAACACAAAGTGGCACATAATTGTGAAGTTGAAGGAAAACTATAAATGGTTTTCAATTTTTTTTACAAACATCTGAAAAGTGTGGCGTTTATTTGTATTCAGCCCCCTTTACTCTCATACCCCTAACTAAAATCTAGTGGAACCAATTGCCTTCAGAAGTTACCTAATTAGTAGAGTCCACCTGTGTGTAATTTAATCTCAGTATAAATACAGCTCTACTGTGAAGCCCTTTGAGGTTTGTTAGAGAAACTTAGTGAACAAACAGCATCGTGAAGGCCAAGGAACACACCAGACAGGTCAGGGATAAAGTTGTGGAGAAGTTTAAAGCAGGGTTAGGTTATAAAAAAAACATCCCAAGCTTTGAACATCTCACGGAGCACTGTTCAATCCATCATCCGAAAATGGAAAGAGTATGGCACAACTGCAAACCTACCAAGACATGGCCGTCCACCTAAACTGACAGGCCGGGCAAGAAGAGCATTAATCAGAGAAGCAGCCAAGAGGTCCATGGTAACTCTGGAGGAGCTACAGAGACCCACAGCTCAGGTGGGAGAATCTGCCCACAGGACAACTATTAGTCGTGCTCTCCACAAATCTGGCCTTTATGGAAGTGTCAAGAAGAAAGACATTGTTGAAAGAAAGCCATAAGAAGTCTTGTCTGCGAGAAGCCATGTGGGGAACACAGCAAACATGTGGAAGAAGGTGCTCTGGTCAGATGAGACCAAAATTGAACTTTTTGGCCTAAAAGCAAAACGCTATGTGTGGTGGAAAACGAACACTACACATCACCCTGAACACACTATCCCCACCGTGAAACATGGTGGTGGCAGCATCATGTTGTTGGGATGCTTTTCCTTATCAGGGACAGGGAAGCTGGTCAGAGTTGATGGGACGGTGGATGGAGCCAAATACAGGGCAATCTTAGATGAAAATCTGTTAGTGACTGCAAAAGACTGGGACGAAGGTTCACCTTCCAGCAGGACAACAACCCTAAACATACAGCCAGAGCTACAATGGAATGGTTTAGATCAAAGCGTAATCATGTGTCAGAATGGCCCAGTCAAAGTCCAGACCTAAATCCAATTGAGAGTCTGTGCCAAAACTTGAAAATTGCTGTTCACAGATGCTCTCCATCCAATCTGACAGAGCTTGAGATATTATGCAAAGAAGAATGGGCAAAAATTTCACTCTCTAGATGTGCAAAGCTGGTAGAGACATCCCCAAAAAGACTTGCAGCTGTAATTGCAGCGAAAATTGGCTCTACAAAAGTATTGACTCAGGGGGGCTGAATACAAATGCACCATTTATCATTTTCCTTCCACTTCACAATTATGTGCCATATTGTGTTGGTCTATCACATAAAATCCCAATAAGATACATTTACGTTTTTGGTTGTAACATGACAAAATGTGGAACATTTCAAGGGGTGTGAATACTTTTTCAAGGCACTGTAGTTCTGGCAGGGGTCATCATCCGGCCCTTGAGGTGCAGAGCTGAATATAGAGTGTATTCTAAGGAAAGTAACAACTGAACACCAATGCTGGGGGGCTTTTCTAATCCCCATGACAACAATGATGGTGCACTATACTTTCCACTGATGTCAATGATGGGGAACCACGCCTCCCACTGTCCCCTGTGGGGTTTATTATTTGTACTAACCACTGATGCCAGGGCATTTTTATTTATTTTTTACCCCTGCTGGCCACAGTCCAGAACCCTGACCATCAGACAACAGGCCCGTTATTTTTATAATGGTTTAGGCCCCCCTGTGATAATTTGACAGGTTCCCTCTACCTATACGATCCTTATAGTGCTGTGAATGTTTGAATAGTGAAATGGATTGCCAGTCCTGGACTGTAGCTCACAGGGGAAGATTTGCGCCTTATCAGCATACTGAGCCAACACTGATGAGACGACAACCGAGCCAAAGTTGCTTATTTGCAGCCATTTGGGTGGAACGCTCCAATTGATTTGCTGATGCTGTAAACTGAGGACGAAGCCTTCCCATTAGACCTACATTTATCAAAATTATAAATTAATTCTAGGACTTCCAGAGAATGTGCCCTTTAATGCTGGCTATGCATATTGATTTGATTGTTAAATAAAACGATCCTTTTAATTATTAGTCTTCACTACCAAACATCTTTTGCTGGATTGGAGGGATACTTATTAAATACTAACCCACCTACCCACCTCCCATGTCCAAAAGTTGAAATTCAGTTAAAGAAAGCTGAGAAAAATATATATATTCATTTTTTTTTTTAACCTTTCACCGAACCTCAACCCATGGCGTTTAAGCAAGAGCGACGTCGCCATCCTTTCAGTGGAACCCTGGGCTAGACTGGCTTCTCTGGAGATCTGGGACAGTGACTTCCCAGGATCTCAATGATGGTGATGACACCCTTGCAGAAGCCATGGTAAGGCAAGTATATATTTTTTTTTTACTTTCTTAATTTTTTTGTTTTTGATTGCGAAATTTCAACATGGTGAGTGGGCTAGTATCTAGTAAGTCAACCTGGCAATAGCCCGCTTTTTGTGTATAGTGTGAATGGGCTGGTAGGATGCTGTTGCTGACCTCCTTTAAAAAATGGTCGTACACCTGATCAGAGTAAGTACAGTACATTGAATGATCAAAAGGCTTAAACTTAACTTGTCATGAGAGAAATATGGGGGCTGCCATTGTTGATTTTAGCAGTCTTTCAAGTCCTAATCTGAATTCTTCTCCTGGGTTTGTGACTCAAAGGACTTAAGCTGGAGGCTCTGCAAGACAGCCAAGCAGTATTTTCAATAAGAGTGGAATGCAATGCAGCTCCCATTTCCCTCATGGCAGGTTTTTCTACATACAGTACTTTATTAAAACCCCGCTCCAGGCAACATTTTTTTATTTTTTTTGTGTTTTACATGATGGGGAAGAACCTTGTCAGATTTTTTTTTTTTTTATTGCCATTTATGTAGTCATTGGTGAGACTCTCCTTTATTCCAATGTGGTAACAGATAGGAAGAGAGTTAAATCTCCACAATGGTGGGTTGGGCACAATCAGCAATAAATAACTAGAGTGGAGGGAAGGGTAGGAAATGTCAGGTTTTAATTGTTTTGCAGCATATCCATCCAGCACCAAATCCTTTAGTTTCCCTTGTCAGGAGTACATGGCCAAAAGTAAATACCATAAATAACCAGTAAAGGAGAAAGCCAGCAATAACCAGTCAATATCTATCACCTTGAAAAAATAGTCCACTGAGGCCCTGAAATGTCAGGGTGTCATGGTTTTTGTACATTTGTGTATTCCTATTACAAAATTACCTCAATAAAATTTCGAGGTTGATTGCTTCAGTGCTGGTTTCAATTAAGCCCTTGGCGATATTCCAGTAGTCACCAAACCAGTCAAGAACTGTTTCAAACCATTGTTTATTAATATAATTTTTCTTCGGTGCTCTGTTCAGTTTGATTCCAGACATCTCAAATATTTACAGAATAAACCCGCTCGCAGCAAACACTAGACGTAAAGCAGCACATTGAAGTCATGACCCACCTGACATTGAGCATATGCAGTTCTGTTACACTTAAACTTCCACAAAGTGGCCAATCATGAAGTAGTGAAGTTGGGATCTCATTCTGAAACGCGTCTTCAAGAAGAAATGTGTGCATCATCTCTATATAATCTACAATTAAGACTAAACATTCAGATTCCAAATGAGCGAGTTCTGAATTGGATTGCTGGTGGGATGCAAGCGTGTGAGAAGAAAAAGGTGCTATGAAATTCTGTAGTGTAGTGAGGTCATGATTTATCGAAGGCGTTCCTTTGAAGGTCATCCACGAACAACCCAATTTTCCCCAACTATGTAACGAGTCCAAACACTGTTGGCAATTACAGGGTGGTCGAGGGGTCAATGAGGTAGACCTGAGCTTTAAAAAGCAGCCAAGCCATATCAGCATCTTGCAGGACTTGGAGTGATGGCATTAATTATCCTGCCTGGATGGTTCACTGATCTGTAGTATTCCTCTATACACTTAAGTATATATCTTAAGGTTGACTATAAAGACCAACGTAATTCTGGCAAGTTGCAGCATTTAGTAGACAATAACAAGGACCATCAAATCTACGGTAAGCCAGTAGGATAACCCGAGAACTTGGACACCCGCAAAGCGTTGTGCTGCTTATCCAATCCAACCGAAATTGGACTTTGTCCATGTTCTTCCCACACTGAACCTCAATATGCCCCTCATGAAAAGCAAAACTGGCATGTTCCAAAAATAGTAGCATTTCCAGGTATCTACACCCCAGGTTTGCTCCCCTGAAGAGCACCTACGTACCTGCACCTATATAATGCAACCAATATTGGCTTCATTCCTACCTTCCTCTTCCCCCTTATTAGCCCATCCCTGGCTGATTTACAAAGCAGCCTGGGATTTGGGGGTGTTCAGGCACTCCACGGGGTTTGCTGAAGTGTTGGGACAGCGAGCAGCATTGATTTTACTGCCTGCTTTTTGGAACTGGGGTGGCAGCTCTGACAGGAGCCAAACTAGAGAGAGGGCTGGAGCCAGAGCCCACACCAAAGCTGCTCTGCAGTTAAAGTAGAACTACAGGCAAAACTTATTTTTTTATGTGTTGGATAGAGTGGAAAGGAAGTAGAACGGTCAGTTTTGTTTGCTGTCTGGGTCCCTATTAATAGAGATTTGTCCTCTCTATTTGTCCTGTTTACCATGATCATTGAAAGTAAAAGAAAATCACAAATTTTGGGTTGTCCCCAAAAAAGTTATAGTGGGGAAATATTCAAATGGGGTAGTGCTAGGGCAAGGCCCTCTAGTGCCCAGGGCATCACGCGTCAGCACCCCCCCCCCCCCCCCCCCAAAAAAAGAAAAATTGCACACACCCCCCCCTAAGCAAAAAACTCTCGCCAAACTAAGATGCCCCCCCCCCTCCCCCCCAAAATCACTCTGCCCCTTAAATGCCCCCCTATGAGTATAAATCCTCTCCCCCTTCTAAAAAGGGAAAAAAAAAAAAAGTTTTGCCTATAGTTCTACTTTAAGTTAGGTGGGAAGAAAGGCACGAAAATCAGCGCATGGAAGTTATGGACAGACAGTTATTAAAATAACTTTAAAGTGCAGTAACCCCTAAAACAAATCAGAGTTTATTCTGCTGAATCCAGGCCAGGAAGAGATGACTATTGATTGGTTGCTACAAGTTACTACACCTGATCAATGCTCTTAATGTGTGAGCAGCTAAGCCCGAATTATGGTGGTTTTTTTCTTTTAGCTTTTTACAGTTAAGTGCTTATAGTGATACTCAGTATCCATATAGACTGCAGTATGCCCAATGTCAGGGGGAAGAGATTGTTTTTCCGCCCAATAATAAAAAAAAAAAAAAAAAAAAAAGGCAACTGCTGCCTTGAGAAGATTACACTGCAAAAGGAAAGCCACCAAAAAATTCAAAAACATCACTGCAAACAAAAAAAATACAGATCAAAACTTTTGACAAAATAGGAGGATTTGTCTAGACATCATATATATATATATATCTTTGACCTTAAACTGACATACAAGTATTTACAAAAATATTCTCTCTTAAAACTTAAACCCAACAGAACATCCGCCAATCATCATGCATAATTCACATCAGATACAAGAAAGTCATAATTGTTGGAGGGCAGTCCGCTGCCATAATCGGTCTGGGACAGAAGATCAATTCAACATCCAGGCTGAAGAGTGGTGGACTAACAAGACTTCTTTGGTGAGATGGTATGGACCAGTCTGATCTCTCAATACCATAGATTACATTAAAAAAAAAAAAAAAAAAAACACAGGTCGTAATCACTCAAGCATGGAGATACCGCTGATGAGATCAACACGGGGCAATGACATTGATGCATCTTCTCTGGTCTCCTAGACTTTGGCTGGAGATATTGCACAAGTTCTACAAATCCTAAAGTAGTTATTTATTTATTTTTAATAGGAAAGTGCAGCAGATAAGATCAAACATCTCAGTCCAGTCCATCAATGTATTATTTTTTTTTTGATGCTATAATCCGTCCCGAAACTCTTCAGCTTTTCTCAGATAAGGGGACAGTACGTGAACACCCGCCCGTCACCATCGTAAAGCTTGGCCGTCCACAAGGAGGTCATCTTGAAAGCCTATCGTGACACCTTCCACTTGTGTCGTATAAACATTATACATAAAAAAAAAATGCATTCTTGATGCATGGTCAGGCATGTATGTACATGGAGGTCGGTGAAGACACATACATACATACGCACATACACACTTGCAGTCGCACATATATATAACACATAAAAGTGCTGGTATCTGAGTGAATTTGTGCATAATGCCTGTGCAAAATTCACAATGCCAATTCAACATTTCTAATTAAAAAAAAAAAAAAAAAAAAAAAAAAAAAAAACGGAAAAAAGGTCAAACAGGTTAAAATAGCTTAAATTCCAGGGCTACAAAGCGGAGGAACACTTTTGGTTGATCTGTAGACAAAGCCATTGCTTTAAGCAGTGACACAACAGTTGAGTCCTTTATTTTTCAGCTCGATATTAAAAAAAAAAAAAAAAAAGTTGAAAACAGGTCTATCACACTGATTCTCTGGAGTTGAGCCCCTTGTCTGCCCCAGCAGAGCCAGCTCAGTTCAAAAGTTCCTTTTTTTTTTAAAAAGTATTGCAAGGTTCATAAGACACAAAAAATATTAATATATATATTTGGCCCCCTCCCCATCCTGTCCAGGATGTCTGTAATCCTAGGAATGCAGTATCTGGTTCATCGGAGACAGAAGCGATTTAAAAAAAAAAAAAAAAAAGAAAAAAGAAAAAAAACCATCATCGATATCATCATGAACATTCAGATCCAGAGCACAGTGACAAGCATGGAGGAGCGTCTTTGGGGTATTCCAGTTAGAGAAATGAAGACTCGCCCAGCTTGGTGTCCACTTTGGTCAGTTTTCAAAAGTAACGCAAATCGAAACCGTAATCATAAAGCCCTACAATTCTCCGGTCAGAGAACAAGAACAGCGCACATTCCGGGGAGAGCGCCGTCTTTCTAATGTTCGGCGTCCATGGCGTCCAGATATTTTGACTCAATAATCTTGGGTAGTAGGTTGTATCTGAGGACAGAAAAGCAAAAACCAAAAACGTTCAGTACATATTTTCAGCCAAGGTTCAATATTTTAACTCTTTCTTGACTAGAGGCCATTAAAGTCTAGATGCCAAGAATGTAGATACACACACACACATATAATATATATATATATACCGTATATACTCGAGTATAAGTCAAATTTTTCAGCACATTTTTTTGTGCTGAAAGTGCCCCCCTCGACTTATACTCGAGTCAAGCACTTTTCTGTAGCAAAAAATGTCATTTTCCGAACCGACTTTGGGGCCCTATATCTCAGGGCCACTTGGTGCTAGGAACCCCAAATGTGGTGTGCAAACCCAGTGGAACTGGTACCATAACATATCCAAAGCTGGGGTTCCTAGCACCAAGTAGCCCTGAGATACGGGGCCCCAAAACTGGTTCGGAAAATGTCATTCTCTGCTGCAGAAAAGTGCTTGACATTTTCTGAACTGATTTTTGGGGCCCTGTATCTTGGGGCCAATTGGTGCTAGAAACCCCATCTTTGGCAATTTTATGGTGCTAGTTCCACTGGGTTTGCACACCAAATTTGGGGTTCTTAGCACTAAGTGGCCTCGAGATACGGGGCCCCAAATTCGGTCAACTGTGTCTATCTGCAGCAATGTCATTTCGGGACCCTTTGGGTTCAGAGACCCCAAATTTTGGCTACAGCTAGGGGGCATCTAGGAACCCTTAACTACCGAGTTTGAAGTTCAGGGGACCTATGGCTGCAAATGGGCACAATGAGGCTGCAAATGGGCATTGTTGACCCTCTTTTCCACTTAAAGTAGCTGTGCATTTCTCACCCTCGTCTTATACTCGGGTCAATAAGTTTTTCCCATTTTGTTTGTGGTAAATTAGGGCCTCGACTATATATATATATATTAATATATATATATATATATATATATATATATATATATATATATATATATATATATATATATATATATATACACACATACACGAACACACACTATATCTAGATCTATACACACACTATATCTATCTATCTATCTATATCTATATATATATATAGCCACATCACTATCCCTTGACAACTGTATATATGTGGCAGCATAGCAGTGGCCTTTAAAATATTACTAAAGTCATTTTAAATTAAAATAACAAACATGTTATACTCACCTGCTCTGTACAGTGGTATTTGACAGAGCGGCCCCGATCCTCCTCTTCTCAGGTCCCTGGATGCGATTTTGGCTCCTCCTCTTCTTAGTGTGACCCCATAGCAAGCCGTTCGCTACGGGGCACACTGTGTCTGCTCATTACTGAGCGGTGTCTATGGAGTCACGCTCCATAGATAGACACACATATACAGTGGGACTTAGCCCCCCCCCCCCACTTCCGCCTCACTGCATTTGATTGACAGCAGCAGGAGCCAATGGCTCCTGCTGCTGTTTTAGTGGCCGTGTGTGAAGAGGAAGAGGGGAGAGAAGACGTGCACAGCGCTGGACCTATTCTCCCCTCTTCCCCTTCACACAGGGAAGGGGAAGTACAGATAAATAGGAAATGTTTTTTACATTAATCATCTTAATGCAAAGAAAGAAAGGTAAAGCTGTGCTGTCACATATATTATTTACAGCCGAAGCTGCTGTTCTATACTAGGAGGGTGTCAGGGCTGGGCAGCTCTCTTCTCAGTGCTCAGCTGTCAGTTAATTTCCAGCCACTCATTGTTTCCACAGTGACTCAACTGGTTACCATTACCTGCCTCATTAGTCCAACCAACAGCCAGCCCTTTCTGCCATTTAAACTGCCTTGCTCATTCCCTCCATGCCTTCACCTGGTCAACATCTCCAGTGTGTCTTTGCTTTGTTCCTGTTACGACTTTGCCAGGCTGACTTTTCTTCTGGTTCCTGATCCTGATCTTTGTCTTCTGACAACACTGACTCCTGGCTTCCTGATCCTGGCTCGTCCGATTACCAGTATTGGCTTCCTAACACTGGCTTCTGTTTTTGACTATGTTCCTTATCTGTATTATTTTTACTATTACACTAAAAGGGGCGATTTTAACAGCATTTTCTGTCTCTGCCTAGTTCATGGCCCCTGGCACTCACATGGCACCTCCAGCACTGTGTATTACTCAGCACTGAGGACACAATTGACCCTGGTGCCTACAGGCAGATACTTAGCCATCATGCCATACCATCAGGGAGTCGTGTGATTGGCCTCAAAATGTATTCTGCAGCAGGACAACGACCCCAAACATAAAGCCAATGTCAAGAACGATCTTCAGTGTAAAGAAGAACAAGGGGTCCTGGAAGTGATGGTTTGGACCCCACAGAGCCCCGATCTCAGCATCATGGAGTCTGGAACTGAAGAATTGATGCTGTTCTGAAGGCAAGGAGTGGTCACACCAAATATTGATTTGTATTTCTCTTCTGTTCATTTACTTTTTTTTTTTTTTTTTAATAAAATAAAATGGAAACTATTAACACTTCTATTTATGAGAGCATTCCTAATGGACAGGATCTTCCTCACCTGCCTAAAACTTTTGCATACATAATAAATATATATATATATATATACACACACACACACACACATACATACACACACACACTAAAAAAAAAAATCTCTCTCTCTGTATGGATAGATAGATAGATAGATAGATAGATAGATAGATAGATAGATAGATAGATAGATAGATAGATAGAATAGTAATTTTAGAACATCTCTATCCTAGCTGATTTTCTTTCTTTTTTTTTTTTTTTATAGAGATCACCTTGGGGATGAAAAGAAATTACCTGATGGGAATCATTCCAATCATAATCAAAGGGAAAATCATCTTCATATAAGGGAGAGGTGACATGCCAAAGCCACATAAGATGACAAGCTGTAGGACCTGGAGGCCGGTGAAGTAGTGAATCTTCCTCTGAGGGACTCGTCTGATGTAATGGGTCGGAGGGTACGCCGTCTGCAGGAAAAAACACAGAACACAGTGACATCATTTTATGTAGTACAACACAACCCGACACCAATAAGCTGAATGGCCTTGAGATATAGTGGCATGAAATACATGAGCATTGCTTGGCATGTGTGGGGGCAGCTGAACAAATACAGTTTGGCATTAGATAGGAATGTAAAAAATGACATTATTAAAAAGGTTGTTTTCTGCATTATTTGTGTCCCTGTTCACAAATATGTTGACGTGTTTTAGAAACCAAAAGACTTTTAAAAAGCCAACAGCCTTCAAGTATAAATAAGCAGTAGAAGAGCTCTAAAAACAAGGCACATTCCACCTTTGTAGCAGCTAGTACTGTGATGCAATTCATTCTCAAAATGATAAAAAAAAAAGAAAAAAGAAAAAAAAAGAAAACACCACATCCGAGAGCCCATTCACACCACTCAGGTCCACTGCGGTACATTAACCACTTCCAGCCCAAGGACGTCATATAACGTCCTGGACTTTCAGTGGGAATATCTGAATGATGGATGCAGCTACAGGCATCATTCAGATATCCCTATTTTCAGTCGGCAATTCTGTGCACCATAAGAATGATCATATCGGCAGTTCCACCGCTTGATTGTTCTTACAGGCGACGGGAGCCACCGCTGCCATCCAGTGCTTCTCCGGGCTCTCCCGTGCTATCGGGGACCCGGAGATAGAATCGGCCGCCGCCCGATGGCGACCATAGAGATTTCCAGCGACCAGATGGTTATCCATAGACCATAGTTATCACTAGGATTGTCGGAGGCCCGGGCGCGACTTATGACATCACGTCCGGGCCGCGGATGTAAACAAAGCCGCGATCGCGGCTGGTGAGCATGAGATCATGGATTTTTTTTTTTTCCGATCTCATGCTTTCCAGCCTGGAGGTAAGATGTGGGGTCTTATTGGCCCCGCATCTCTCCATAAAGTGGACCTGTCACGAACGATTCCTAGTACAAGGGATGTTTACATTCCTTGTAATAGGAATAAAAGTGATAAAAAAAAAAATGTAAAAGAAAGAGTAAAAGTAAAAAAAAATAAAGTAAATAAATAAATAAATAAATGATTTAGAAAATGCCCCTGTCCCTGGTAGCTCACGCTCAGAAGCAAACGCACACGCAAGTCCCGCCCACATATGTAAACGCTGTTCAAACCACACATGTGAGGTATCAACGCGTGCGTTAGAGCACGAGCAACAATTCTTGCACTAGACCTCCTATAACTCTAAACATGTAACCTGTAAAAAAAAATTTAAGCGTCGCCTATGGAGATTTTTAAGTACCGAAGTTTGGCGTCATTCCATGAGTGTGCGCAATTTTAAAGCGCGTCATGTTGGGTATCTATTTACTCGACGTATCATCATCTTTCACATTATACAAAACAATTGGGCTAACTTTACTGTTTTGTTTTTTTTTTAAATCATGAAATTGTCCCCCCCCCCAAAAAAAAATGTTGCGCAAATACCGCACGCGATAAAAAGGGGGCAACGACCGCCATTTTATTCCCTAGGGCAGTGATGGCGAACCTTGGCACCCCAGATGTTTTGGAACTACATTTCCCATGATGCTCATCCACTCTGCAGTGTGGTTGAGCATCATGGGAAATGTAGCTCCAAAACATCTGGGGTGCCAAGGTTCACCATCACTGCCCTAGGGTGTCTGCTAAAAAATATATAATGTTTTGGGGTTCTGAGTAAATTTTCTAGCAAAAAAAAAAAATGATGATTTTTACATGTAAGAGAGGAGTGCCAGAACAGGCCCGGTATGGAAGTGGTTAAAGTGGATGTAAACCCGATTCATAAAATTTGAGCTGGGCACATATATCTGCAGTGTTTTCTTATCTCTCTTCAAAGCACTATGTCCCATAGCTGTCTACTGCTCCTGATAATTCCTGACAAGTTCTGACACCTGAAATAAAACAGTCTGAAATTTGTGTCAGGGAGGGAGCTATAAATTGATTAGCACAAAGCTGAACTAGTCACAGGCAAGCTCTGGATGTGTGGGGAGGGGGTGTGTGCCTTTCCTCCAATCAGCTGTCTCACAGTGTATAGCAAGAATCCACACCCACAGGTGAATCAGGAAGAGAAAATGCTAACAAGACCTGCACTTTCTAAACCAAGTAAAACTTATGTGGGGAGATTTGTTTAACCTCTGTGTATCATCTGAGGCTGTTCACTTCACTGGGTATATGAAGGTTTTACATCCACTTTAAATACATGTGCACTAATACATGCTGCATTAAGGGTAATGGGATGCCCAACACACCACAATGGACCAAAAATTGCGTCTGCACCATTTTGTCTAGTACAGCCCACAGCAATGCATGGTAGTGCGTTACCACGTTTTTTGACCTCTTAGCTATTAGGGCCCTTTCACACCAAACGCAGTGGAATGCAGTTGGATGCATTTTGGACTGCACTCCAACTGCATAGACAGTCCAAAATCCAGGATATCCTATGAGTTCACACCATTGCAGTGCAGCGCAGAAAAGTACAGCATGTTGCATTTTTTCAGTGTGAAACAGGCTTTAAAAGGGGAACTTCAGTCCCATTCAATACCGACCCCCCCCCGGCCTGGCATCACCATTATAGTGCAGATATGCCAAAGGGCTCTGCCCAGACTTTAGGTCCTGGAAGAGCCCTTTGGCACAAGTGCCCACCGCCATGTGATTTCCTGCGGATGTGCAAAGATGGCAACGTCTTGGGAAATGCCCAATAGCTGACTTTTTTTGCAATGCGTGGAAAACCCCCGTAGGGTTTGGGGAAAATTCACGTGTGCTCAGATGTGCCGCGGGGCTTGCTCAGAACACATCTGCACATGTGCAGGAGGAAAACAAAAAAAAACCCAAAAAAAACGGCAATAATCAGCAAGGCGAGAATAAATGTTGCCAAAAAAAAAAATAAAAAAAAAATGATTATTACTACTAAGAGAGCGAGGGGTCAGGGTAACATCACTTAGACATTGGGGTGAAGGACCGCTTTAATGTTCTCCTGCTATTCACAGAGGGAAATCTACGCTCTGAGCTTCAGCAATACTTTCCACATAGGGGTTAACCAGTGCGCTACACTTCTGCTCCCTCCCTCCCTCACCCATGTACAGAGATGGAGGGGAGGTCAGGCCTTTGACTAATAACCCGACAGCCCAGCAGGAAATAAATGAGCAATTACCAAGGCTGGTTTTATCTGGGGGCTCTTAGTGCTGATGCAGCAATGTCGCAGTCCACAGAGAGATGTTCTGAATAAATGCCGGCACATCCGACCCTCCATGGGGTCTACACCAACCCGCCCCCTGGGACTCCGCACCCCCCAGCAAGGCCAACACAACCAACAATGGATCGCTGGAAATCACACTATCCCATCTAGAATTATCAATTCCATTGCTGATGGACAACCAATTCATTACTGGGCCTAATTATGTTCAGTCCTAAATTATTGTAACCACGACGGTTTAATTATTAAAGATATGGAAGACTTAAAGTGGTTGTAAGCCTCAGACATGAAATATGAACAAAGCATATCCCTCTATAGTGTGTACTTGTCTCAATCTAGAGCACTAAGGGGGTTATTTACTAAAGGCAAATCCACTTTGCACTACAAGTGAAAACTACAAGTGCAAAGTGCACTTGAAATTGCACTGAAAGTGCACTTGGAAGTGCAGTCGCTGTAAATCTGAGGGGTAGATTTAAAATGAGGGGAAGCTCTGCTGATTTTATTATCCAATCATGTGCAAGCTAAAATGCCGTTTTTTATTTTCCTTGCATGTCTCCCTTGGATCTACAGCGACTTTACTTCCAAGTGCACTTTCAGTGCAATTTCAAATGCAAAGTGGATTTGCCTTTAGTAAAATAACCCCCTAAGTGTCATTTCTGTCTGCTACTTCGTTCCACTGCTGTCAGCACAAGTCACTTCTGACAAGTCTTCCTGACACCAAGGAAAAAATGGTGACGGGGAAGGCACTCCAGCCGATTGATAGCCTCAGGCTCTGTTACTGTGCGTTGTGTGGATGTGGAGTGTGTCCCTTTCCTTCAATCAGCTCTCAGCCCTCCTCACTGAGCTCTGCAGAGTGTAACTTCAGCTCCCACCGCCCCCCCCGCACCCTGCTTTCCAGAGCTGAGAAATCTTGTGTAAGTTCTGCACGTTGAATAGATGTAGGGGGAAAGACGGATGTAGATACACAGGTACAACTGATGTAGGAGGATTTGTTTAATCTCTGTGCATCACCTGAGGCCAGGGCTGCTGTTAGAAACCACGCCGTACAGCCTACCTGACAGGGCCCCCTTCACCTGGCGCAAAAGTGACAAGACATAGATTTACCAGTCCCTTTCTCTGTATCCTCAGCAGCACAGATGAATAAATAGGAAGCGCTCAGAGGTTTCTTGCTCATTCACAAACTGAAGCATAGTAAACACGGTTTACTATGTTTCAGTGATGAATGGACACAGGAGTGATTAGTACCGATCGCTCACTGCGTTCATTCAGAAATGGAAGGGACAAGTGAATGACATTTACCGGCCCATTCCCCCGCTCTCCATCCTAAGACATCCCCCTGTGTGCCTGCAGCAGCTTATGGCAGGAGAGGAGGGAATCCGGAGGCGCTGTGGGGGGGAAAAGGGTGCATGTGCTAGAACCCCTTGCAGTGCAACCAGAGGGAGTAAGAAGAGTAGAAACTGGCAGCGCTGCAGGGGGAGGCAGAAGAGGATCAGTGTCTGCAATAAGACAGCCAGACCTCCTGCTCAGCAGGTGCCCGGGCCCCCTTGATGAACTGATGGGGTCCGGGCCCAGTACAGGAGGGCTGGCTGTACCGTCTTAGCAGCCCTGTCAGAGGCCAGTCACTGCACTCGGTATTTGGAAGGGTTTACAACCACTTTAAACGTGTCTGGTTTTTATGGCGTACAGTGGCTTCCTGTCCTGGTGACTCTGACACTCTCGCATTTCTCGTTCTGGTGTCAGAACAAGAAAGAAGCCCCGAGTCTAATTTCTGGTAATTTATTGGTATGAATAAAACCCCCAATATAAGCCTCTGAAAAATATGGTCAGTGTGTTCTCTGATGGCACACCGCCCCTCGTACTGCACAGACTGCTGCAGAGAAAAGAATCCCCCTGACACGGTAGTCTGCTTCGAAGCACTGTAAAAAGACTGCTGAATCTGACTGCAGTAGATCAATGTTTCTCAACTCCAGTCTTCAAGTACCCCCAACATAGGGTGACCACGTGTCCCAAATTGCCCGGGACAGTCCCACATTTTGCAGGTCTGTCTCGGGTACCTTCATTCCGGGACAATACAGTGTCCCCGAATACAGTGGGGATCCGAGCTGTCACTGGAGATGAGGCTGAGGGGCCGTCCGCTGTGTGTTAGCCCACGGTGGAACAATTTATTCCCTACACAACGCATGAAACTGACACCGAGCAGCTGCACAGCCCCACCCCGGACACGCCCTCCGCTCACATCCCCTCTCCAGCCGTAGCAGAGCTGCCGCCCCACTGTATGACACCTCACAGCCCGCCGCTCTCATCCCCAGGCTCCGGTGCCACCCACCCCGGGGGTGTGTGTGTGTGTGTGTTTGTGTGTGTTTATGTGTGTTTATGTGTGTTTGTGTGTGTATGTGTGTTTATGTCTGTTTATGTGTGTTTATGTCTGTTTATGTCTGTTTGTGTGTGTTTGTGTGTGTTTGTGTGTGTTTGTGTGTGTTTGTGTGTGTTTGTGTGTGTGTGTGTGTTTATGTGTGTTTATGTGTGTTTGTGTGTGTGTGTTTGTGTGTGTGTGTTTGTGTGTGTGTGTGTGTTTGTGTGTGTGTTTATGTGTGTTTGTGTGTGTGTGTTTGTGTGTGTGTTTATGTTGTGTGTTTATGTTGTGTGTGTGTTTGTGTGTGTGTGTGTTTGTGTGTGTGTGTGTGTGTTTGTGTGTGTGTGTGTGTGTGTGTGTTTGTGTGTGTGTGTTTGTGTTTGTGTGTGTGTGTGTGTTTGTGTGTGTGTGTGTGTTTGTGTTTGTGTGTGTTTATGTTGTGTGTGTGTGTGTGTGTGTGTGTGTGTGTGTGTGTTTGTGTGTGTGTGTGTTTGTGTGTGTGTGTGTTTGTGTGTGTGTTTGTGTGTGTGTGTGTGTTTGTGTTTGTGTGTGTGTTTGTGTGTGTGTGTGTGTGTTTGTGTGTGTGTGTGTGTTTGTGTGTGTGTGTTTGTGTTTGTGTGTGTTTGTGTGTCGGTGCAGCACAGCTGAGCCCTCTGTTTCCACAGGGCTTCCTGAAACGGGCAGAGACTCTGGGGGAGTGGCCCCCGATTCGCTACAGGAAATAGAAAGGCGTGGCTAGACGGCCAGACGTCACTCCAGATGGCAACAGAATTTAGGCAGGAATAGAAAATTCTTTCAAATTTCAAAACCTCTTTTTTTCTCTCCATTTCAGGGAGAATAGTGACACTGGGATTTGTAGTCCTTCATTTTTGGGTAATGTGACCCCTCCCCCAAAAGTGAAAGACTACAGGTCCCAGCATGAACACCTCTGAGCTAAAGATGCGAAGAGAAAAAAATGAGCATAAAAAAGGTATAAAAAAAAAATCATCTTTTTTTATTGGGGGGTGTCCCTAAATGGCAGTTTGGAAATGTGGTCACCCTACCCCACCAGGTCCTGTTTTCAGGCTTCCCATTATTTTGCACAGGGGATTTGATCAGTTTCACTGCCTTAGTGATTACCACAGGTGTTTCATCTTACAGAAATACTGAAAACATGACCTGTTGAGGACTGGAGTTGAGAAACATTGCAGTAGATCTATGCAACCTGCATTGTTTTACTGGTTGCTTTTGTTTGCTGCAGGGTGTGGTGTCTAGATTTAGCAATGAATTAGAGGAACATCGCAACGGTCAGCGGAGAGTTAAGCTGCAGAACAGTTAAAAAAAAAAAATTAAAAAATAAATAAATAAAAGGGATGAGAAGTGTGCTATCAGATAAGATTTATGACTACAGTGAGCCATGTGACTTCCCTTCTGGAGGACTGGAACTGGAGGTGAGCCAAATAGTGACACAGCAAAATGTAGAGAATGAGTAAGAGGATTCCAGGGAACAGGCAGCCAGGAAACTCCAGACAGTTGTGACATTCTGATTACACAGCAGCCCAAAGGCAATCAATACACTTCTTAATGGATTAAAGCTGAACTCCTAGCAAGCAGCTAAATGTGCAGTTCAGAAAAAAAAAAAAAGATGAATCCGTCAAAACCACCAAAAGGATTTGCAATGCTGTCCAGTTGGTTTTGTTTCCCAGGGGTGGAGCATCGCCAGGTCATTGGCCTCCCCTCTAGCAGCAGCACCCCGTGGCTGCTAAATGGACAATGTAGGAGCAGCAGCATGCTAATGAAGTGGTCTCTCTGCTCAGTTTGCGCTCCACTCCCATCAACAAGTTCTGCATTAGAACATGTGCACTGAAGCACTGCCCAACCCTCTTCTAGTGCCGACCTTCCCTCTACCCACCTAAAATGCTGCTGTGCAGGGGGGATTACGGTGGACTGACAGCAAGATAAACCCGAATATACACTATATTGCCAAAAGTATTGCGACATCTGCCTTTACTTGAACTTTAATGGCATCCCAGTCTAAAGCCTTGTACACATGCTTATGCCCTGTACACACGGTCGGACATTGATCGGACATTCCGACAAAAAAATCCTAGGATTTTTTCCGACGGATGTTGGCTCAAACTTGTCTTGCATACACATGGTCACACAAAGTTGACGGAAAATCCGATCGTTCTGAACGCGGTGACGTAAAACACGTACGTCGGGACTATAAACGGGGCAGTGGCCAATCGCTTTCATCTCTTTATTTATTCTGAGCATGCGTGGCACTTTGTGCGTCGGATTTGTGTACACACGATCGGAAATTCCGACAATGGATTTTGTTGTCGGAAAATTTTATAGCCTGCTCTCAAACTTTGTGTGTCGGATGTCCGATGGAAAATGCGTGATGGAGCCTACACACGGTCGCAATTTCCGACAACAAGGTCCTATCACACATTTTCCGTCTGAAAATCTTACCGTGTGTACGGGGCATTAGACTTTCGGACGACCGAACGTCCGTTTTTAGTTGCATGCTAGTCTCAGGTCGAAAGTGAAGCGTTTACTCACAATACGAAAATTTTCATACGACAGAATACAAACAGAAATGACGTAATGTGTTGAATTGTTTTGAATGTATTCTTTCATTTCTGAGCATGCCTAGTCTTGCTCTTATGATTTTTTTCATCCGAAAAGCGGACGTTGAGTTCACATCCCACAAAAATTTTATAGTCTGCACATCCAGCTTTTGTCTGGCGAAAAAGCGAAATTGGCTGTCGAAAACATTGTTCTATCGATCCGAAAATCGTCAGACAGCTCATCGTTCAAATTTTTCTATTCGATTTTCGTATCGTGTGTACGAGCCTTTAGTCTGTAGGGATCAATATTGAGTTGGCCCACCCTTTGCAGCTATAAGAGCTTCAGCTCTTCTTGGAAGGCCGTCCACAAGGTTTAGGAGTGTGTCTATGGGATTGTGTGACCATTCTTCCAGAAGCGCATTTGTGAGGTCAGGCACTGATGTTGGACGAGAAGGCCTGGCTCAGTTTCCGCTCAAATTCATCCCAAAGGTGTTCTGTCAGGTTGAGGTGCAGGCCAGTCGAGTTCCTCCACCTCAAACTAGCTCATCCATGCCTTTATGGATCTTGTTTTGTGCACTGGTCCATATCATTTGGTGGAGGGGGGATTATGGTGTGGGGTTGTTTTTTTAGGGGTTGGGTTTGACCCCTTAGTTCCAGTGAAGGGAACTCTTATGGCGTCAGCATACCAAGACATTTTGGACAATTTCATGCTCCCAACTTTGTGGAAACAGTTTGGGGATGTCCCCTTCCTGTTCCACCAGTGCACAAATCAAGGTCCATAAAGACATGGATGAGCGAGTTTGAGGTGAAGGAACTTGACTGGCCTGCACAGAATCCTGACCTCAACCTGATAGAACACCTTTGGAATGACTTAAAGAGTAGACTGCGAGCCAGGCCTTCTCGTCTAACATCAGTGCCTGACCTCACAAATGCTCTTCTGGAAGAATGGTCAAACATTCCCATAGACACACTCCTAAACCTTGTGGACAGCCTTCCCAGAAGAGTTGAAGGTGTTGTAGCTGTAAAGGGTGGGCCAACTCAATATTAAACCCCACGGACTAAGACTCGGATGCCATTAAAGTTCATGCGTGCGTAAAGGCAGGTGTCCCAATACTTATGGTAATATAGTATTTAAAAAAAATTATAATATATATATATATATATATATATACATATACACACACACACACACACACACACACACACACACACATATATATATATATATATATATATATATATATATACACACACACATACATATATACATACATACATATATATACATACATATATATATATACATACATACACACACACAGTATATGCTGCAATTAAAATACATTTCTCTGGCTTCAAAACTCATCGCCTGGAACATCTTTGGCGTTTAGTAAAGCAGATTCCAATTAAAAGCTTCTATAGCAGTGGTCGCCAACCTTTCGGACCACTAAACTAACAATTTTAAATCCCGCAGACCACCAACATGAATTATACATGCCTTATACACACAATGATCCAGCTCTCTACCTCACTATGCCCCCCCATCAGTGATCAGCGCTGCCATTGGAAGTCCCCTCCATCTTCACCCCCCCGCTCTCTGCACTATTACCGATGCCTCCCTTTGCGTTCACAAGAGTCGGAACTACAGAGGAGGCATCCGATATCAATGCATGCGGACCGTATTGACTGTCAACGTGCATTGAGAACACTGGAAACAACTTTGGGTGGTATACATCTGCCACAATGTTGATTTACAGCAGAACTTCTGGGTTCCACCAAAATTTTCTCATGGACCATCAGTGGTCCATGGATCACTGGTTGGTGACCGCTGTCCTTTAGGCATACTCCAGGTCAGCAATTCAAAATATACAAGCCAGTTCACCACAATAGCCAGGAGGCCGGCATTTTTACAAGGGAAAGGTCAACAATGGCAGCCTCAAAATTTCCTTCAAGTGAACAACTCAAGTTTTACCAATTTCAACTTTCTAAAGTGAAGTTGGTCATAAATGGGTAGAATGTCGAACAAAAATGCTCAGAATGTTTTAAGAAAGTTTTCATGCTTTTGTAATCATTAGTGGGTAAAAATCAATGTTCGTTTTCGACCGCAGTGATGAGAAAATTCGAAGGAGCGGGATGGAAATGTTTTCTTGAACTAATTTATTTCGGACACTGTATGTGGTTTTCCTTTGGTAAAGTTCACTCATTCCAAAATCAGATGTTAAAAGCAAACAAAATCTTTCAAACAATATTTAAAAGGTTCTGAGAATTTTCGTACCAATTTTTCTAAGACTTTTCCTAAGAATTTTTGTTGTAAATTCTATCCATCAATGGCCAACTTAAGACTTCTTGTCTAATAACAGCAGACAACATAAAGATAAATAAGCATTTACAGTACAAACTAAAAAGATAAAGATAAACCATAAAGAGTTTGATGTTGCCTTTATTAGTCAGTGAAACCGCTTTCCTTGACAGCAATCCTCCCCTTGGTGGAGCGCTCACCATAAAGTGAAAGCAGAGGGGATGAAATGAGTGGAGCTGCTTACAACAGGAGCAGCAGCTTTTGTACACTGCCCTATTGATCGTTTAGACAGCAGCCGAATGGCCAATCAGGGGCCAATCTTTTGATTTAAGATGGATGCAAATCTGCCTGAAAACAAAATATGGCTAAAAGGATGTGGATACCACATTCCCAGTGAAGTGTACATTGCTACAACATCCAAGGGAATTTTATACCAGGCTTTCTCAACCCTAGAGTTTCTCCAGAGGTTGCTAGGGGTTTCTTGAGCAGTAGCTGATTTGTCTCCCATCAATGCAAGGGGGTACTTTTCTACTGGCATACAATTTAAGCAGTCTTGTCAACTAGGGTTCTGTGGAATCCTAGGCTTGCTCCAGAGATTGCTATGGGTTCCTTGAGCTGTGGTAGTTTAAACTTCCAGCTGATGGTACCTGCAGAGTTCTGGCACCAATACCACTTGGCAAGGCTAACCCCACAGGACCAGCGGAGCTTATCCTCTCTTTTGTTGAGTAACCACTGGCACCAACGATCATGTTCGCTTCCGCTAAAGGAGTGCATTCTTCCCACTGACCACCAATCTAAGGGGCATTCTTCCCACTGACCACCAATCTAAGGGGCATTCTTCCCACTGACCACCAATCGAAGGTGCATGCTTTCCACTGACCACCAATCTAAAGAGCATGCTTTCCACTGACCACCAATCTAAAGAGCATGGTTTCCACTGACCACCAATCTAAGGGGCATGCTTTCCACTGACCACCAATCGAAGGTGCATGCTTTCCACTGACCACCAATCTAAGGGGCATGCTTTCCACTGACCACCAATCTAAGGGGCATGCTTTCCACTGACCACCATTGTAAGGGCCGTTCTTTCCACTGACCACCATTGTAAGGGCCATTCTTTCCACTGACCACCAATGTAAGGGGCGTTCTTTCCACTGACCACCAATCTAAGGGGCATGCTTTCCACTGACCACCAATCTAAGGGGCATGCTTTCCACTGACCACCATTGTAAGGGCCATTCTTTCCACTGACCACCAATCTAAGGGGCATGCTTTCCACTGACCACCAATCTAAGGGGCATGCTTTCCACTGACCACCATTGTAAGGGCCGTTCTTTCCACTGACCACCAATCTAAGGGGCATTCTTCCCACTGACCACCAATCGAAGGTGCATGCTTTCCACTGACCACCAATCTAAAGAGCATGGTTTCCACTGACCACCAATCTAAGGGGCATGCTTTCCACTGACCACCAATCGAAGGTGCATGCTTTCCACTGACCACCAATCTAAGGGGCATGCTTTCCACTGACCACCAATCTAAGGGGCATGCTTTCCACTGACCACCATTGTAAGGGCCGTTCTTTCCACTGACCACCATTGTAAGGGCCATTCTTTCCACTGACCACCAATGTAAGGGGCATGCTTTCCACTGACCACCAATCTAAGGGGCATGCTTTCCACTGACCACCAATCTAAGGGGCATGCTTTCCACTGACCACCAATCTAAGGGGCATTCCTCCCACTGACCACCAATCTAAGGGGCATGCTTTCAACTGACCAAAAGCATAAGAGGACCGCCTTCCACCAATGTGGTTTGGCTTACATTGCCACAATTTGTATAAAAATTTGTTTTTAGCAGGGTCTCCTCCATGGTGAAATGGTTGCTTTAGACAATTGTGCTTTTCCAACTGTGTAGTAACACTTTGGACAGGGTCCTTTTCTGTTCCAGCATTACTGTGGCCCAGTGCACAAAGCCAGCAACATAAAGGCATGCTTAGCCAAAAAAATAAGGATGATGGCACTCCAATGTCAAACGCCATCATCTTTATTCCATAAAAACGTGGTACAATGGGCAGATAAGATGTGTAAATGGAATTGGAACGCTGACTGCAAGCCAGGTCTCATCCATCAGTAGAGGACCTTGCACCACCCTTTTGGTTGAATGGACACAAATTCCCAAGCACACATTCCAATATTTCATGAAGGGGGGGTGGAGGCTCTTATACCCTGTTTCCCCGAAAATAAGACCTAGCGTGATTGTCGGTGATGGCTGCAATATAAGCCCTACCCCCCAAATAAGCCCTAGTTAAAGTCCTTGTAGGTCTTATTTTCAGGGTAGGGCTTATTTATGGGGAAACAGGGTAGGGCTTATTTGGGGAGTAGGGCTTATATTGCAGCCATCACCGACAATCACGCTAGGTCTTATTTTCGGGGAAACAGGGTAGCTGTAAAGAGGGCCAAATGCTATATTATACCCCTGGTTTTATAATGGGATGTCCAACAAGTTCATAAAGATGGTCAGGTGTCCACAGACATTGGACCATGTAATGTATATCTTCATCTAAAAAGGTCTCACATTTACTTACCAAAATGTGTATTATTATATTATGTAGTTCCAACCGAATATAAAGAATTAACTATAGGATTTAAAATTAGAGGTAGGCAAACTCACGCCCTTCAGTTGTCGAGAAAGACCCATGAGGAATTGCAAGACTAAAAGCCACATGCATGACTCCCTCACAATGAGGCATGGTGGGACTTGTAGTTACGCAACATTTGGAGAACCGTGAGGGGACTTGCACTTATGCAACAGCTGAAGGGCCAAAGTTTGCCTAACCCAATTTAAATCAAGGTGAAAGTGGACTAGTTCTCTTTGAATCAAAATGAAAAGAACTTGTAAACATAACTAATACAGCACACAGAACGCGATCAGCGCTGATACAGTTTCTAGATTGTACACAGCAGTGACACAACATATACATATCATGCTGTTCGACACCAAGCTGTCTCTGCTCCCTTCACCCAGACAGGAAGGTCACAGCTCTACGATATACATCCAGTCATAAGTAACGACCTGCTCATTAGACAATGGTGTCCTTTGATGTGCACGATGTGACTGATATACACAATAAGGCCATTTCCTGGGGAAATGCTGGTTCTATACCTGCAGAACTTCCTTCCCCAAGTGTGGCCCTCCACCTACCTGTTCTTTCAACAGTAGCGCCACCCGTTCGAAAAGTTGGCTGCCGTCAATGGAGGTCAGGGCGATGTACAGGAAAAGCCCATACAGGACTGGTTTGGGGATCCACTGCAGCGGAAGAGGCAGGAGGAAAAGGGAGAGGCCCACCAACACGTTGGCCACAAGCGACGTCAACCGAGTCTCCTTCACGCTGACAATCCTGGGATGGACAAAGAACATGTAAGTGAGGGCTGGGAGACAAAAAGAATTTCTGGAGGTCTGAAGGTTCTCATTTATCTAGGTCGCAGTGTAGCTAGTAGTAGTTGGTCACGTCAACTGGACTTATTCTGTAATGCTAAAGATGTTTTGCAGCTTATCCTAACCAATTCTTCAGTTCTAATGAGCGATTGGAACTTATTGCATCATGTGTATCCACGCAGGTAGCACAGACACCTTCATTTAATCATCGTGTTAAAGCATATGTTGGATTGTCCAAGAACAGGATTCTCACCTTCAACCACGTGAATAGGATGATTGACACCTATGCAGACTTTGACACCAAATGGGATGTAACCACAGCATGGTGGTTTCACAACTTTCACACCTCCCATTCTATTCTTGGACAATTACAATCTGCTTTGGTACATACCACTGTGACTTACCGGTAATTATAGAGTCTGTGCAATCTGTGTGGATGATAAATTTTGGGGTATCTTCTTGACACTCAGAGCTAAAGATGGCTTCGAGAATCTATGAACCGTCTTCAACACTACAGAGCAAGCCCAGTTGAACATTTCACACTGTAAGCGCTAATGGTTAGATTTTTGTTTGGCTGACACGTTTGATCCACAGCAGCTCCAGCTATTCTAAAGTCAGAGAATTTTACTGAATCTCAAGCACAGGACAGAACACGAGATAAGTACCAGCAGACTGGCTGACTGGTTACACCTTTTCAATTACGTGACAACACACCAAATTGGTTAATGGGTCTGCCAGAGCCAACCTGTCATATCATGTATTCAGTGAAGTGGCTCAGGCAAGGATTGGCACTACTTATCCTCAGAGACTTCCTATTCCATGAGTCTTTAGTGTTAAAGTATATCTAAAAAGTCAATATAACGCCGTGTGCAAGCGTTAAAACCTTTGTAGATTTTTTTTTTTGCTTTTTTTGAAGTGTTTAAATTTTTTTTTTCAACTAAACAAAAAGTTAAGAGAAATCTTCCAATGTGAGCACCTATTCTGGTGACAACTTGCAGCACAATTCTTATCACCTTGGGTGAATTTTCTCACTTCCTGTTGTACTTCCAGGATGGGAAGTAAAAAGAAATATCCCCAGTGGGACCTGATAGGGAATGGTTAAATACCCAGTCTATTTCTTACTGCCTATATGCAAAACTGCAAAACATTTTTGGCTTTAGCTCTACTTTAACATGTCCAATACATAAGCAAACCAGTAGTAGGCAACCTTTGAGAGGTGGAAATCTATCTAAACAACATGAAACAGATCAAAGATCATTGGGATTGGGCACCCTTTTTTTTAAGCAACTAGCAAGGCCTAACACAAATACAGTAGTAAGGAAAAGTTAGAAAAATATAATAAACAAATTTCACTGTAAAGTGATAAACTTAGCCTAACTTAAAGGGGACAATGTCAGTCAGCAGGGCGGTGGACAGTTTTAGTAGGGCAGAGATTGGAGTCAGTAGGGCAGTGGATTGTGTTAGTTTTTTATTATTTTTTACAGTTTTTTTTACTTTTTAGCAGCCCTGTTGGGGGGGCTTTGGTGAAATATCAGGGGCCTAAATAGACTTCTGATGTCTCACTAATGAGACAGAGAAAGGCGATTGAGGACACAGTCTTTAATCTCCTTCTCGACAGCCTCAGTTGCACAGAATTAATGAACAGGAAGAGCTCTGTACAGTCTCCCCCTGTTCATTCACAAACAGAAGCATAGTAAACACCAGAGAAGCACACAGGGGGGCCTGGGCTGTAGAATGAAAGGGAACCTGGACAGGAGGGGCAGCGGTGGCAACATTTACAGGAACTGTTCTTTATTTCCCGCCTGCAGCAGCTGAATGCTGGTGGGAGGGAGTGGGGGAGAAGTCGGCTTTCAGCTCCTGCAGGAGGAAAATACACTGGATCCATTCCAGTAAATACCCTCCCCCCCACTCCTGTTTAGGTTTCCGGCGTTACCAGGTAGATTGTGATTGATGGGTTGCCAAACCCCATCTAACTTTTTCTTTCCCCTTATTGCTGTAGCAAGAGTCAGGTTTTATTACTCCCTTTGACAACATCACCAGGCTTGCAACATTCTTGCAGGAGCAGCTGGTTGAAGCTCAGTTTCTACTGACATAGATATGTCCCCAGAGTTTCACTTCCCGAGAGCCCTTGCCCAGGCACAGTAAGCCTGGAGGGGCTAGATAATGCTGCACGTCCACCAGCAAGGTAATGAGTCAAGCTCTTTCTGACTTGCAGCATGAAAGTAGAAAACCTTGCGCCTTTAGAACCTATAACTATTTAGAAAGTGATGAACAGGAGTCGCTCAGCATGTTGGCGGTACGAGTATGAGCTTGTGTTTGTTTTTCCAGCAGCTCCGAGGAGGTAGAGATCAGCCAACTGGCTTTAAATCCTTCATTCCAGACAACACAATGGGGACCTCCCGTTCCTGCTTGTCGGCTGCTTGTTTCACCCACAGAAAACCTGAAAATCACCTGCAGAGTGACACAATGCACCAGCCATAAGATCCCTATTCTTTGGTTACCGTACATGGTGAATGGGCAAGGTTCTGCAGCCAGACAAAATATGTGTCCGGTTACATAATATGGGGAGCCTAACAATACTGCAACATCCTTGAACCTTGTAACAGGAGAATTTTGACCAGGACTACAAATGAACCTGCCAACGTATACCAATGTCTTTTTGTCAGGGTGCCATCTGTTTTTAAATTCTCAGGAACCTCTTAAAGGGTCAGTCCACCAAAAACTGATTCATCAGTTTTGGCAGAAATTGGATTATTACAGCAAATCTGTATTTGGCTCATTCACACCAAAATACCAAATTTGCTCGATAGCCTTTCTCCTATGCTGAAGATACCTATTCACCTTGTGCTCCCTCAAGCTTTATTCAATGCAACATGGAAAAGGGTCCTTAAAGCCTAACTCCAGGCTATACTTTTTAAATTTCCTCCTGCACATTTGGCTCTAAAACTGCTGTATCTGTTGTCCCCCACAAGGCGTCCTTGGTCTTTTGGGTTGAATGACAATTAGACTGAGTGTGGGGTGTCATGGCTCCGCCCTCCGAGTACCACTCCCTGCATAGATGCAGAGAGCTGTATTGATATGATCATGTCAGTGCTCTCTTTGCCAGGGCCCTCCCCACTAGAAGAGCAAAGAGAAAGAACCCAGCGTGTCATATAACTGGCCAGAAGACTTCAGAAAAAGGGGAGAAAAAAAAAATAAAAATGAACCTACTGCTTGGTGAGGGCCTCAAGGGGGTCCTCTGGAGGCAGAGGGGTTGGGTTTTAACACTATGTAAACTCTGACCCAGAATGACAAATAGTTTACACAGCACCGTTACCTGGGGCTCCGAGGGGCCAAAAATAGGGGAGGGGAGCACAAGGAGGGTCGGTCAATATCAGACATATGCACAGCAGAAAAAGCATAAAGGAAGGAACACACAGGGGGACCTCTTTACTGTACTGCTTCTCCTTCACTGTCCACTCACTGGCCCAGGCAGGTTCTGGATCAAGCTGTAATGCTTAAAAGAAGTATGTTTTATTTTTATTTTTTTAGAATCATACTCAACTATGTGAATGCAGCATTGGTTCAATGCTGCATCTGTCCGCCACTGGCCCCAAGACGGAGAACTTAGCAATCAAACACCGCCGATCGCTCGGTTCTCAGGGCTCCTCAAGCAGAGAGCTGGTGACTGCCAGTCACCGCTGTCTGCTCTGGCCCCATCTCCGCACACACTGCAGTGCTGGGCTATGGAGTGTCCGGCGTAGGCTCTCAGTGGCTCGCTGTGAGGCTGAGCCGGTTGCCGGTCCAGGCACGTGGGAAGATCCCGACTACATTGTCGCAATCTTGCCATAGCCTGGCCCGGCTCCGACGTCAGCAGAGCTGAAAACGGATCACAGAACGAACTGCACACCTGTGATCCACAGGAGGGGTACAGCCAAATGATTTTTGGCTGTACTTCTCCTTTAAGTGCAGTGTGGTGTGGTCAGCAAAGAGGACTAGGACAGGACTATGTTGTCTGCAGGGTTGCTTCAAACACAAGACTGGCTGAACTCCAGATACTCAATCCTGGACAGATGAAACAGTCTATATATATATATATGTATTTTAACTGTTTTTAGTGGTCTACATGGTATTCTGCTATTGGTCCAGGGATGACATCTCTGTGTCTGCATACAAGTGGTGGCAGGTATTAGGGGTTCCCACTCTTCTTGTTGGGTTTTCAATTTAATTCAGATTATGGAAAACACAACAGAATAATGGAAACAACCTTCAGTTGGTGGTAACTTCCAAGGTGAGAAGGAACCAAGTCGGGACCTCTAATCCAGCCCTCCATGAACAGTAAAGGTGTTAGGAAAGAGAAAATTAAGCGATGAGAGTGCATGCTATGTACAAATAAAACTGTAGTTCACTCTCTTGCTGAATGGAACCCCTAACTTACGTCTCATAGATGTGCCCATGCTCCACTCTCTCCTCCACGTAAGCCAGAGCTCGAACGTGCATGGGGGAGTGTGGGAAGGCAGCATGGATCCAGGGCATGCCGAATACAGATAGCCCTGTGTTAATCAGTGCCACAAGAAGGAGATCCCAGTGATACGCCGTGCCTTTCACCAACCTGCAGGAAGAAAATGAAAGGTGAACTACTTACAATGCATCAATGTATTTCATGTGACTAACCAAAAAAAAAGCTTACACTGGCCAGTGAAATGTGCAATCAAATGTTATTTATAGCCAATATTATATTTTTTGCTTTGGATAGGAAGGTTAGAACCCCTGTGAGTTTTTTTTTATTGTGGTCTGTGTCCCCATTGGCAGTATTCGGCTTCTCTATTTGTCTTGTTAGCTATTGTGACGGGGAAAAAAAAACATGAAGATCGATCCAAAATTTTACAGTTGTCACCAAAACAGGAGACCTCTTTCAAAAGGAACGCCGGTCATGGTGACAACTGTCTGAGAGGGGATTTGCTCTAGCTTTGCTGACATTACCTCTAACTTCCTGTTGTGTCACTGAGGCAGGAAACATGGGGAAATCTCCTCAAATGGGACCCAGGAAGCAAAAAATAAAAAAGGATTGATTTGGGAGGATGGATACGGAGGAATGGAAAGGGGTGAAGAGGAATGGAAAGGCATGGATGGGGAGGAAGGTATAGGGATGAATGGATGGGGAGGAAGGGATGGGGATGAATGGATGGGGAGGAAGGGATGGGGATGAAGATGAATGGATGGGGAGGAAGGGATGGGGATGAAGATGAATGGATGGGGAGGAAGGGATGGGGATGAAGATGAATGGATGGGGAGGAAGGGATGGGGATGAAGATGAATGGATGGGAAGGAAGGGGGATAGGGATGGATGGGGATAGATGGATGGGGAGGAAGGGATGGGGAGGAAGGGGGATAGGAATGGATGGGGAGGAAGGGGGATAGGAATGGATGGGGAGGAAGGGGGATAGGAATGGATGGGGAGGAAGGGGGATAGGGATGGATGGGGAGGAATGGATAGGGATGGATGGGGAGGAATGGATAGGGATGGATGGGGAAGAATGGATAGGGATGGATGGGGAGGGATGGATGGGGAGGGATGGATGGGGAGAAATGGATAGGGATGGATGGGGAGGAAGGAATGGATAGGGATGGATGGGGAGGAAGGAATGGATAGGGATGGATGGGGAGGAAGGAATGGATAGGGATGGATGGGGAGGAAGGAATGGATAGGGATGGATGGGGAGGAAGGAATGGATAGGGATAGAAGAATGGATGGGTAGATGGGGAGGAATGCATAGGGATGGATGGGGAGGAATGGATGGATGGGGAGGAATGTATAGGGATGGATGGGGAGGAATGGATGGATAGGGATAGAAGAATGGATGGATAGATTGGGAGGGAGGAATGGATAGGGATTAATGGATAGGGATGGATGGGGAGGAAGGGATAGGGATGGATGGATAGGGAGGAATGGATAGGGAGGAAGGGATAGGGATGGATGGGGAGGAAAGGATAGGGATGGATGGGGAGGAAGGGATAGGGATGGATGGGGAGGAAAGGATAGGGATGGATGGGGAGGAAGGGATAGGGATGGATGGGGAGGAAGGGATAGGGATGGATGGGGAGGAAGGGATAGGGATGGATGGGGAGGAAGGGATAGGGATGGATGGGGAGGAAGGGATAGGGATGGATGGGGAGGAAGGGATAGGGATGGATGGGGAGGAATGGATGGATAAGGATAGAAGAATGGATGGTTAGATTGGGAGGGATGAATGGATGGGGAGGAATGGATGGGGAGGAAGGGATAGGGGTGGATGGGGAGGAATGGATAGATTGGGAGGGATGAATGGATGGGAACGAATGGATAGGGAGGAAGGGATAGGGAGGAATGGATAGGGAGGAAGGGATAAGGATGGATGGGGAGGAATGGATGGGGAGGAATGGATGGGGAGGAATGGATAGGGATGGGTGGGGAGGAATGGATAGGGATTGGTGGGGAGGAATGGATAGGGATGGGTGGGGAGGAATGGATAGGGATGGGTGGGGAGGAATGGATAGGGATGGGTGGGGAGGAATGGATAGGGATGGGTGGGGAGGAATGGATAGGGATGGGTGGGGAGGAATGGATAGGGAGGGGTGGGGAGGAATGGATAGGGAGGAATGGATAGGGATGGGTGGGGAGGAATGGATAGGGATGGGTGGGGAGGAATGGATAGGGATGGGTGGGGAGGAATGGATAGGGATGGGTGGGGAGGAATGGATAGGGATGGGTGGGGAGGAAGGAATGGATGGGGAGGAAGGAATGGATGGGGAGGAAGGAATGGATGGGGAGGAAGGAATGGATGGGGAGGAAGGAATGGATAGGGATAGAAGAATGGATGGGTAGATGGGGAGGAATGCATAGGGATAGAAGAATGAATGGATAGATGGGGAGAAATGGAAAGATAGGGATGAATGGATGGGAAGGAATGGATAGGGAGGAATGTATAGGGATGAATGGAGTGGAATGGAAATATAGGGATGAATAGATGGAGTGGACCGATAGGATGGATGGGAAGGAATGGACAGCGATGAATGGATGGATAGAGAGGAGTGCATAGGGATGGATGGGGAGGAATGGATAGAGATGAATGGATGGAGAGGAATAGATGGATAGGGATAGAATGGATAGGTGGATGGGGAGAAATGGGTGGATGAGAAAGAATTGATGGATAGGGAGGAATAGATGGGGATGAATGGGGAGACATAATCCAGCTATAAATAATGAGCCATACTGCATCCACAGAGAAGCCAGATTCTTACCTATTTTCTGGGGCATTGGTAAGAGAAGCCACAATGTTCTGCTCTATAAAGAAGAGCATGGACAGGAGGAACCCAAGGCCCATAGCACTGGTGATGGAGCCCATTGACAACGATCCAATTGGAGCCAGGACAAACATACTCTCCGTTGGGATGTAATTAAACTTGGCAACTGAAAAAAAAAAAAAAAAAAAAAAAGTTTAATCAGGGGCAAAAAAAAAAAAAAAAGAAGACGTGTCATTCAATTAGGCTGGGTTTATCACTAAATATTTAAACAAACAGCTAAAATTCAGAGGTGTTGTCTTGTGGACAACACCTCTGCACTATGCAAAGAGCAAAGATGAGCTTGTAAGCCACCGCAGCTGTTTATAAATCATTTTTTATTATTATTACTACTAACGGTGGATCAGCGTGGGCAAACAATGGCTTTTCTGATTGGCTGCTAAAGGTTACTGCAGTAGACCTTTCTTTGTACCCAGCAATAAACTAATATCTTTTGTAGGCAAAGTCAGAGACGGAGATGATTAAAGAGAATTTTCATCCTGTAACCTTAAAGCCCATCTTCTGGGAAGTGAAAGATTGCTCTGCATAGCTCAACGCAAGGACTCCAAGACAATAAATTGTTTTCTATGTGCCCTGTTCACACCACAAACTTGCACTGAGGTGGGTTGCAACGAGTTGCATAAAAAAACGCCTACTTGCAGCATTTTTATGCACAGCAACTCACTGCACTGCAATTGCATAAACAAGCACGC
Organism: Lithobates clamitans; assembly: GCA_037952925.1. Classification (NCBI taxonomy): domain Eukaryota; kingdom Metazoa; phylum Chordata; class Amphibia; order Anura; family Ranidae; genus Lithobates; species Lithobates clamitans. Next base: position 1,296,108 of record JBBGZY010000094.1, on the reverse strand, counting down.
TGCAATGTATGGATTTGAATGAAGTGTTCCATGTGACACTTCAATAAAGTTAAAAAAACAAAAAAGGTAAACTGTGTCTTGCACTGTAACAATGCAAAGCACTGCCCACACCACCCGGAACAGGCTGCAAGCATTTGTGTGCAGGCTGGTCTGACCAAGTCCTTAAAAGCCAAACTCCGGGCAAATAAAAAGCTTTCCCTTGCAGCGTTATCTGCTTGTATTTGTCTAGGAGAACGAAGATATACTTACCCAATTCTCAGATCCCTCCCCCCCTGCAAGAGGGCCAGCATGAAAGCCAGGTGACCAGAACTTTTAGGAGACCTCAGAAATGGCAGCTTTTCCATCCCAACAGGTTTCCTTTCAAGCAGGGGTCTCCAAAAACTTTCTAAACAAAGGGCCAGTTTACTGTCCATCAGACTTTATGTGGGCCAGACTGTGGACACCAGGCGTATAAAATGTCCCAGCATCAGTGGGAGTACACAATCGCCCATCGCCTCTCTGCCTCTGTCTACTCCTCTCCACTGGGTCGGTGAATTTAAATATTTGGGGATAAGTCAAAGAGCTCCCAGTTTACCTATTCTTAAATCTGCAACTGGTGATGTCCCAACTGTCTCAAAAATGCGCTGTGAGGAAATCTCTGCCTCTGACCACAGTAGGTAGGGTTAATTTGCTGAAAATTACCATCCTTAATTCTTGTACATATTTCGCAATACCCCAGCCCTTACACCCAAAAAATACTAGTGGGAGGCGACACCTGTCACTGTTTGTTGGTGGTTTGCTCAGGTGCGCAGCAACCCAGCAGTGGATTTGGAAGTGGCCCTATTAGGATCCAATGCTGAGTTGAGCAATCTAGTGTTCCGTAGACTCCGCTCCAACCCCCAATGTGACTAAACCTATGCAGACCACTTTGCAGGTGTGGAGACAGGTGGAATCCCTGATAGTTTGTGGAGGGAGCGCTGTCACCTTATACCCCACTATGGGATAATCCCCGGTTGTCCCATTTTCAAATAGAGTCAGATGCGACCTTGTGGGTGTGTTATGGTATAAAAAAAAAAACTGCAGGATAATGTTTTTTTGTGGTCAACTACTGACATTTGATGGGCTTAAAAGTCGCCATCGCTTGCCCAATAGCGTGTGTTTTCGATATTTATAGCTCCGTCATGCAGCTCGATCCCAATTTACCTTTCCACTATTACTGGAGTCTCATGCGGCTAAAAGTCTACTGTTAACTGATCAACTTGATAAACCATTGTCCTCTTCGTACCAGTGCTTGGCTCAAGCAGACGAGTCTAATGTCTCTCGCCTGTTTGATGCCTGGCAGCGTGACCTCCCTACCTTGGCAGGCATGGACTGTAATGAAGGCATACAGCAATATCCCCCCCCCCCATCCATGATTTCTGCTAGGGAAAGATGGATACAACCTAAATTTTTGAACAGAGTGTACTATTTCCCGCATCGCCTCTCTACAATCTAACCGTTGTTAGACCCCACTACTGTCCCAAATGCAAGGTGGAAACGGGTACATTCATACACATGGTTTGGTCCTGTCCCACTCTGCAGTAATGTGGTGTCTGAGCTCAGCGCCATCTGTGGGGTAGTGGTACCTATGGATCCCTTAGTTCTTCTACTGGGTGTCTGTGACACATTAAACACCACCCTCCACAAGAGTTTGTTTGTTTTATGCCTTGTATTATGCTAGGAAGTCTACTCTTCTTGCTTGGAAACAGCCAAATCCACCTACAACTTCACAGCGGTGCTCCAATGTTAATCAATTGGGTATTGACCTTATACAAGCTTACTTATATTGGCCACAACTGCCCTAAAAAATTTCATAAAGTCTGGGGAGCGTGGATTACTGCTAGGGATCCAACTATATGATCATTGGTATAATTGGTGGACCTGCCCTCTGTTCAACATATTTGCCCTCTCCTGTTTGTCCATCCCACTCTTTTCCCCTTTTTCCCCACCTCCCCCATCCGGCTCCCCCCCCTTTTTGTTTCTTTCTCCCGTCTCCCCCACACCCATTTCCCTTTACCGTCCCTCTCCTCTAATTGCCATGAGCTTAGTTGATAGAACACCTTCCCTGCCTCATGTGATGGAGATCTGAGTATTCTTTATCCATCTGTCAGAATACTTTTCATACTATACGGTTGCGTACTAGAGATCATGTGTTCTATCTGTATGCTACCTATCAACATCCTTTACTATTGAATGTTGCTCTGGATTGTTTGATTTAATCGCCCAAGATTGGTGTCATTGGGAGGAAGCGTGCCTCATCGTTGTGGTCATTGGGAGGAACTGTTTCCCATCAATGCCATTGTCAGGAAATGTGCTCCACCATTGGTGTCATTGGGAGGAACTGTGCCCCATCAATGTCACTGGCAGGAATTGTACCCCATTGTTAGGGTCATTGGGCGGATTTGTGCTCTTCATTGGTGTCGGTGAATAAAATAGTGCCCCAAAGGCAGGATAAAAGCAAGCAAAGGGCCGCAGTTTGGAGATCACTGCTTTAAAGCATCAAAGTTTGCAGTCATGCCTGTAGAAGGTTGAGTTGGGTTGAAGTGCAGAACCTCAAGAACACCTTTGTTTTAGAGGCAAAGATAAATTGAGATGAAGTTTCGAGTCAGTAAAGAGCAGGGCCTTATCCACAGTCAGGATAAATACCAAATATTTGTTGAGCATTTTTATTTAATCTCTAGGATCATATTTCGACACGCTTAAACACTTTACCATTACAAAAAACAAAGAGCGATTTGTTGGCCATTGATAATAGCTGCACAATATTAATAACTTGTTCCTATTGAATTGCTGACGTCAGTACAGGACGGAGAGAATTCCTGGCTCTCCTACAAGGCTCTTCCTGGGGTGGAAAGGTGGTTCCTTTTATTTGCCAAAATTGTTTGACTGTGTTCCTATTCCTCCATTGTGTGGAGGTGGCCAGGCTTTTACCAAATGAGGAAAGAAGAGACGCCATACAAACTCTCCATTCCAAACATCTGCAGATATTGCGACAATTCCTCTTCCTGTTATTCGCCCAGAACAATGACGACAAGTAACGGGGTGTCTTTGAGGGATCATTTGCACCTGAGATGCTTTCGACACGACCAGGAACAAGAAACCATTCCGCGGCCGTGCGCCCGCAGTTTATTTCAGGTCATATCGGCTTTTACGAGGATGGGAAAGCCGCACTCGGCACGCAAGGTGGAAAAATCTCGTTTAACAATAGTCGGGGTTCATAAATCAAGACACTCAAGGTTTTCCTCAATGGTTATCTATTTCGAGTGAAAATTACAGATGGCTTAAAACATACTGACCCTTGGGTATGGAAAAGACAGGACTTCCATAGAGGAGCATACTTCCAACCAACATAAAGCCTTGCATGGTGCTTCATGTGGATCAGTGCATAGGAATTGTTTCTTCACAGCACAGAACAGATAACACTGTATAGAGGTGCTTAGCTAAGAGGAAAGTTTACCCAATTGATAAAAATGTACACAATCCTTTAGGAAGGGGGTGATTACGTGGGATAGGGTTACCTTGTATAAGTACATAGATGATCCAAATATAAAACTAAAGCACCAGCTGCACATCATTGCTCTGGGCTGGCTTCCTGATAGTGACAGTGGACCATACCTGGGCAATGGGGGTAGACATGGCAACTTTTAGCCTCCATCAGGGACACAGGTGACAATGCAGAAGCACAACTGGAAGACAGTTGTTACCCTATAACAGGAAGTGCCTGGACAAGGAGCATCAGGAAGGATAAACAGATATTTTAATTTTTTAAAGAAGCTGCAAATTGAAAAAGATTGAAAACAACTTCTGAAAAGGACATTAAACCCTTTAGAATGGTGGGAGCCAGCTCTTTATGTGGGCCCTGATGACTGAGGCCAGCAGAAGGGGCTCCCAATCATGTGGCACGGTAATTGGCTGTGCAAGTGGTGGCATCATCAGGAGCTCATTCTACTGGATCCTGATGTCAGTAGTTGACCATGAGCTTTCAGTGACAGCTCAGTCAAGGTCCTGAGGCCAATGACTGAGCACTCCCCCAGATTAACACATGGAGCACGTGGGCATTATAGGAGTAGTATAGGAGTGAAGTTGGTTCTGCACTCCTGTGACCCGTCCTCAGCCGACAGGGGGCTAAAGTCCGCTGTCGGCTGATGTCACTGAGCTGGTCAAAGCACTGAAAAGATCGCGCCCATATAGTTGGGATCCACCCAGCAGCCTGGATGGGACCTGGCTCAGCCTCTCAGCAATCCGCTGAGAGCCCGAGCCAGCCTGCCCCTTTGCACCCTCCACAGCCCAGCACACCAGTGAGTGAGTGCTGGAGTGACAGAGCAGAGAGCCTTTGTGGTAGCCGAACGCGTATATTCAGCAGCATGGTGGGTTGGCCTTAAAAGAGAAGTATGGATTTTGTAAAAAAACAAACATTTATACATATCCGATGCTGCATCTGTCCCCTTCTGGCTCTGCAGTGAGAACTGGAGCAATCAAACACCACTGATCACTCAGTTCCCCCCTCTGCTATGAGCAGAGAGCCTCCACCTCTCTGCTCTGTCCCTTCAGCACTCACTGGTGCGCTGGGCTGTGGAGGGGGCGAAGGGGCTGGCTTAGGCTCTCGGTGGATTGCCGAGAGGCTGAGCCAGGTCCCATTCAGGCTGCTGGGTGGATCCCAACTATATGGTTGGGGTCTTTTCAGTGCTTTGACCAGCTCAATGACATAAGCAGACTTTTTTTTTTTTTTATTATTAATATTATTATTATATAACAAAGACTCACAATTCAATGCAGAATTAAAGTGACAGAAACAGATATGCAGTCAGACATGCATTGTATTAAAACTAAACAACTAAAGGAAAAACTTTTTTTTTAGTTTTGGATAGAGTGGAGAGGAGTTAGATTGCTTATCAGTTTTTATTGCTGCCTGTGCCCCCGTTTGGGAGATTCACCCTCTCTATTTCCCCTGTTTAACAATCATTGAAAGTAAAAAAAAAAAAAAAAAAAAGTTTAAAATTATGGGTTATCCCCAGAAAAGTAATAGGAGGGGAAATCTTTCAATGGGGACACTAGTTCTGGTGACCTGGGGGTTCCCAAGGTATTCCCTTAATTTGCAGAGATTTCCTCTCACTTCCTGTTTGGCTATGGCACAGGAAGTGAAGGAAAATTCCCACAATGGGATGCAGATGGTAAAAAAAAAAAAAAGGTGTGACAGGGGTTGTAACCCTTCCTTTCCTCTATCCAAAAAAAAAAAAAAAAGCTTTTCCTACAGTTCTAGTTTAAGATAACGAACCATCTGAATTTCGCTCTGTGGGGGCCCTGTCAACATCTTCCCAACCAACATGCTCGAATTTAAAAAATAATAAAAAATAAAAAATTTGTAGGAACTGGGCAGAAAATTGGTCGACAGAACAGCAGCTGCAACCAATCAGTTGCAGTTCTGGTTCGGGTATTCTGCCAACTGCTAGTGCCAGCTGTAAGAATACAACAGCCGCAGTGGGAGATTCCCGTTTAGCATGAATGGAGGAATCTGTTAGATTTTTTTGTTCAGCCTAGAGGCTGAACAGAAAAAAAAAAAAAAAAATTAAATCGAAAGCCTCTTTCACAAGGTGTGTATCAATGCATAAACAACCCCCCGTGCAAGGGCTGTGTTTACTTGTATGGGGATGTACAGGTGTTCCATGTATTCCTGTGCAGGCATCCCTTTGATGTCAATGGGACACTGTGGCTGCACAGGCACAGCCACTGCTCCCAATATGACATCATGTGGGTGTGGCGGCGTATTACTGATCTCGCTCTACTGCCTGCATTTGGAGCCGTGCACCAACACCCACACCAATGTCATATTGGGAGCAGTAGCTATGCCCGTGCAACCGCTGTGTCCCATTGGCATCGATGGGACTGCCTGCACAGGGATGCATAGAACACCTGTGCATCCCCATGCGAATAACATGGCCCTCATGGACGTACGCATTGATAGGCGCTGTGTGAATGAGACTTCATGGCCAACTTCAGTTTGTCTAAATCAGACTCCTGCACCCAAAGGACAGCAGCTGTAAATCCCATACTGGCAGCACACTATCTGTTCTCACTCCCTTTTCTACCCACCCCCTTGTCACCAACAACTGCCTTACATTCGACCCTTATTTATCCAGAGTGACTCTTATAGCACAACTAGTTTCCGGGAATGCTGGAGTTATAATTCACGCTTTAATTTATATCGGCCAGAGATGACAACCAAAATTAAACAGCGTCGGGGAGTCGGATCCGTCTGAAACATCAAAAGAAACATAAAAAGGCCCTTTAATCCCCTTTAATTGTGACGCTAATATGTTGTCCCCATGACATCGGCATGCCAAGCCAAACACTGTTATGTCAACAAATGGGAAAGGACTACAGAGAGGACTTACTGCTTATATCCTGGAAGAAATACGACCCGACCACTGAGAAGGTCAGCACGGAGATGGGCAGCGCACAATCCGACAGCATCTCACGCACTCTGGAGTGCAGGTAGGGACTGGAAGTTAGAAGGAGGAGGTTAATTTTCTACAGAAAACATTATAATTTTCATTGGTCAAAAAACAAAGAAAAAAAAGGTTATACAGTGGGGAAAATAATTATTTGATCCCCTGAAGATTTTGTAAGTTTACCCATTTACAAAGTAATGAAGGGTCTATAATTTTTTATCATAGGTGTATGTTAAATGAGAGAGACAGACTATCAACCACAAATCCAAAAAAAAAAAAAAAAAAAATTAGATAAAGGTTATAAATTGAATTCAATTAGTAAAATAAGTATTTGATCCCCAAGCAAAATATGACTTTGTAGGGTAGAGAAACCCTTGTTGGCAATCACAGAGGTCAGGAGAGATTTTGGACCACTCTTTACAGATCTTCTCTAAATCCTTAAGGTTTCTTGGCTGTCTCTTGGAAACTCAAAGTTTCAGCTTCCTCCATACCTTTTTCATATAGGATTAAGGTCTGGAGACTGGCAAGACCACTCCATGGCCTTAATGTGCTTCTTCTTGAACCACTCCTTTGTTGCCTTGGCAGTATGTTTTGGGCCATTGTCATGCTGAAAGACTCATCCATGACCCATCTTCAGTGTTCTGGCCGAGGGAAGAAGGTTCTCATCCAAGGTTTTACTATACATTGCCCCATCCATTGGCCTCTCAATGCGACAAAAGTTGGTCTGTACCTTTAGCAGAGAAAGAGTCCCAAAACATGTTTCCACCTCCATGCTTGACTGTAGGAATGGTGTCCTTCAGATTATAGTCAGCATTTTTCTTCCTCCAAATACAGCGAGTCCTCCTCCTCAAGAAGGCACATGTACTGTCATGCCAATGAACATCTAAATGATTCACAGAAGGATTGGGAGAAAGTGCTGTGGTCAGATGAGTCCAAAATTGAGCTCTTTGGCATTGACTCAACTCAACGTGTTTGAAGGAAGAAAAATTCTGACTATGACCCTAAGAACCCCATCCATACAGTCAAGCAAAGAGGGGGAAACATGCTTTGGGGCCGTTCCTCTGCTAAAAAGGTACAGACCGACTCTGCCGCATTGAGGGGCCAATGGACAGGGCCATATATTGTAAAATCTTGCTTGAGAACCTTCTTCCCTGAAGATATGTCGTGGATGGGTCTTCCAGCATGACAATGACCCAAAACATACCGCCAAGGCAACAAAGGAGTTGTTTAAAAAGAAGGAAGGAGCTAAAACTTCAAGTTGCCAAGTCAGCCAAGAAACCCTAAGGATGTAGAGAAGATCTGTAAAGAAGAGTGGAACAAAATCTCTCCTGGGATGTGTGCAAACCTGGTCACCAACTACAAGAAACGTCTTACCTCTGTGCTTGCCAACAAGAGTTTTTCTACCAACTACTAAGTCAAGTTTTGCTTGGGGATCAAATACTTATTTTACTCACTGAACTGCAACTCAATTTATAACATTTGTTTTATGTGTTTAAGGATCTTTGGTTGATATTCTGTCTCGATCATTTAAAATACACCCATGACAGAAACTATAGACCCTACAGTGAGTGGCAGTTGTGTGGACCAAAATGTCTTGATGTCAGAGAAGAATGGGCATACTGGTTCCAAGGTATGCAGAATCTCTGAATGCACAACACATCGAACCTTAAAACAGGTGAGCTACAGCAACAAAAGACCACACTGGGTGCCACTCCTGTAGCCTCAGTTTCCTGTTCTTAGCTGACAATTCTCACAGGCTCATCAAAATTGGACAATAGAAGATTGGAAAAATGTTGCCTGATGAGTCTCGTTTTCAGCTGCAACATTCGGATATATATATTTTATTTAATTCAAAAAGCCCTTTCAATGTATTTTTTTTTTTAACTTGGCAACAAAAGTGGGGTTTCTCTTTGAACACACCGGAGGCTGGGCAGATCATCGCGCACAATAATTGAGAACTGGAAAAATCCTCCGTGTTCTCATCTCACCTCTTCTTGAACTGGTAGAGGGTGTGACCCAACCAGAGAGTCCCAAACATCAGCATGAGACTGAGGACGGCGGACTCCTTCCCATGCTGGGCATCGTCGTGATCCAGGCTCTGATTATGCAGGATGGAGTTATTGAAGGTGGAGTTATAGAAGATATCGGGCGTCAGGCTCGTCGTGTTCAGCAAGGCCTCATGGGTTGCTTTATATTCATGAAGATAGGAATCGGGGGCTTCCAGATAATACTTTCTGAAAACTGCAAGACAAAAATAAGAAATAAGTCAAGTCAAGTACCGTTTCTAAAATGAACAAAATTAAACATCTAATTGTTGCAGGAGCTTAGTAGAAACAAATGACAATTTTAAAAATGAAGACAACTTGGTGCCTAGGTAATAATAAAATTATTACCTAGTGCACAAAGGAAGGTCCATAAAGACATGGATGAGCGAGTTTGGGGTGGAGAAATTTAACGTCACAGGAACTAAGAGGCCAACCCAAACCACCGAAAAACAGCCCCAAACCATAATTCCCCCTCCACCAAATGATTTGGACCAGTGCACAAAGATCCAAAAAGACATAGATGAGCGAGTTTGGGGTGGAGGAACTTGACTGGCCTGCACAGAATCCTGACCTCAACCCAATAGAACACCTTTGGGATGAATTAGAGCGGAGACTGTGAGCGAGGCCTCCTCTCCAACATCAGTACCTGACCTTACAAATGCTCTTCGGGAAGAATGGTCAAACATTCCCATAGACACACTCCTAAACCTTGTGGACAGCCTTCCCAGAAAAGTTGAAGCTGTTATAGCTGCAAAGGGTGGGCCAACTCAATATTGAACCCTACAGACTAAGACTGGGATGCTATTAAAGTTCGTGTGTGTGTGTGTGTGTATAAAGGCTAAAGATATAGTGCTGCACTTTATATTTGAAGGTCCACTTTCAGAAGCCTCAGAAATGGTTTATGGCATTCAGAGAGGGTTTACAGGTGACCCAACCGAGAGCCTGTGGACTGCCAGCACTCTCCATCCCCTGGAAACAGGATGTTTCTCCTGCTCTTCCTTTCATCTTTTTTAGAATGTTGAAAAGCCAGGAAGGTTTATTTGTTCGCCATTCGGAAATGTCAGCAAGTACAGCGGAGGAGAACAGGTGTCAGAGTGCTGAGCCCGTGTCGTGCGTAGAGACCTCTCGCGCCGGCTGGATCCAGATGTTTCAACAGAGCTTCCTGAGAGCCGCAGCTGTCCCTCATCACCCCTGGAGACACGGGAGGCCGAGATGTGCTAACTGGTGTGGAAAAGTCTAACCTGCGGTGTCATCCATACATAAACAGACATCTCGTATTTTGTGCTATGCATTGCAAGCACCTCTGATTGATGGCGTATCTCAGGTGTACATGGGGAGTCCGATGCACCTATGTCACATCATGCCACACTTTGTTTCGGGTTTAGTGGTCCTTCACTCAGAAGTTCATGAATCGGAAATAAAAATGAGCCTTGCTGGGTAAAAATATAAGGGTTCATTTCTGCAGTTTTCATGTAAGAAGTCACCCTTCAAAGAAGTCTCTCCTCCAGTCTGACGTGTCCTGCACAGGTTATGGGAGGATGGAGTGATGAGCCCAGCAAGATACAAAAGAATGACTACAATGACAAAGGCAAAGTAACAGCTGCAGAAAACACAGGAGGGGTAATGTACACCAAAAAAAGGAAAAAACTGAGCTTGTGCATCAAAATAAAATAAAACACCTCATAAGAACAGCTGCAAAACACACTATGGAGATATTGCCATAGTAAACAGCTTCACAAAAAGTGTTGCGCTATGCCAACTCAAAACCCCAAAAATATATAAAATAATAGAAATGTCCATAAGTCAATATATACTCACCAACCACTTTATTAGGTACACCCGTTTAATTGCTTGGTAACACAAATTGCTAATCGGCCAATCACACGGCAGCAACGCAATGCATTTAGGCATCTAGATGCGGTGAAGACGACGTGCTGAAGTTCAAACCGAGCATCCGAATGGGGAAGAAAGGGGATTTAAGTGACTCTGAATGTGGCATGGTTGTTGGTGCCAGACAGGCTGGTCTAAGTCTTTCAATAACTGGTGATCTACTGGGATTTTCACGCACAACCATCTCTCGGGTTTACAGAGAACGGTCCGAAAAAGAGAAAATATCCAGTGAGCGGCAGTTGCGTGGAGGGAGAATGCCTTATTAATGTCACAGGAGAATGGGTTTGAGATGATCGAAAGGCAACAGTAACGCAAATAACCGCTCGTTACAACCAAGGTACCGTATATACTCGAGTATAGGCCGACCCGAATATAAGCCGAGGCACCTAATTTTACCACAAAAAACTGGGAAAACTTATTGACGCGAGTATAAGTCTAGGGTGAGAAATGTGCAGCTACTGTAAGTGGAAAAAGAGGGTCAACAATGCCCGCCTGCAGCCTCACTGTGCCCCTCTGCAGCCTCACTGTGCCCTCTGCAGCCTCACTGTGCCCTCTGCAGCCTCACTGTGCCCTCTGCAGCCTCACTGTGCCCTCTGCAGCCTCACTGTGCCCTCTGCAGCCTCACTGTGCCCTCTGCAGCCTCACTGTGCCATCTGCCTGCCTCACTGTGCCATCTGCCTGCCTCACTGTGCCATCTGCCTGCCTCACTGTGCCATCTGCCTGCCTCACTGTGCCATCTGCCTGCCTCACTGTGCCATCTGCCTGTCTCATGTACTTGCTCTCCAGAACACCGGCGCTGTGACATGCAGTCTAGTCGGCGGCCGTCCAGTGTAACAAAGCCCCGCCTCCTCCGTGACGGAACACCGATTCAGTTTCCCAGCAGTGAGTCAGTGTTCCGCCTATCACGGACGAGGAGAAGGCGGGGCTTTGTTACACTGTACGGCCGCTGCCTAGACTGCATGTCACAGTGCCAGGAGATCAGGTGCATCAGGCTGCAGATGGGCACAGTGAGGCAGGGAGACTTGCGTATAAGCCGAGGAGGGCGTTTTCCTCTCCCAGGTGCAGTCCCAGGTCTTGGGCTGCTAAATGCAATAAACAGTCTGGGAGCCCTTTCTGATGGCCACCCAATGTCCTGAAACTTTGCAGACACTTCTCATGTAAGCAGATTTCGTTGGGAAAGTGGGGAAACCCCTACAGTGCCCCCAAAAGACCATCAGTAGGGTTTCCCAGACTGTTTAGCAAATTTAGCAGCCCAAGACCTGGGACTGTGTCCACCATTGTGTATCCTTTCACATATCTGATGGTCCACCTTATTACCCATCAAAAGCTCTCAAAGAGTTTTCCTTTCAGGCTGCTAATTGGGAGGACAGCCGAAGGGGGTTTGAGTGCCACACAACACAGCAGAAAACAACGTAATCCCTTTAGACACAAGCCAATGAGCACACATTTTCGTGTCCAATAAAAAAAAATCTACAGATGGATATCTGGTGTATAACTATTCACATTTCATGCAATTACCTAGCCTGCATTACAAAGTGGAAGAGCGGGTAAAATTTGTGTCTAAAGCAACCCAAAGACTAGGAAATTTTAACCACTTGCGCACCGGGCACTTTCACCCCCTTCCTGCCCAGGCCAGTTTTCAGCGCTGTCGCTCTTTGAACGACAATAGTGCGGTCATGCAACACTGTACTCAAATGAAATTTTTTGGCCAAACAAATAAAGACTGAAAATTTTGGAAAAAACAAAAACTTTTTCATAGTTTGGTATAACATTTTGAAAACAGGTCATTTTTCTCCTTCACTGATGTGTGCTGATGAGGCTGCACTGATGAAGAGGGACTGATAGGTGACATTGATGAGGAGACGCTGGTGGGCACTGTTTGGCAGCAGTGGTGGGCACTGCTTGGCAGTAGTTTTGTAGAAGCCGATTATCATCTCTTTTCTCCTCTGTTCTACATGCTGACAGCGTGTAAGGCCCCTTTCACACGGGACGGATCCGTGTTGATCCGCCACGTGAACATCCGCTGCTCAGCGGGGATTGCTCCGTTTTCCCCAGCTGAGCCGGCGGATGACAGGGCGGGACCCGCACACTGTGCAGGGACCGCCCCGTCAGATCTCCGCTCTCCCCTATGGGGGATCGGAGGAACACGGACCGTCTGTCCGTGTTCCTCCGATCCGCTCTGCAGACGGATAGAGAAATAGGATTTTCTTCCGTCCGCAGAATCAGACGAGAGCGGAGCCGGATGACATCGGGTGTTTGTGGATGTACATCCGCTGACACCCGCTATCCCATAGGGGTGGCTGTATGTCCGTATTTCATCCGAAAACGGATGGATGAAATACGGACATACGGTCCGCATGTGTGAAAGGGGCCTTAAGGATCGGTGAAGAGCGCTTCACCGGCTTCTGTTGGCATTGTGATCAGCTGTTATTGGACACAGCTGATCACGTGGTAAAGAGCCGCTGATTGGCTCTTTACCTCAAATCTGTGTTCATTGTCCGGAGGACAATGCGAACACAGAGCGCGCTGTCTACGCCCAGCTGACAGCCTCCCAGAACTGGACAACTGCGCTGTGGCCATTATTCACCTATAGTGCGGTCTTCAATTCCTTGCACCAAAGGTGGAAATCCCTCCTGCAGCACTATTGTGTTTTTCTCACGAAGAGTTTTCTCTACCGGCAGAAGATAATGATTACTGCTGGCTGCCATAGCCGCCGATGGTGAATGCATGCAAAAAAAAAATCCAACAGGCTGGTTGGGCTAAAGTTGATCGATGGGATTGCAACCAGCCTGCCTGCCCATAGATGGATCGATTCTCCATCTATGGCCGGCATAAAGCAGCCCAGGACTCGATTCCCCCATTAACACATGGGATAGGGGGAATTCCCCCAGAGGGTGTCCCCCAGTGTGACTCCATGCAAGCCACGCGGGGTGAAGTGGTATCCCTCTTTGGAGTGGGAGTGGCCAAGGGAAACCTGGGATCATCTGATTGATTTTAAAGGAATTCTGGCTAGGAGATCCCCCCCCCCCCATTTCATACCTTTTATTGGTAATTATACCCTATGTTTTCTTAAAAGAGTCTGTTTATTAACTATTTGATGACACTTGAAATGCTAAAATATACATTTTTTTTAAACAGCAAACCTATCCCCTGAGGAAGATCGTGACCAAGAAGGTCGAAACGCATCGGGATTTTATAGGACAGATTTTCTAATATGTGATGCTGTATCTAATCTTGTGTTTGCATTTTCTGTATTTGGAATGTTACCACATCTCCTACCAGAGCTTATAATTTTAACTGCTATGTGCTCATGCCATGCCAACTTTTCAATAAAGAATTTCCTTTTAACTCCTTGATATTATTAACTTTGCTGCTAAACACCCCTGGGGGTGGGAACCTTTCCCATTTTGTCACATAGTTGGTTTATGAGGAATTTCGTAAATAACGAGAATCCAAAAAAAGAACAAGGACTGAAAGAGGAAACTCAACAACAGCTCATGTGACCCCCAACACCGGCTGTCAGCTCCTCATAAAACTTCAGTCTAAGAATGTTCTCTTTCAATTGCAGTCTCGCCCCCCCCCCCCCCCCACACCCCACACATGATACCAAGATTAAAATTCCCCCATGTATAAAAAGTGATGAGCTCCGACTATTAATATCGCTATCTATTACCAGGCTGGTGTGGATCTAGGAGGGGACTTAAATGCTAGGATACATAAACACAAGGTACAAGTCACTTACTTTTTATAATCCCTTTAAGTGCATCCAGCACAAACGTAATGGATATAAAAAGTGCTATGATTTCCTCTGTGGACCTGAAAAAAAAAAAAGAGAAAACACAAAATTAAACAAAACAAAAAAAACGGTGGGATTTAAGTAATTTTGATCATTTCCAGTAGGTGGGAGCCAGTCCTTTAAATGTCCAGAAAGTCTGAGGTGTTATATGGGCTTTCAGATCGTATGATCAATGTGATTGGCTGTCACAGTAATCACAAGTCCATTCCATTGGCTTCTTATCGTACACCGTGACCAAGAGTTGTTAGTGACAGCGCAATTGAGCGCCGAGTCCCAGCACACAACAGCGGCATCGGCTGTACATATACAGCATGTGGCAGCCCAACGTTAAAGGCCAACTTTACCTTTTGAACCATGCTACACCCGTATTTAGAGTGTATAAAGGGTACAAATGGAACTCGCACTGCCAAACCGAGCGTCTGCCTCCACCCCTTCGGACAGCGTGCGGGGTTCTCACATAACAGTGTCATTCACAAATCTGCAAGTTAATGAACTACAAGTCCTGTTTGCCACCATGGCAGATGGAATTGTCATTCTCAATGGAAAATAAAGTACAGTAACTAGAACACCCGTAGTCCATTGACATTACCTTCAGCTCTTTAACTGAAAGTCCATACCTTTGGACACATAGCTGGGGAAGAGTCTGCAGGAACCTCGCATTATACGGAAAGGCTTCTTCACAGTAAGAGCTGTGAAAATTTGGAAAAGACTCCCTCCAGAATTAGTTCTGACCAGCTCAGCTGATTTTAATTTAATTTAATTTTTTTCCTTTTGGGAAGGGTTGATGCATTCCTAAATCCACATAATATAACAGGTCATTGTCATTGACATTTAAAAGTAATAACAGCAGAGATTGTTGGTCCAGGGAATATCAGATAGCCTTAGGGCCCTGGTGTGCATGCGGCCCTATAGCACTTTCTGTGTGGCCATTGGGGGATGCAGACACTAATGGGCGTTTCTCTAAAGCCCTATTATAGCAGTGATTTCTAGCAGTCGCATTTAATGTGTTACCAGTCTGACTGCCTCCTGAAGCATGTTCCCCATTCTATAGTATGTCCGCAGTCTCTGACCATCTCCCGTACCATTTCCGCAGTCTCTGACCATCTCCCGTACCATGTCCGCAGTCTCTGACCATCTCCCGTACCATGTCCGCAGTCTCTGACCATCTCCCGTACCATGTCCGCAGTCTCTGACCATCTCCCGTACCATGTACGCAGTCTCTGACCATCTCCTGTACCATGTCCGCAGTCTCTGACTATCTCCTGTACCATGTCCACAGTCTCTGACCATCTCTTGTACCATGTCCACAGTCTCTGACCATCTCCCGTACCATGTCCACAGTCTCTGACCATCTCCCGTACCATGTCCGCAGTCTCTGACCATCTCCCGTACCATGTCCGCAGTCTCTGACCATCTCCCGTACCATGTCCGCAGTCTCTGACCATCTCCCGTACCATGTCCGCAGTCTCTGACCATCTCCCGTACCATGTACGCAGTCTCTGACCATCTCCTGTACCATGTCCGCAGTCTCTGACTATCTCCTGTACCATGTCCACAGTCTCTGACCATCTCTTGTACCATGTCCACAGTCTCTGACCATCTCCCGTACCATGTCCACAGTCTCTGACCATCTCCCGTACCATGTCCGCAGTCTCTGACCATCTCCCGTACCATGTCCGCAGTCTCTGACCATCTCCCGTACCATGTCTGCAGTCTGACCTTCTCTTTGCTTTTGTCCTTAGTCTTTGTCTATATCCTGTTGTGGGTCTGCATTCTCTGAATATTCACTGAATTTTATGTGTGGCCCTTTGGTGAGGCCCTGCATATTAGCAAAGTTGACCACCACTGCCTTAGGGGATAAGGAAGGATTTTTTTTTCCCTATTGAATTAAATTGGCCCATGCTTTATAAGAGTTTTTTTTACTTCCTCTGGATCAACTGTAGGTATAGGATTTGGTAAATAGTGGTTTACAGTGCATTTATTTGTTTTCTATTGGTTGAACTTGATGGATTTTCTTTTTCAACTGTGCTATGAAGCTATGCAAATTTTCATCTAAACTTACTTTTATGTATGACCAAAAGTCGTCCTACATTATATACCACACTCTTTAACCACATAAAAAAAATAAACCACTATCAGTTTCGACCCGTCCTTCCTTCTTAATCCAACCACAGAAATAAAATAAAAAAAGTCAGTTTGAATGTGTATGACAAATGACCACATGCGGGTCAGCTTTCCCATCGAATGTATTGAACCATTTGGTGGCACCATTTCTTAGGCTTTATGTGGTCTCATTTATCATACAATCAGTGCAGAGATTATCCCTTTCACTATTAGTAATAGCAACACCCATCAAGGTTTTAATTCATCATGGTCACGATATAGCTAGTAGTAGTTGGTCACATTCAACTAGACTTGTTTTGTAATGTTTTCACCAGTCATCCTAGTGGCTTCCTAAGTTCTTGGACAAACACCAATTTCCTTAAAACATTTCACAACATCATAAAGTTTGGATTCAACTGTATCCAGGCTATGGACATTCAAATATTGCAATATTCTTAATGCACAGTAATTAGCTTTAATGCAAACTATCACTGTCCACTAACTGCAGGCACTGTGCAGTAATTCATCCTCAAATTTTAAACCAGAAATCAGTTTCACTTTCTCCTCAGTTGTCCTGCTTGACAACCGACATCAGATCAAAGGAGACGTCTGGTGGATCAGATGGCAATCGGGTGTAAACAGACAGGCGGTCCATTTACATCCGACAGCACACAGAGAAGAGCAGGCCATGTCCGTGTCTGCTCTGCATAAGTGAAGCAGACACGGACCAGCCATCCACCTGCTCAGCAGGGATCAGCAGATTCCTCACTGAGCAAGTGGACTCCAACGGTGCCCACCCTATGTGTAAGGCTGAACTCTAGCCAAAAAACGATTTTTTGATATCTGCACTGTAATAATAAACTCATAGTAATGAAGTGTGGCCCATGTGTTTAGGCTGCAGTAATATGTACAGCTCTTACTTTTACTCAACCCTGTACAGTAGAGCAGAACAGAGAGTTACACTTTGGCTGGAGTACTCAGACTACTGTTGATTTCTCACAATATAGGTCCTCCATTCAGTAAAAGTCTCTAATTTAATTCAATGGATGCAGGGTGCTCTGTGATTGGAGGAGCGGATGAATCTCATGATCCTCCCCTTCTAATTTACAGAGTGCCTTGCAGTGATTTAAAACTGGGGACTCTAAACGTTCTAAATGAAGGGCCAGTTTACTATCCTTCAGGCTTTGGAGGGGCCGGACTGTGGCAGTGGGATTTAAAAAAAATTACCCGGCATTGGTAACTGTGCCCCCATCCTTGGCACCCCCCCACTGTCGGGGTCAGCGCCAGAAACTAGTGCCCCGCTGTCGGGGTCAGCGCCAGAAACTAGTGCCCCGCTGTCGGGGTCAGCGCCAGAAACTAGTGCCCCGCTGTCGGGGTCAGCGCCAGAAACTAGTGCCCCGCTGTCGGGGTCAGCGCCAGAAACTAGTGCCCCGCTGTCGGGGTCAGCGCCAGAAACTAGTGCCCCGCTGTCGAGGGCAGCGCCAGAAACTAGTGCCCCGCTGTCGAGGGCAGCGCCAGAAACTAGTGCCCCGCTGTCGAGGGCAGCGCCAGAAACTAGTGCCCCGCTGTCGGGGTCAGCACCAGAAACTAGTGCCCCGCTGTCGGGGTCAGCGCCAGAAACTAGTGCCCTGCTGTCGGGGTCAGCGCCAGAAACTAGTGCCCCGCTGTCGGGGTCAGCGCCAGAAACTAGTGCCCCACTGTCGGGGTCAGCGCCAGAAACTAGTGCCCCACTGTCGGGGTCAGCGCCAGAAACTAGTGCCCCACTGTCGGGGTCAGCGCCAGAAACTAGTGCCCCACTGTCGGGGTCAGCGCCAGAAACTAGTGCCCCACTGTCGGGGTCAGCGCCAGAAACTAGTGCCCCACTGTCGGGGTCAGCGCCAGAAACTAGTGCCCCACTGTCGGGGTCAGCGCCAGAAACTAGCGCCCCACTGTCGGGGTCAGCGCCAGAAACTAGCGCCCCACTGTCGGGATCAGCGCCAGAAACTAGCACCCCACTGTCGGGATCAGCGCCAGAAACTAGCGCCCCATTGTCGGGATCAGCGCCAGAAACTAGCGCCCCACTGTCGGGATCAGCGCCAGAAACTAGCGCCCCACTGTCGGGGTCAGCGCCAGAAACTAGTGCCCCACTGTCGGGGTCAGCGCCAGAAACTAGTGCCCCACTGCTCGGGGTCAGCGCCAGAAACTAGTGCCCCACTACTCGGGGTCAGCGCCAGAAACTAGTGCCCCACTACTCGGGGTCAGCGCCAGAAACTAGTGCCCCACTACTCGGGGTCAGCGCCAGAAACTAGTGCCCCACTGTCGGGGCCAGCGCCAGAAACTAGTGCCCCACTGTCGGGGCCAGCGCCAGAAACTAGTGCCCCACTACTCGGGGTCAGCGCCAGAAACTAGTGCCTCACTACTCGGGGTCAGCGCCAGAAACTAGTGCCCCACTACTCGGGGTCAGCGCCAGAAACTAGTGCCCCACAGTCGGGGTCAGCGCCAGAAACTAGTGCCCCACTGTCGGGGTCAGTGCCAGAAACCAGTGCCCCACTGTCGGGGTAGGTGGCAGAAACAGTGCCCCAAGGGCCGCAAAAAAAGCCAGCAAAGAGCCACATTTAGCCCCCGCGCTGCAGTTTGGAGACCACTGATTTGAAAGAATGCAAGATGTTTACTGAATGAAAATGGAGTGTGTGCAACCCATCAGTTACATAGTTAGTCAGGTTGAAAAAAAGACACAAGTCCATCTAGTTTAACCAAAAAAAAAATAAAAAATTAGTACCCAGTTATTATGTACATTCAGGAAAGAATGCAGGCCTTTTTTAAAGCAATCTACAGAGCTGAACAGAACCACCTCTGGAGGGAGTCTATTCCACATTTTCAAAGCTCTTACTGTGAAGAAACCTTTCCTGTATTTAACCATGCAAAGAAGGAGACGCCAGATAGTGTAAAATGCCAGGAATGCCCCGGAAGAAATCCTCTTAGCAACGAAACTGGTTGGGTAAAGGAGCCATTTCTTGCCATCTCGTTCCTGTTTACAGTATGTGGATGTTTTTATGGCGGCCGCCTATATTGTATACAACGCTGGTTTTTATCTGAACAAAATGTAAGTGCAATACTTTTTATTAGATGAGTCCTTTGGGATTTTACACTATCTGGCGTCTCCTTCATTTGTATGGGAACATCTGATAGTGGGGTGAATGGAGCCTGGTTCGATTATCAAATTTAAGTTATGAATTTGATCTGAGGACACATCTCCAGCTGATGACCCCTGCAAAGATTACTACATGAAGCCTGTTTGACCCTCTGTAATAAAGGTAAGAGTCCATATTGCTTGTGGTGGCGGTATCTGCACGAGGTGGAGGGTCTTCTGGATTCTTCTGCAATTTCACAGGTTTGTGTTTTTTCACAGTTGGACTTTTTGTAACACTTTATGAGCAAAATTTATGTTTAGCACAACACTGTTTTTTGTATATTCTATCTATTTATAAATTGATCTTTCCAAGCCTGTAGACTTTACCTTACACATGAGCCGTGTGTGGGGAACTGTGTCGAACGCTTTAGCAAAATCCAAGTATACCACGTCCACAGCCACCCCTCTGTCCAAGGTTTTACTTACCTCCTCATGAAAAGAAATCAGGTTTGTTTGACAACTTCTGTCTTTCGTGAATCCATGCTGTCTTTTGCTTCTAATATTTTTTTTCCAGTAAGAACTCGTCTATGTGGTCTTTTATTAAACACTCCAGTATCTTCCCGACTATAGAAGTTAAACTAACAGGTCTAGAGTTACTTGGTAAAGACTTTGATCCCCTTTTAAATATAGGCACCACGTTCGCCCTGCGCCAGTCCAGTGTTACCATTCCAGTCATTAACTAGTTCCTAAATAATAGAAACAATGGCTTTGAAATGCCAGAGCTCAATTCTTTTAGGATCCTTGGGTGGATGCCACCTGGTCCAGGTGCTTTATCCACCTTTATTCTGTCTAAATATTTCTGGACCATATCACTTTTGAGCCATTGTGGATCATTTGGGGCTGTGTCACTACCACCCCCATTATGGACATGAGCTCCCCCCATGCTCCTTTGTATACACAGAGCTGAAGAAAGTATTTCATAAATCTTCCTTCTCTTTGTCCCCAGTCAGCCACTCTAGATTACTTTGTAAAGGGCCTACATGCTCAGACCTGACTTCTTACTTATTATATTTGAAGAATTTTTGGGGGCTTGTCCTAATATCTTTTGCAATCTGTCATTCATTTAGAATTTTTGAGTCCTTGATTTCCTTTTTACATATTCTGTTATGTTCTTTGTAACATTTAAACTGCGATAGCGTTCCTTCATTTTTATATTTCCTAAAAGCTCTTTTATTATTTATAGCCATTTTAATGTTGGCCTTTTGGCCTAACTAACTCATGATCCAAAATACTCTGGCTAGAACTGTAAATCTCAGCCCTGGACGTCCGGTGTTGATCGCACCGCGCGGAGAAGAGTAAAAGTCCGAGTTGTACATAACACTGCGGCCCAAACATATGGGACCTCCATGTCAGGGCAGCCCTTCCTTCTCTGAGCTAGCCGATCAGCTGTTGGCTAATTGCAAGCCCCTATCTCTCCACAGTTACTCAGCTGTTGATATCCTGCTCGTCAGTCCTGCCTACTTAAGCCGTCCAGTCCAGAGGAGCTCTGCCTTCGCCTTGGTCAACATCATAGAAAATATCTCCTGCGATCCTACTACATTGATCCCCGATCTCTGGCTTAGCTGACTATCCGTTCCAGTTACTGAACTTTGGCTATGTTTTTACTACTTTTTTTTTTTTTGCTTTTATTATTAAACAAGTGCGATTTAACTGTACTTCTGTCACGGTCTGATTTCATGGTTTCTGACACTCCAATGCAATACTCCGAATGCACATGTATTTACGGCTGTATTTTAAATTGGGTGCTGAAATGACCAACAGCTAAAACCATTTCGGAGCCACGCGGGATCCCTTCATCACATGCCTGATGACGGGGTCCTGTGTGGCTCCGAAAGCGAAACGTCGCTTTTAATTTTTGATACTATGTGATTAAAGTTTTGGACCCAGTTTTGGAGATCCTGATGTGCTGGTGACATACCCTTCTAAACATATGGGAGACACTTCATGTGCGTGGATTTATTTTTGCAGTGCATATGTCAAAAAATTGTTTTAGGCCAGAGTTCAACTTTAAGGCTGCTGAGCTACTCGTGTGGCTATAAATTTTAAGCCATGTTACCTACAATCTAAGGAACTCAAAAAGCTCCTCTAATTAGTGGTAAAACATCCTAAAATGACAGAACACATCCAGTTGGACAGGTCTGATAACACAGCGATGTCACAACTCAGATCATGCTGCAGCACAACTGACCCCAAGCAAAACACTGCAAGGCTTTTAGGCATTGATCTGGTAACATTAAATAGCTTGGTGGACAGGTCTGTCAAGCCCTGATAATTATAATAATGGTACAATAATTATATGAACAGTGTGTAAAGAGATTCACCTCTTGAACAGCTTCATCAGCAGGCTACAGTTGAAGAGGGAGTATAAGATGAGGAAGCAGCTGTTCCACAGACCCGTCCAAGCATAGAAGGCCTTAAAGTCCAGATTGTAGTCATCACAGATTCCTCGGATAACTGTTGTAAAAGAGGAGAGCAGAGGTTAGACACACTCCATGATCATAGTCCCACATTTTTAGAAAACATGTATTTATTTCACAGCTGATAAAGGAACACTGGCTACCTATTACATGCCAAACCAACCCAATCAATAGTATTTCAATTTTGCCCAAAGTTCAGCCAAAAATCACAAAAAGAAAAAAATCAGCACAAGGGATACAATATAGTTTGTATCCCTTGTGCCGATTCCTCCTCTGCTAGTGAAAATCTCCCCCCCTCCCCCCCACCAGCTCCTCCATTTATAGAATCAGTACCACAGCTTCTATAAATAACACAGGATCTATGAATGGAGGAAAGGTGAATGATCGATGGCTCCACCCCCTCCATTCATAAAGCTGTAGTCTGGCTTCTATGAAATGAGCAGCTGAGTAGAAAGTGCAAGCATAGTCATGATCTCGTGACTTAATTTCGCATCGACTTCAAAGTAGTTAATGCACTACTTTGTTCTGACTTTCATGCAACTTGAGGGCCATAGACTTCAATATTCACCCTCAAAAAGTTGCATGAAAGTCATTCCTGAATGTAACGATGGGTCTGACTTTGCAGAGGGACAACAAATCACATCCAAGTTGCACTCCAAAATCTCGTGACTTTGGTGTCGTACAAGTGTGAATGGAGCCCAACAGAGGAGGAATCAGCACAAGGGGCACATCCTACTGATTGCAAGTTAAGTCTCTTGTGCTATTTTTTGGTTTGTGATTTTGGCTGCACCCATTTTTTTTTTGGGCTTTAGGTCACCTGCTAGCCAGAGAACCTGTTGGCCCTGCTAATCCAGAGAAGAGATTTCCAGTAGTGTGTCTGCATTACCTCCATAATTAATTGGAGGGGGAGTGGGAGGGGGGAGGGGGGAGGGGGAGGGGGGAGGGAGAGCGGGGTGACTGCACGCCAAAGTAAAAAAAAAGAAAATTAAAAAAAAAATAAAAAAGGATGAACTTCAGGAAAAATTCAAAATACCCTTGCGTTGGGGCTGCCCCTGTGCTGCAAGGGTCAAATGCTTGTATTTGTCTAGGGCTAGTGATGGCGAACCTTGGCACCCCAGATGTTTTGGAACTACATTTCCCATGATGCTCATCCACTCTGCAGTGTGGTTGAGCACTATGGGAAATGTCGGTCCAAAACATCTGGGGTGCCAAGGTTCTCCATCACTGGTCCAGGGCAGGGATCTCCAAACTACGGCCCTCCAGCTGTTGCTGAACTACACATCCCATGAGGCATTGTAAAACTCTGACATTCACATGGGAAATGTAGATCCTAAACGACTGGAGGGCCGGAGTTTGGAGACCCCTGGCTAGGGTATCCCTAAATGCAGGTTTGCCTACCATATCTCTCACTCCTGCAGCCTTTCTCCTTTCCATGCAACTGGGACACTGAAGCCACTTCTCTTTGGCACTATGATGTCATCACGTACAATGCAGGACCAGCAGTCATGCATTGTAAGGGAGGACACTGGGAGGGGGGGGGGGGCTTACCCACAACCTAGGAAGAAGAGAACACTGGCTGCCAGGGGAGCGAAGGATTAGTTAAGTAAGGCTGTTTTTAAATGTTACCTTAGATTAAGATAAGCATTTAATCCTTGCAGGGGAGAAAGAGGGGGGAGATGGGGCAGCCCCACTGAAAGGGGGTGGTTTTAAATTTTCTCTGGAGTTCAGCCTTAAAACAGGCTTATTGGCAATGTCAATCCAGGAGAACAGAGAACACCTTTATCCTGACAGTCTATCACTGCCTGAATTCATCGAATACATTCTGTTATTACGCTATCGCTTCCAATTCCAGGCCCCGCTCTCAGAATGATTAGATGGAGCGGAGACGCAGCTGGCGCTGTGATCACAGGGGCAGAGTTATAATGAAATGCTCCGCAGATAGAGTAAGCCTCTTCTACATAGACAATACCATTAAAATTCAGCTCTGCTGTATGAATTTAAATGCCCGTCAAGCCAAAATAAAAAAAAAAAAAAAAAAAAAAAGGATTTCATGCAAAAAAAAAAAAAAAAAAATAGTAAACCTGCCTTCAGGGAAACATGGGACGCCATTTGTTGACCAAGTTAAAAAATGCTAGTTGACAGTCTGTTATGCGGAGCTGTGTGAATACTTACTGAGTCACTGGCCTGGTACACATATAAAGTCAAAAGCTTTAAATTTGCATACTTGTGCCAGGTCACTGATCCAAAGTAGTAGAGCAAAGAGGGTCAGGCCTTAGACTGGATTCACACCTATGCATTTTTAGTGCTTTTTGCATTTTGCAGATTTGCACTACAGAACGTGTTCCATAGGAGACCATGGTGGATGGACTGTAGTGCAAATCTGCAAAATGCAAAAAGCACTAAAAATGCATAGGTGTGAATCCAGCCTTACAGCCGGGGCGACAAAGTGCACTAAAAACAGTGGGGGTTGCTTTACTACAGCTGTGGCACCCAGAATCTGGTGCAGCTGTGCGGGGTAACCGATCAGCTTCTAATTTCAGTTTGTTCAATTGAGCTTTGACATATAATACTGAAAGCTGATTGGTTTCCATGCAGAGCTGCACCAGATTTTGCGCTTTCTAGTTTTAGTAAAACAATCCCCGTGTTCTCCCCTATTCACTTTCTTTATTTCCAACAAAACTTTAAGCTGGAGGCGCATTTTATAGCTAAATTTATGTCTTGGCGCCCAGTTGATGCATAAGTACGGCTGCAGAGAGGGTGGCCTTTAATGACCACACGCATATGTTTCTATGGGCGGCATAGGTTTATTACGTCATAGACAGCTCCCAGTCTGGCTGTCATGTGACCACTATGACAGCCATAGGCATGCGCAGGGTTTGTGCCAGGGCACACCCTAATCACTATGTGCGGTGCCAATCCCCACTACTCCCCGAGATTCCCCCCTCTTGTTGGCCCCCCGCTCCGCTGTGCTGCTGGCGCCTCTCCTCTTCCCCCGGGCTGCTGTGAGAAATGTTTCATGATGGAGAGCGAGGGGAAATGGCTAGTAAATATGTAATTTACAGGCCTCTTCCTTTTCTAAATGAACACACTCGTTCACGGTGTCCATTCATAACTGAAGCATAGTAAGCTATGCTTTTTATGCTTCAGTTTGTAAAGGATCAGGAAGCCGCTCAGCACAGAGCACTTCCCATTCATTCACTATCCAGTGCAGCTGAGGCTGCAGAGGAAGGCGTGTGTGCTTGAGCTTTGGGGTGCACACACTAATGCAATAGGCTATACACGCCTATGATGACAGCCAATCACAGCGGTCACATGATTAGGCAGACCTTCCTGTCCCCCTAGAAATGACATGCCAATTAAAAGGATGGCGAGGCAGTAACCAGAATTAGGCCTCATGTACACTGCTGCTGGTAAATAGACGTTTAGGAGCAGTTGGGTGTTTTTTAAGCTGCCCCTGAACTCTCTTCTATGTTATCTTATCAGTACATGTACACAGGGTCATTTATAGTCATTTATAGGCAGTTGAATTTAGAAGCATTTTTTGGAAAGCAAAAACAAAAATGCGTTCAGGACGGATGTTCAGGGGCATTTGAAACACCAAATGCCTGTACCAGCTTGTAAACGCGGTAACTCACGTTTAGCTGCGTTTCGTTTACAGGTGTTTTTAATTTTTGACTATTTGAAGAAAAAAAAATATTAAAACGCTTTTAAATGCAAACGCGGCTAAACGGATGTTTTTAAACGTCGGTTACTATCCGTCAAGTTAAATAGTTCGGGAGAAGTTGTAAAACGTCCCGTGTACATTAAGCCTTATGCCCCGTACGCACGATCCGACTTTTGCTGGAGGAATTTCTGATGTGAACTTTTGGTCAGAAATTCCGACCGTGTGTATGCTCCATCGGACTTTTGCTGGCGGAATTCCAGCCAGCAAAAGATTGAGAGCAGGTTCTCTATTTTTCGGTCGGAAAAAGTTCCTATCCGAAAATGTGTTCGTCTGTAGCAATTCGGACGCGCAAAAAATCACGCATGCTCTGAAGCATTGAACTTCATTTTCTCGGCTCGTCGTAGTGTTGTACATCACCGCGTTCTTGATGGTCAAAAGTTCAGAGAACTTTTGTGTGACCGTGTGTATGCAAGGCAAGCTTGAGCGGAATTCCATCGGAAAAACCATCCAAGTTTTTTCTAATGGGATTTCTGATCGTATGTATGGGGCATTAGAGTTTACGTAGACCATAATCCATACTCATTAAGAGACCGGGTCAGACACTTCTCCACCCCCTTCATCTGCAGTACAAGTCTTGTGATGAGAGGTGTGGCTGTTACTCAGCTCTGCCAGTATAGAGCACTGAGCGGGAATTAAATAGCATTCCCACTTAGAGAATGTATGTAATATATTTTAATGCATTTCTTAGCAAAAATCAGCAAAATAAAAAACTACAACTGAATTTTAGGGCAATAACCCCAAGTATGCGTTGACTGAAATTGCGGTTATTTCACCTTAAAGTGATGGTAAAGCCCCTCTTTTTTTCCCTTTAAAGCAGGAGTTTTATACTTACCGTACCGGCTCTGTACAATGTTATTGCACAGAGCAGCCACCTATCTCCTCCCCTCTCCACTGCCCTTCTGTGTGCCCCATAGCAAACCGCTTTTAATTGGGGGGTACACATGTGGGCTCGATCCCGAACTGCACTGCCTACATCCATAGACATACACACACACACACACAGCTCAGACCCGCCCCCCCTTCTTACAGGATTTGATTGACAGCAGCAGGGGCCAATGGAGCAGGGGGAGGGGAAAGAAGACCTGCAGCAAGGCACAGCACTGGATCAATAAAGGACTCGGGTACAGTAAGTGTTAGGGGAGGGGGTGGTGGGGAAATTGGTATTGGGAAGTTTTTGACCTTATTGCTGAGAATTTAATTAAGGAAAAAAAAATTAGAGAGTTTAAAACCACTTTAATCTGAATTTATTTAATCCAAATCAACTGAAAAGGACACGCAGACCTTGGTACCTGCATCTTGTATACACCAACATAACATTTATATTAAAGTAAACATTTCCTATTCCTTACCTGAAGGCCTACAAAATAAATACATGAGAATAACTATAAAGGCAGCAAGCTTTCTACAGATCTCAATAAAAAAAACCTTTCAAATACTGGCCAAGCAGCTGGTTATCTGTATACATACCATTAATATATAATGCCAGGGGAGCCGTTGTCAATAGCACAACCAGAGGCTGTCCAGATAAGAGGGCGTAAAGAATACCCCCAATACACTGCCCCACAATGGTCTTCTGCACATCTGTAATGACAGTCAATGTTGTAAATGGCATTAAGGTCATCTTTTCCTGTATGCACAGTGTATATAAATCAACTGAATGTTCCCTGTGCATGTTCTGTGATCATGAACAATTCCCAAATACACATTTCATCGTGGAACTGAACAACAATTTTGCAATAGCAGCTTTAGTTATAAAATTGCATGCATCCCCCTGCACTCTATCACTAATACTGTACTTAGGACAGGAATGTGTTCCAATTAGGGACTACCCCTTGGAGAGGGCCTACTGTACTTGTGTACATTTAAAGTACATCGGTTACTCACATTCAGTGCAGACAGCCATTTTGTAGCGCAGGCCAACATTCATGAGAATGCAGCCTATCCATTTCTTAGAGACCAATGACATCACAGAGAATGCAGCCTATCTATTCTTAGAGAGCAGTGACATCACCAAGAATGCAGCCTAACCATTTCCTAGAGATCAGTGACATCAGCAAGAAAGCGGCCTTTCCATTTCCCAGAGACCAGTGACATCAGCAAGAAAGCGGCCTATCCATTTCCTAAAGACCAGTGATATCATCAAGAATGCAGCCTATCAATTTCCTAGAGATCAGTGACATCACTGAGAATGCAGCCAATCCATTTCCTAGAGACCAGTGACATCACCGAGAATGTCCAAAGAAAGATGCAGAAAAGATGCGGGGCACAGATTCTTGACCCATAATGAGAAATCATCAGAAATTTCCAATAGCTTGATTTTGCCAGCTCTTCAGGAAATGGGGGGCCCCATGCAAAGGAAAAAAAGAGCCTCAAATGATTGTCTCAAGAGTCCAAAATCCTTTCATATCATTTACATAAGACAACAGAACAAATGTTGTCCAATGTGTTTTTTCTGCCAAAAATCCCCCTTCATCAGGACCTGGCCAATGTAGCAAAAAAATATCTATTGGGCTCAAAGGCTTCTAGATACAAGTCTGTGTTATGCCGCGTACACACGACCGGACTTTCCAGCAGAAAAGGTCAGACGGAATCATTCCATCGGATATTCCGATCGTGTGTGGGCTTCAGCTGACTTTTTCTTTCGAAAATTCTGACAGACCTAGAAATAGAACATGTTTCAAATCTTTCCGACGGACTCAATACCTATCGGGAAAACCGTTCGTCTGTATGCTATTCCGACGGACCAAAAACGACACAAGGGCAGCTATTGGCTACTGGCTATTGAACTTCCTTTTTCTAGTCCCGTCATACGTCATCGCGTTCTAAACAATCAGACTTTGGTGTGATCGTGTGTAGGCAAGTCCGTTTCAGCAGAACTCCTTAGAAAAAAAAGTCAGTTTATTCTGACGGAAAAAACGGTTGTGTGTACGCGGCATTAGGAGAAAGAATTGATGCAATTGAACCTGCTTCTCAGCCATAGAGGAATGCACAATTGCAAATCAATTCCTTTCTTGCCAGAGAGTTATGTCCAGGAGTCTTTGCCTTGGGCCCAATGGATAACATTGGCTCCAAAAACGCACTGGCTGTACTTTGTTATCCTGTTGTCACATGTAATAACCAATAAAGGATTTTGGACTTGAGATGCTTATTGGGCACTTGTTATTTTTTCATTATCATGATTACCAAGAAAGTAGCCTATCCATTACTACCCTGTTTCCCCGAAAATAAGACCTAGCGTGATTGTCAGTGATGGCTGCAATATAAGCCCTACCCCCAAAATAAGCCCTACCCTGTTTCCCCGAAAATAAGCCCTACCCTGAAAATAAGACCTACAAGGACTTTAACTAGGGCTTATTTGGGAGGTAGGGCTTATATTGCAGCCATCACCAGCAATCACGCTAGGTCTTTTTTTTTAGGGAAACAGGGTAGAAGCCAATGACTTCACTGAGAATGCAGCCTATCCAGTCACTAGAGATGCATCACTGAGAATGCAGCCTATCCATTCGCTAGATACCAGTGACATCACTGAGAATGCAGCCTATCCATTCATAGAGACGGATGACATCACTGGGAATGGAACCTGTTTGTTTTCCGCACCAGTGAGATCACAGAGAATGCAGCCTACCCACTTAGGCCAATCACATAATTTAGAATGTAGCCTATCCATTACTATAAACCAGTGACACCACTGAGAATACAGACTATTAAAACACCAGAAACTTAAGGGATCACCAAGAATGTAGCTTATCTATTCACTAGAGACCAATGGCATCACTGAAAAATGCAGCCTATCCATCCATTTTCTAGAATCCAGTGACATGAGGGAGAATGCAAGCTATGCATACACTAGAGACACCTAGCCTCACTAAGAACTCAGCCTATCCATTCACTAGAGACCTTCGACATCACTGATAATGCAGCCTATCCATTCATCAGAGGCCATTGACATCATTGAGAATGCAGCTTATCCATTCACTAGAGATGGTGACATCATTGAGAATGTAGCCTATCCATTCACTAGAGACCTTCAACATCACCGATGATGCAGCCTATCCATTCACTAGAGACCAGCACATTATTTTTCTGCGAAAGGCAAGCGATCTCATGAATATTTGGAGGACCCATGCAATGGCTATGTTTTACTATATGCAAGTAACTAATATTTGTTTAGCTGAAAGTTTTTTTGTAAATCGAATGTACGCTTTGGATACCAAGGTTTTGAAATGGGTAATGACAAGGATAATGAGATCATAACAGATCCATCAAACACTGAACATGACTTATCGTAGGAAGCTCTGTGCCATCCATTGAGAGATTATCATTTTCTCATTAATTTTAAATAAATATGGGTTCTAGAGTGACGAGACAACAAAAAGACACAGCCAACACACATTACTGTACGATGTATTGGGAGACATAGCAATGTTTAATGTACATAAAGAGGATCTGTCGGTTCTGAGGCATCTTTATCCATCAGTTTTTACAAATTCTAGGATGGGTTACCAAAAATAGAAAGACTACTTCCTACAGAAATATCAATAGTTTGTTAAACTCTTATCTTACAGAAGAGCTATTAAGGCAGCTCACTGGCCAGGTCCCCATTGATCTCCATTAGCTGTTGGAGGGCATAAATGAACCAATGTAAGGCAGAGAAGGAAAGAGTGTAGGAACTAGCTTAATGTCTGTAGCAGGGATCGATGGAGAACAGAGATATTTCAAAAGTGACAGGTCCTCTTTAAAGAAGATTTTTTTTTTTTTTACTACTGTCTCCTATGGGGCAAATTTCATGTAGCACGTTGCCCCATGTTGCTAGGTGCTTCCTAACCCTAGCTATGAGGTCTGACCTGCACCCCTTCTCCTCTTGCCTCGGCCAACCTGACAACAGCTAGGAAGGAGATGGATGCTTCATGACAGCAGCTTGGCCCCATTCTGACCACTTTCTCTAGACAAGTAAGTGGAATACAGGGGTGGGGATCATGACAGCACCTGCACTCTTTTTGCCAATGATTGCTGGGGAAAATGCTCAGAGCAGAGACAAGCTGCTGATAAGAAGTGTCTGTCTACTTCCTAGCAGTTATTGGGTTGGCCGACGTAGGAGGGGAGGGAGCGCAGCTCGGACCTCACAGCTAGAGTATAGAAGCAACTAGCAACATGGAACAAAGTACTACATATACTCTGTCCCATAGGAGACAAAATAGGAAAAATGTATTATTTTTTTTATATAAATAATAGATCTTTAGAACAGAGTATCTTAAAAACCCCACCATTTAAGACCTAGACTTAAGTTTGGCGAAAGAAGGTAAAAACATGACAACCAACCAGATTGGAGCTAATTTTTTTTAGTGCAGGTAAAAAAAAAAAAAAAAAAAGAATTAGATTGGTTGCCATGGATATCACTTCTATTGTTCCCCTCCTCCGAATTCGTAAATGAGACCCTTTGATTTAAATGAGTTAACCCGACTGCTATGCTGTTTCTAAGCCAATTCCAATCCCTGAGGGTTGGAGAATTTTAATGTCTAGAAGAAATGATAATTCAGCAATGTACTGTGCCCCATAATGCAGTCACATGGCTGGGAATTCAATTCACAAAATAATCACTTCTATAGACGCTAGAAGGAAGGTATAAACTATGAATAAAATTGCTTAAATCAGCTCTACAGTATTGGTATACTGAATTCGATAGAAACCTCAGGTCTTTTTTCCAAAGTCGACCCTTGAGTGTTTGAAGAACACAAGAAAGAGTTCAACTGCTGGAACAATTAAGGAACATAATAATGATGTCCTTCACCAGAGGGAGTATAAAGGGCAATTACACTTAAAAAATGAAAATTGTTCCCTGCTTCCAACCTACAGTATTTGTGATCTTGGGAGCAGCTAAAAATACTTTTTTTTTAGTGTGTATGCAATACATGCCAGATACTTGTGTTAATACATTGCATATAATAGACGAACTTGCACAATATAGGAAAAACATTTGTGGACACCTGACCATCACACCTACATATATGGTCAAAAGTAGATGGACACTCCTCCAAATAATTAAGTTCATGTGTTTCCCATTATTACTATAAAGGACAATTGTGTACTAACATCTTGTGTTATCAACTTGGGGAAGTCTCTTCCAGTGTGCCCCAGGTGTTAAAACCCAGCTCTATAAAGACATGGTTTGGTGGCCTGCATAGAGCCATGACCTCCAGCTTATTAAACATCCATGGGATGTAGATTGCATGCCAGTTCTTACCTGGCCGCACGAATACCCTTTTGGCTGAATGAACACGTATTCCCACACACATCCTTCAAAATACTATTAAAGCTCTCTCTAGAAGAGTGGAGGCTGTTCTAGCTGCAAAGGCCAGCTCCATAAAAGGCATGGTTTGGTGGCCTGCACAGAGCTATAGCCGCAACCCTATTGAACAACCATGGGATGTAGGTTGCAAGCCAGTTCTTTACTGACCTCACAAATTCTCTTTTAGCTGAATGAACACAAATTCCCACAAACAAAATTAGCTGAACTGAATTGGGATTAGCCGAACTGAATTTATTCTCTCTTGAGAAGAGGAGATTAAGGGGGAATATGATCTATAGCTATAAATACATTAGTGAATTGGTCCATATAGTGAACCTGATGTAGAGGTATTCACTTTAAAATGGGAAGTTCACCCTTCATAGCATGTTACACCCATAATCAGGGTGTAACATGTTATGAAAGACTGACCCCCACTCTGACAGCTAACGGGGATGTTCTTCCCCATGCCTGCTGTCAAATTTTTTTTTAAGAAATGTGGCCATGATTCCACCAGCCCAGCCACGTCACTCATTCACAGTGTTCTCGGAATGGAAAACCACAAACCCCGCTTGTAGTTCTCAATGGAATAGAATAGTGCTGTGGTAGTTCATTGATTCTTCCTGTCATAGTGTATCGGCTTGCCCGTGCAAGGTACGAGTAAGCATATACACCGACAGGGCCGCAGGAGTCCTGCATGGCAGCAGCCATCTACTCATTGCTGGTGCAATGCTTTACAGGCTCCGACAACAAAAAATAACCTGAAAAAAAAGGTGCATTTATTATTCTTTGTAAAAAGGTGAATGTATTCCCTTTAAAGGGTTTGTAAAAGGTAAAAAATCCCCAAAAAAACACAAACATACATGTCTATACTTACCTACTCTGTGCAATGGAATTGCACAGAGCAGCCGGGAACCTCCTCTTTTCAGGTTCCCCGCCGGTGCTCCTGGCCCCTCCTCTGTCCAGTGCCCCCAAGCCGCTTCCCATGCTCATGTGTGCTCGCACCCGAGTCCCTCTGCCATGTCCATTGACACAGACAATGGGACTTGGCCCTGCCTCCCAACTCTGTCGTCACTGGCTTTGATTGACAGCACTGGGAGCCAATGACTCCCAGTGTCCCATCAAAGCCAGCGAGACCCGGAAGCGAAGGGAGAAACGATCTGCCGACATGCACGGCGCTGGATCAAAAGGGGCCTCCGGTAAGTAAAAGGGGGGCTGAGGGGGCTGCTGACACCTAAACATTTTTTACCTTAATGCAAGGAATGCATTAAAAGGTAAAAAATGTTAAGACTTTTCAACCACTTTAAGGTCACCACAGAGGACAAGGGGAACCCCTTTATGTCTGGAGGAAAAGAGATTTAACCTCCAAATACAGAAAGACTTCTTCATAGTAAGAGCTGTAAAAATGTGGAATAGAGCTCACAAACTAGTTCTGGTTTGTTTCAAAAAGGCCTAGATTCTTTCCTGAATGAACAGAACATAACTGCATACTAACATTTATAGGTAAAGTTGATACAGGGAATGGCCCACTGCCTCTTGGAGGATCAGGAAGGAATCCCCCCCCCCCCCCCCCGGTGGAGCAAATTGGAACATGCATTTTTTTTCTTTTGCCTTCCTCTGGATCAACTGTGGGTATAGGATTATGTATATGGAGGTCTTCTATTAGTTTCATTTTTTTTGTTTTGTTTTTTCTCTGTGCGGTAAACTGCATGGACTTGTGTCTTTTTTCAACCAGAATATGTAACATCCTCCAGACTCCTATAAAAAGCCTTTCCAAAAAAGTGGAGACTGTTCTAGCTGCAAAGGAAGGTCAACTCTATAATAAAGCCCATGCCTAGGAATGGGATATCCAACAAGCTCATACAGGTGTGATGGTCATGTGTCTACAAGCTTTTGCCCATATGCAGTATATTCCCCAGTTGATTAGACGGATGCTGGTCCATGCATGCTGGTTTCTGACCACATGGCCATCTGCCAAGAGTTGCTTGGAAGGCGTTAACATAATTTTAGCTATTCCCACAAAAACTGGTGGCAACCAATTTAGAAGTTAGAATGCATTCTAACCCAACAAGAAAAGCTAAAACTTGCAGAATCTCAGAATCTGGTGCAGCTGTGCATGGTAGCCAATCATCTTTTAGCTTCAGATTGTTCAATTAAGCTTTGGCAATAAAACCTAGACACGGATTGGTTTTTATGCAGAGCTACACCAGATTTTGTACCCTCCAGCTTTAGTAAATAACCCCAAATGTGTCTGTAAAAATCAATGTGTCTAAAAAATATAATGATTACAACTAGCTCCTTTATCAAATTATAATCTATTATTATTTTTGCCAAATTAAGCATACACTACATGGACAAAGTTTGCGGACACCTGACCATTACATCTCCATGTGCTTCTTGGACAACCAATTGCAAAACAATGGGCATTAAAATTGCATTGACCCTTGTTTAGGACTTCTTATTTGGGAAGGATTTCCAGAAACTCATCAAACCATGAGTTTATGGACTTCGCACAGGGGCACAGTTATTCTACATCAAAAAAGCGCCTTGGCCAAAAAAAAAAAAAATGGTCAAAAATGACTTTGTACACAGTAACCTTAAATGGAAACACCTAAACTCAATTTTGAACAAACATTTTTGTCCAGTTGTCCCCAAACGTTTGACCATATAGTGTATATCTCCTGGCTCCTTAAAATTGCCAGCTAGCTCCTATTTATTTAACTGTCACCTGGAGTCTTTATTAAATTTGTCCACTACTGATTACAATAAATCGACCAATTGTGATTGATAATGTAGGAACACGAATATGAATGATGGATGGTGATGCACATTTTCCCACCAGAATCCCATTCCACCCTTTTGTCCCAGAAAGAAAAGTTGAAAGCTGATCCCTCAAGCATTAGGGAATGGAGGGTTCCATGACTCCTTAATGATGGAGGGATCTGCACTGTTGGGGAAGAAGCAGCAGTGAGACTCACTCAACAACCTCAAGACCCGTGGCCAAGCAAACGCTCACCTTTCATTTACAGAACCAAATACCGCTCCTCTACTTGCCTGGATTCGGAGACACATTTTTCACAGCATGGATGGTTCTTGCGATATGGTCTGGGTGGCTAGGGAACACCTTAAATAACAGCTAGCAAAACTCTACAGCAATTTTGAACAAGGTGCTCGAATTGTAGTCAACCTCAACAACGGTGAAGATACGCTATCCGCTACATGGACTAGAAGTGGAGCTGCTCAGAACCCAGGCAAGAAGCCAGCCGTAGGTTTCTTTTTTCGTTTTATTTATTTTTTTGTGTGTTTTGGCCAGAGAGGTTAGCTCAGCCACTTGTCTCACTGGCGGATAAGTAAGTAGCGCTGCCGCCTTACGCCACTGCGCTGCTACCCACCTGGTTATCCTCTTCCAAGTTGATAGTTGCAAAACAAATGATCTTCAAAGAAAATCTTACCAATCACCCCTTTAGTGTTTTCATCATTCAAAGAGCCAAAGGCGATTGAGGGCAGCAGGCATGCAAAGTACAAGAAAATCATAGTTGTGATGTACTTTCCGATGGCCTTGTTATTGCCGAGAATACCTGCCGGGAAGAAGAGATTAATACCGAGTGTGGTTACTGGGTCAAACAAGGATCATTGCATCTTAGGCATCGTGTAAAAGTTCTGTCTCGGAGCTGGTACCACACATTTATCTATTTAACACACACATTTGTCTATTTAACCTTGTCTGCAGAAAGGCCTATGCGCCATTTTGATTCCAGTTTCACTTGGCTACTAAAGATTTAATTTTTATGACTTTAGGAGGCAAGACTCACCCCCACCTACAATTCCCTTGTCCAATTTGGGGCTCTTTTTAGCCAAAGAAAAGCCCTCACTGGACAGCGGTATGATGATTTGGTGAGGATCACTACTTCAATCATGAAGGTTTGGCCTTAATAGCATAGTGAAATCAGGTTTAGGAGGGCACCAAGAAGACGCACCTCTGGTAGAGTTTGCTCTTAGGCAAGGTTTACAAAGGCTGACTCATTTTAAAGTTTAGTTGGTACGTAGTACATTTCATGTATTACTGGTTACTTATAAATGCGTATCTTGCTTAATTGCTGGCACTACACAATGAATATTTACACATGTCTACCAGGAAAGTATGTACCCTTCTCGTTCTAATTTCACTTGGTTACTAAAGGTTGTATTTCCATGACTTTAGATGCCAGACGCACCCACCTTCATTACCTTTGTGGGCTCTATTAAGGCCACAGGAAAGGGTCCTTTCATCGGCTTTCCTATCAGATCCACCTGTCAGTTTTCAATTCGGACCTGATCGGACCTTGCAGTCTCCTCTATGGAGCGGAAGAGGTCAGCGGACTCACGCCGCCATATGATCCTGCCCAAAAATCCATATTTTCCGTCTGGCGGATTGGATTAAAACGGACAGGTGGTCCGTTTCCACCCAAAGTAGAGCAGGACTTTGTCCTTGTCCGCTCTGTACAGAGGAGCAGACAGGTCCCGTCATCTGCCTGCTCAGCAGGGATCAGCGGATCGATCCCCCAGCTGAGCAAGCGGAATTCGCAAGACGGGGCGCCCGTGTGGAAGGGGCCAAACTCTCATTGGACAGTGGCGTGATGCATTGGTGAGAATTATTTCCTCCATTATGGAA
The DNA here is from genome assembly GCA_037952925.1 of Lithobates clamitans. Taxonomy (NCBI): domain Eukaryota; kingdom Metazoa; phylum Chordata; class Amphibia; order Anura; family Ranidae; genus Lithobates; species Lithobates clamitans. The sequence goes on along the minus strand of JBBGZY010000094.1, from coordinate 1,259,563 downwards.
GTTTGGCCTTAGTAACCTAGTGTAATCAGGTTTAGAGGGCACCCTGAAGATGCATCTTTGATGGCGTTTGCTCTTTGGCAAAAGTTACAATGGCTGACAGATTCACTTTAAAGCTTCGGAAAGCATAAAAACCAAGAAGGGTACTATTCATACTTATCATGGTCATATAATGGCAAATTCAGTTAATGCAGAAAAAATATTCTTTCCCCTTCTGTGAAAGAAACGTATGGTGTCGTATGCCTCTAAATAGCTAGCGCATACATAAAGTGTAACTAGAGGCAAAACGTTTTTTGTTTTAGTTTTGGATAGAGTGGAGATTAGAACACCTGTCAGTTTTATTGTCATCTGTGCCCCCGTTAGACTCACCCTCTTTATTTGTCCTGTTGATCATTAAAAATTAAAGTAAAAGAAAATCCCAAATTTTGGGTTGACACCAGAACCGTAACAGAGGAAATCTTCCAATGGGGACACTAGTTCTGGTGAAACCCCAGGATTCCCTCACACTGGAAGGATATCCTCTCGCTTCCTGTTATGGCTATGGGACAGGAAGTGAAATCTCCACTATGGGACATGGATGGCAAAAATCTGACAGGGCTTATAATCCTCCCTTACGCTAAAGAAAAAAAAAAAAAAAAAAAAAAAGAAGTTCTGACTTTACTATTTGTTCTGGTGTAAGGCCATCATGGTGGAGCCAATTCCCATTGTGCACTGGGTGATCTTCCTTTGTATTTTTTTGGTATTAAAAATGTTCGGCTTTCTTTAACCACTTGCCGGCTGGGCCGTAGACGAAAGACGGCTGGCAGCGCGGTCGGCTAGTTCTTGGAGGGTGTCCATGAAGATCCTCTTGAACTCGCGCTTCTGGGACGCACACATGGAAGTGTCTGTGATGGACGGGTCGTCCGGACCCGGCGCATCACAGATCTGTGTAAAGGGCCGATGACACAACAGCATAGCCACTGCCCGGCCGTCAATCTGCTATAGGCCGGGCAGGAACTGGTTAAAGAACTGAGCTGTAGATCAACATCAGTCTGTAGTAAAGGGGTTGGTTTCAGATCCAGTTTGTCAAAATGTCTGGAACTTGGGCTGCTGAGACTCTAAACCAGGAGTAGGCAAAACTGGGGCCCTCCAGCTGTTGCAGAACTACAAGTTCCATCACGCCTCTGGGAGTAACTGCAACTGCCAGCCTTGCAATGCCTCATGGGAAATGTAGTTCCATAACAGCTGGAGGGCCCCAGGTGGCCTACCCCTGCCCGAAACTGTTTCACGAATGACCGAGTTCAGGTAGGTGCCTCCGCGTGACAAGGATTTTACAGGCAAATGCTAAAGCCACCTCCCTACCTCCACCAAAATGGTCAGAAGCCAATTAGCCTACCAGTATGGAGCATTTCATTTAAAAAAAAAAAGCAGACACTCAAAGTATTCCATAGGGACCTCCTACACTTCCCTATGACAAAAAACAAAATGATTTCCAAACGGGCACCGCTGATACTACTACAGCCTGCTTTAGTATTAAAAAATAAGTAAATAACGTTTTCAGAGCCGACAAACTCACTGCCTCTAATCTTGTAAAAATTACATTTGTCAGAAAAAGAGTTTGCCAGGGTTGACCCGGGGTAAACAACAAGCACGGAGCCGCGTTTTGTCAGGTCGCGGGCTCCGTGGCACATCCATCACTTAATGGCAGCCGCACTCAAAGGGCAGAGCTCTAGAAGATGCTGAAAGCGTCTCGGGGGAATAAAAGAGCACAGCTCATTGTACCACTTATCTGGGGATTTAAAGGGCTGGGGATGAATGGTGCCATTATCCAGTAAATGGATACAGGTACAGAGAAAACTGTGCGCCGGCTTATTATAGCCATTCTCTCTGCGTTTACAGCAGTGTGACCCATTTCTTATACATACACAGCGCTAGACAATATGACACAGACACGGAAAAAAAAACTGGGTCAACTTGTTGTAAGCACCGGATGGCTACAGTTTGCTCATTTGTCCACCAGACCGGCAGTTAAAGGGATTTTCTATACTAATAGGATTTACCTACTTCCCCCTCCCAGCTACCTTCTTTTACAGGTCATATTACAATATACATCGATCAGCCATAACTTATTGACTGCTGACAGGTAAAGTGAATAGCGCTGATTACTACAACGACATCTAAAAGCTGGGGGGTAGAGGCGCATTACCCCGGTTTTGAGGGTCAGGGGACCTTAACGCTGCTGTGCTCGGGCAGCGTTCTGAGCCCCCGTCTCACAGAAGCGGGCTGTCAGGGATTCTGGACGCTCAGCAGTCAGCTAATTGCCAGCTCCCAGCTCTCTCTCCACAGTTACTCAGCTGTTGATGATCCTGCTCGTCAGTCTCACCGTCCAGTCCAGAGAAGCTCTGCTTTCGCCTTGGTCAACATCACAGAAATGTTTTCCTGCGATCCTGTTCAAGACTTGCTTTGTTGACATCCCTTCTGGCTCCAGATCCTGCTTGCTGTTCCACTACATTGATCCCTGACTTCTTGGTTTGGCTGACTATCTGTTCCGGTTACTGAACTTTGGCTATGTTTTGACTACGTTGTTCCAGTTTACTTTTATTATTAAACAAGTGATTTAACTGTACTTCTGCCTCGGCCTGATTTCATGGTTTCTGACACAGACCTCGCAGTGCCCAAATAGCTGATTTGCAGTGACAGTGGCAGCTTACCAGCATCTCGCAACCCCCCCCCGCCAATCCCTGTCGAGCTCAGCCGATTACTAATCGTCCGGCTCTGGAACTGTGCGGGCCGCTGGTCAAGTGTGCAGTAACATCATGGTGCCTTTTCAACAAATTTGAAAGCATCTGCAAGGAGGGGGCATGGAAGAGAGAGGAGGACCAAAGCCTGCAGGCAATTGCAGGTTAGTGTGAGACACAGTCAGTCACTCTATTGGGAGTCACAGATGTAAGGGGCAAGGGTGTCCCTAAGGTAAGGGGGTGGGTCCCCCCTTATATCAGTGAACCCCTTTACCCTAGTGTATTCACTCTGTAGACACTGGTGTATAGGGGAAACTCTGCAGGCCCTGATGTAGAGGGGAATGTTGTGGACTCTGGTGTAAAGGGGAACTCTGGTGTAAGAAAGAGGTTCTCTGGTCACCAAAGCCCCCCTTACAGAGTTTGCAAAGCTCCCCCTTACATCAGAGTTAGCAGAGGTATAGTGCAAGGGGAACAGTGCGTATTCTGGGGTAAGAAGGAACTCTGCAAACTGCAATGTAAAGGGGGGGGACGCCAGGGGCCGCAGCGTTCCACCTTCACGCCAGGGGCCGCAGCGTTCCACCTTCACGCCAGGGGCCGCAGCGTTCCACCTTCACGCCAGGGGCCGCAGCGTTCCACCTTCACGTCAGGGGCCGCAGGCCGCAGCGTTCCACCTTCACGCCAGGGGCCGCAGCGTTCCACCTTCACGTCAGGGGCCGCAGCGTTCCACCTTCACGTCAGGGGCCGCAGCGTTCCACCTTCACGTCAGGGGCCGCAGCGTTCCACCTTCACGTCAGGGGCCGCAGCGTTCCACCTTCACGTCAGGGGCCGCAGCGTTCCACCTTCACGTCAGGGGCCGCAGCGTTCCACCTTCACGTCAGGGGCCGCAGCGTTCCACCTTCACGTCAGGGGCCGCAGCGTTCCACCTTCACGTCAGGGGCCGCAGCGTTCCACCTTCACGTCAGGGGCCGCAGCGTTCCACCTTCACGTCAGGGGCCGCAGCGTTCCACCTTCACGTCAGGGGCCGCAGCGTTCCACCTTCACGTCAGGGGCCGCAGCGTTCCACCTTCACGTCAGGGGCCACAGAGTTTCCGTTTGCACTGTAAGGCAAACCCTGCGGATTCTGACATGCTGGGGAACTCTGATGTAAAGGGGGCCCTGGGAATACTGGGAAATCTGATGTAAGGGGGGATTTTAATGTAAGGGTAGGAAGGGGGCCCACTGCAAAACATGTAAAAGGGTTTTTCTTTCGCATTGCCGGACCATAATAAAGGGCAGAGCCGCAGACCGGTATTTTGCTGTGAACACCCTGTAAAATTACACAGGGCAGACATATTTGCACATTTCATATGGAGTCCGATGCACGGTGACTCTGTTTTACTGCTCCTCACAGACTAACTTAAAATGGGTGACTGACTTTATCGCAACGATCCTTGTCCTCAATCCTTAAGCCCCTTTCACACGAGGCAGACTCCGTTTCTACGGGGTCCGCCGGCTCAGCGGGAAATCTGTCCGTTGATCTCCGCTAAACCGGAGGATGACACGTCCCTCTCTGCTCACTTAGTGGGGAGGGGCTTGTCAGTCGCCGCTGCCACCTATGGAGGGATCGGATGAAAACGGACAGCATGTCCGTTTTCATCAGATCTCACCCGATCCGATAGCGACGGACCTGGACGTAGGGCCATCCGTCTGCTTTTAGCGGATCGGACGGGGTCGGATGTCAGCGGACATGTCTCAGCTGACATCCGACGCTCCATAGACTAACATGGAGCGCCCGTTCAGGTCCGCCGTCAAAACTGACAGGCGGACCCCCCTTTCCGATCGTGTGAAAGGGGGCTTATTGTAACAATCCTTAACACATTTCCTATAATGCAGAGCGGGGGAATCTGCAAACCGAAATGTACTCGCTCAGTGTCTGCCAACCCTCTCCTCCAATCCCTACACTGGCTCCCAAACACCCAGCAAATTCAATTCAAAATACTAACCACAACATACAAAGCCATTCACAACTCTGCCCCGAGCTACATCACCAATCTTGTCTCCAAATATCACCCAAATCGTCCTCTCTGCTCTTCTTAAGCCCGCCTACTCTCAAGCTCTCTTGTCTCCTCCTCCCATGCTCTTCTCCAGGATTTCTCCAGAGCCTCTCCCATCCTCTGGAACTCTCTACCTCCACCAGTCCGGCTATCCCCTACTCTTGCTACCTTCGGGCTATCCCTGAAAACTCATCTCTTCAGGAAAGCCTATCACGTCTCCAACTAATCTCCTACCACTTCCATCAGCTCATTCCCCACAGTTACAACCTTTTGTACCACCTGCCCCACCCTATTAGATTGTAAGCTCTTCTGAGCAGGGCCCCCTTAATCCTCTTGTATTTTATTGTAATATAACTGTATTGTCTCCTTTTTATATTGTAAAGCGTTGCGTAAACTGTTGGTGCTATATAAATCCTATATAATAATAAATGCAATCATGAAAGTTGGGCATCAAGCATGTAAAATGAGTTGTGCATAAATAATGCTGCACAGTGACTGTGCTCTACAGTTCCCCTCCCTCTCTCTTAGTGCAGGTCTCCTATTCCGCTCATGCTCCATATATAAGCCACACACTGTCTAGCTGGTTTATCCTGTTATCTCAGCAGTCAGCCAGTAAAGGCGTCAATTGCTTATTCCAACATACAATAAAGGCATGGAGGTAACGCGTAAAAAAAATGTATGTAAACACTCACAATGAACTTTCTATATTTACTTCCTCTGGTTTGTAAAATATACCCTATAACTATTTTGCTATACCTGTTCGTAAGTACAAAAAAAAAAAAAAAACCTGCTCAGCTATCTTGTGAGCTAATAACTTCCTGTAGCAACAATAAGGACAGAAATAGTCAGCAATCAGCACCACATCCCATACTATGTGGAAGAAAAATAGAAGAGGGGAGGGGTTTTTTTTGGAAAACACCCCAAGGACTTTTAAGGTGCTTAAATTGTGTGCTAAATGGACTGAAAAGACATGTATGATGTATTTATAAAATGTATTATTCTTAATACATCTTTAAAGCATGACAGCCTGAACTTATTACAATCCATACCAAAAGCTCCTGAAGAAGCTCGTATTGAGCGAAACATGTTGAGTGGTAGATTGTTGTTGAACCAAGTGTTTTTTTATTGCATGCCCATAAAGGGTTTAATGTCTTGTCTATAATTACATGTGTTTTAATAATACATTTTCAATACAACTAATATATTTTATAAATACATCATACATGTCTTTTCAGTCCATTTAGCACACAATTTAAGCACCTTAAAAGTCCCTGGGGTGTTTTCCAAAAAAAACCCTCCCCTATTCCATTTTTCTAATAACTTCCTGTGCTTCCTGCCTGTGCTGACCGTCAACCTAGGGCAGGACTATAGAACACCTCCCTCTCATCCCATCTCCATAACCTAGAGGGGGTGATACCCTGTAGCCCTGCCCTAGATTGGCCGTGCTGCTCCTCCACAGATACGGAGGACCATGTGGGCACAAAGCAAAGGGGTACATTTGTCACATAACACAGAAGAGGGTATCTTACCGTCGGTGAAGTCCATAGGGTAGACTGGAAGCCTACGTGTAATGTCATCGAAGATTCCCTTTCCCACATTGAGGAAGTCCTGCAGCTGCGGGGGAAGGAAGGAAATGGCAGGATTAGAATCAAGATGTGGCTGGACCACGAGGCACAGGCATAGATATGGGGGGTGGGGGGGGTCACATGTCAGTGGTGAAGCCTGGTTAGCATTACAGATGTTCTGATATGATGGCGGACACGGGGGGGGGGGAAGCCAAGGCACATCCCCAAGCCAGATGTCTCTGATGGGTGACAGGTCTGGGTGAGTGATATGTGGCAACCCAGCTGCAGGTGATATACAGACATAACTACCAACCTACACGATATCCCAAAATTAGGACACATTGTCCACTGGGGGGGTAGCTTTTTTTTTTTTTTTTTTGTATATTAATTTTAGCAGCCTGAGCCTGGAGTTAGGCTATAGAGATGAACTTTAGGCAAACAAGTGGATCCAATTGTGCAATAAAGCCCAGTTGAACCACCAATTAAAAATTAGCCAAAATACATTCAAAATGCATCAAAACAAAAAAGGTGTTCACTAGGTTTTTTTAAAGCTGAATTCAACTACAATGTTAAAAAGAAAAAGAAGATATCCCCCGTGGGGTTTTAAAGCAGCAAAAAATTATGAAAATAATAAGTTGTTACTTGAAAGGGTTTTTTAATTAGTGGGACTTAACCATGATGGTTAAAATAAGAGCTGTGCTACAGGAGATAACACAAATGAAGCTGGCACAAGTTTATACAATGATCAAGCGCTATAATAGGGTGATAATACTGACGCATTTCGACCCCGTTGGGTCATCTTCAGAGGATTGAGGCGCTGTGACAAAATTTGCGTATTAGATGTGACCATCCATGAACTCTAATACGCAAATTTTGTCACAGCGCCTCAATGCTCTGAAGATGACCCAACGGGGTCGAAACGCGTCAGATTTATCACACTATTATAGCGCTTGATCATTGTATAAACTTGTGCCAGCTTCATTTGTGTTATCTCCTGTAGCACAGCTCTTATTTTAACCATCACGGTTAAGTCCCACTAATTAAAAAACCCTTTCAAGTAACAACTTATTATTTTCATAATTTTTTGCTGCTTTAAAACCCCACGGGGGATATCTTCTTTTTCTTTTTGACATTAATCGGGGTGTGAAGCACTCTATATCTTCTCAGTTTGTGTCTCTCCCCTTTTCTCAACTACAATGTTAAAGTGTTACTAAACCCAGGACCCTGCATTCACTATATTTGATCTCCCACAAAAACAATTATTTTAGTAAATATAAACTACTAAATACCTTTTCTCATCAGCAGTATATATCAATCTTGTAAGTATCAGTTTATGGTTAAAGCTTGTAGGAGGAGATTTCATTCTCCTCTGACTATCCTATGAGGCTGAACGACCTCTGACTTTCCCTCAATGTCTGGACAGTGATAATTGGCCCTGTGCTGATTCCTTTTTTTTTTTTTTTTTAAAGGTGAACTTATCCTTTAAGCAGCCACAGCCTGAGAAAAAAAACACATGTCCCCTGCCAGCATGCTGCAGAGTAGGACCCTTGCCATATGTGGATAAGCAATGGTCTTCATTAGGTCTGACACAACCCATCCGCAGTCAAAGTCAGAGCTCCTCAATAAACAAAACCCACTGCTGATTGGAGGAGTTCTGGCAGGGGGTGTGTCAGATCTCTGTACAAGAGACCACTGCTTCCCCACTAGTATAAGGCCTCATTGCACACTGGACGTTTGACTTTTTTTTACAGCAGCTGTTTTTAGCTGTAGACGTTTTTTTCTACAGTCATTAAACTCTCCATCATGTTATCCTATGTGTCCATGCACACCATAGTTTTGGGCAGTTGCGTTTTTTGAGCAGTAAAAAAACACCCAAAATTAGTGGGTTCTGAGAGACGTTTTTCAGCTGTAAAAACGCTCTAACGCTGATAAACGCTCAAAAAATGTCGCTTAACATTTTTGATCCATTAAAAGAAAAAAAAAAAAAAAAAAAAAAAGCGTTTTTTTTTTTTGAAAAAAAAATTTAAACGTGCAAAAATGCTAAAAACTGCTATTGCAAAAACGTTGAAAAGCTCACTGCAAAGCTACTAACGTTTTTATAACGTTATTTTAAGGTACAGTGTGCATGAGACCTAAGGATCCCACTCTGCAGCTGCTGGCAGGGGACAGGCTTTCCTATTTTGGCTGTGGCTGCTTTTGAAAGGAAAATAAAAAAAAAATTGAAACTTGTTTTGATGCACCTAGAATGTAATTTAGCAGATTTAAACTGCATAAAATACACTGGATTCATTTGTCCGCCTTTAAGTGGAACTCAACACGTGCGGTTACCTAGTTTTAAGCAGGTACTTGCTTCCACTTCCGCTCCCACCGCCTAGGCCAGGGGTCTCCAAACTGCGGCCCAAGGGTAAGATGTGGCCCTTTGCTTGCCTTCATCCGGCCTTTGGGGAACTATTGATCCCACTGATATGAGGCACTATTCCTCCCAACACCAACAATGGGGCACTATTTCTTCCACTAATACCAATGATGGAGCCTTATCCCTCTTCCTACTGAGCACCAACACTGAGGCCGTGTTTATTCTCACCGATGCCTGGCCCCGGGGCATTTTCTACCCCCACTGGTCAGAATCCCTGAAGTCTGAATGACAGTAAACTGGCCCTTTGCTTGAAAAGTTTGGAGACCCCTGGCCTAGGCAGAAGTTCTCTGCCCCCCTTCCTGGGAAGGCTGCGTGAACCATTTACAAAGTGCAGCGCGGCATGAACATACACAGAGGGAAGCCCCCTGTGAAGCTGCAAAGGAGTCACAGCCGGCATCCCTTAGTAAACATGCCGGTGCCCAGGGATCCGAAGATTGGTGAAGAACCGGCCCGGGTGAGGACGGCTCTGGATACTTGGACAGGTAAGTGTCCTTTTTGCAAAAGTCAGAAGTTACAGTATTTTTTTTTATTAGGACTAAAGACCCTCTCTAAGTTCATCTAATATATATCTCTATCTTTCTATCTATCTTTCTATATACATACACACGCACACATATATATATACACACATACATACACATATATACACAACTGTGCAAAAGTTGTAGGCACTCGAGGGAAAAATGCTGCAGCGTGAGGCTACTTTTAAAAATACCAAATTAAATATTATTTATCAATTAACAACCTACAAAGTTTGCATGAGGTATGTTCACACTTTGTCTTCAGGATGGCATCAATTCTCCTAGGTATATTTGCATACAGTTGCGGGATTTTGCAGGCATATAGTCCAGTGCATGATGAACCAATTAGGGCCAATTCACACTATGTGCAGTGACAGATGTTTAACCGCATGGTAAACCATCTGTCACTGCAGGGACACACCGGAAACAAGCGTCCCACTCACACTGCAACAGCCTAGCTCTGTGCTGCAATAAAATGCAGACATGCTGCATTGTATCGCAGTGCACTGGCCTGAATTGCACTGCAATGTCAAGCAGTGCAGCATCCCACATTAAAGTGCGTGAAGTGTATGTTTTAAACACTTTAAATAAAGCTGGTACAAAATAAAAATCATGCACCACACTGGTCTCTAGCCAGCCGGCAATGCAGAGTGGCCTAAGTGCTAATAATCAGCAAGAGAACACTTACGGTAGCTTAAATACAATCATTAACCGCTTGCCGACTGCCGCACAAACATTTATGTCGGCAGAATGGTACGGACAGGCAAATGGGCATGCAGGTACGTCCCTTTAAATTTGCCGCCGTGTGGTCGCGTGCACGCCGGCGGCGGCGCACGCCCCTCTGCTGCGAGCTCCGCGAGTGTGATCGCAGATCTCGCGGACTCTATGTCCGCGGGGATACCCACAATCGTCTCACGGAGAGGAAGGACGGGGAAATGCTGATGTAAACAAGCATTTCCCCGTTCTGCCTAATGACACTGATCACAGCTCCCTGTGTCACACGTAGCCCCTCCCCCCCACAGTTAGAATCACTCCCTAGGACACATTTAACCCCTGCAGCGCCCCCTCCTGGTTAACCCCTTCACTGCCAGTCACATTTACACAGTAATCAATGCGTTTTTAAATCGCACTGATCGCTGTATAAATGGTCCCAAAATAGCGCCACAAGTGTCCGATCTGTTCGCCATAATGTCGCAGTCACAATAAAAATTGCTGATCGCCTCCATTACTAGTAAAAAAAATTATTAATAAAAATGCCATAAAACTAACCCCTATTTTTTAGACGTTATAACTTTTGCGCAAACCAATCAACGCTTATTGCGATTTTTTTTTTACCAAAAATATGTAGAAGAATACATATCGGCCTAAACTGAGGAAAAAAATGGTTTTTTTTAATATATTTTTTGGGGATATTATAGCAAAAAGTAAAAAATAATGCGTTTTTCAAAATTGTCGCTCTTGTTTTGTTTATAGCGCAAAAAATAAAAACCGCAGGAGGTGATGAAATTCCACCAAAAGAGAGCTTTATTTGTGGGGAAAAAGGACATCAATTTTGTTTGGGAGCCACCTCGCACGACCGCGCAATTGTCAGTTAAAGCGACGCAGTGCCAAATCACAAAAAGTGCTCTGGTCTTTGGCCAGCCAAATGGTTCGGGGCTTAAGTGGTTAAAAGGGGAAGTCCACCCTACCACAGACATCCACGATATAAGCCCAACCTATCTAGCCCTATAAAGAAGAAATCAGTACAAATACCCTTTTTGAAGCCGATCCGGCCCGGCCTCCAGCGGCGGAGGCTCTGCAGAGGACACAGCCGACAACGGCTGTGAAATTAATGGGGCGGAACGTCACCCATAGACTTACTATAGGGCTTCCATTGTCAGCTGTGTCCTTTGCACCCGCCTCCACAGTGAAGCCGCGGCTGACAGCTTAGCGTGGGATCGAGTGGAATCGGCTTTAAAAAAAAAAAAAAAAAAAAGGTATGTATACAGATTTATTCTTTACATGGTTATATAGATTAGTGCTAGATTGTGGAGGTCTGCAGATTTAGAGATTTTAGTGTTAGGGTGGACATCCTTTAAAATCAAACAGAATCAACTGTGTAGGAGGAATGAAACTGGGTGAGGAAAAGCCATGCTCTGCTACAAGCTGAGGTTGCTGAAGGCAGTTCAAGGTCAAAAATCTAAAATGTAAAACAAATCCATCTAAATCAAAGCAATGGAAAGACTGAGCATAAGACACAAGGTGGTCTTATTGTATCAACAAGATCTCTGAGGCAGAAATGTCAATGAAGACAGGTGTTCTCAGAGGTGTTGTCCAAATCCTTTACCGAAGCAAAGAAACAGGCAACACTGAGGAATGAAAAGCGACCGTTTAGCCAAGGAAACTTAGTGCAGCAGTTAAAAGACAGGTCCTGTGCACTTCCCTTTTTAATTGGAAGATGTCTAGCTGCACCATCAGATCAGATTTGGCAGAAACCAGCGGGACCCTGGTACAAGGATGAAGGCCTGGAGCCTGGTACAAGGATGAAGGCCTGGAGCCTGGTACAAGGATGAAGGCCTGGAGCCTGATACAAGGATGAAGGCCTGGAGCCTGATACAAGGATGAAGGCCTGTAGCCTGATACAAGGTTGAAGGCCTGTAGCCTGATACAAGGTTGAAGGCCTGTAGCCTGATACAAGGTTGAAGGCCTGTAGCCTGATACAAGGTTGAAGGCCTGTAGCCTGGTACAGGGATGAGTGTCTACAGGCAAAAGTGAAGCATGGAGGAGGTTCCTTGCAGGTTTAGGCCTGATCTTCTGCACTTGTAGTTGTGAATTTGGTCAGAATTAATGGTCTCCTCAATGTTGAAAAGTACAGGCAGTGGGCAGCACAGTGGCCAAGTGGTTGGCACTTTTGCATAGCAGCACTATGGTCGCAGTTTTGAATCTCAACCATGGCACTACCTGCCTGGGGTTATGTCCTTCCTGCATGGGTTTCCTCCAGGTACTCTAGGGTTGCCACCTTATCCCTTTAAACCTGAACACATATGAATTACACAGGTTCTGAGGGAGTTTAATTACCACCTTAATCAGCCACAGAACCCGTGTAATTAATATGTGTTTGGGTTTAAAGTCATGAGGTGGCAACCCTAGGGTACTCCAGTTTACTCCCACACTCCAAAGGCATGCTGGTAGGTTAATTGGCTTCTGTCTTAATTGGCCGTATGTATGAATGGGAGTTAAGGACCTTAGATTGTAAGCTTTAACAGGTAGACACCATCAGGGAGAGGGAGGCATCCGACCAGTCCCAAATTAATTGTCCAGCAGGGCAATGACCCCAAGCAGACAGTTAAAGTCATAAAGAACGATCTTCAGTGTAAAGAACATGGAGTCCTGGAAGAATTGATATGGCCCCCACAGAGCCCTGGTCTCAACGTCAAAGTCTATCTGGTACTAAGGAACATCTGTGGTCAGTAACTCCAAGATATTTGGAACATAATTTTTGTCAAGTTCCTCAAATTTTGCAAGTATACCTAGTCGCAGTGATGCAGCTTTAAGAGCAAAGGGTGGACACACCAAATATTGATTCAACTTTGTTCTTTCCATTCGTTGGTTGTAGGTTGATACAGAAGGAAAGCATCCTTAGCTAAAAGGATCTGGTTTTATGATATATCTACACACGCACACTTGGACAGCATGTTTCTGGGTATGCCATAACACATGCAGCATGAAATGAATGATTACATCACATTAAACATCACCATCATTTGGCCATGATGACATTTCAGACAATGATGTCACTAGTTTCTGTACCAGCAATGTCACAAAGCTGAAGCAGTTAGCGCAATGAAACGGGTAAGAGCTTGGGACAGAACAAGGTGTTGTGTAGCATTGCACGGCTCGTCCATCACTAGCGCTGAGGGCTGGCTGGTCTGTACAAAACAGGAAGTAAATATATTCTGTATTATCTACAATCATCATTGGAGACTTCCTTCCTACAGCACGGCTCGCCAAGTGCAGCAGAGGAACTGGCAGGTTATAACAAGACTTACTGACGCTTCCCAAGGGCGATGAACGATCCAATCACATCTGGCTGTGAGTCAGTCGTTGATACAGAACATTTCAGGTTCAACAGTATTAGGAGAGGTTGCTGGAGAGCTGCCCTTGTTTTATTAGGTGTTGGGGAAACACAAACTGGCGTAGATGTAAAACGAATCACTTGCTTTAGCACGTTAACGCTATTTCTAAAGTCATTTTCAACATTTCTAAATCTGTAGCTTTTATTAAAATAATCCCAGACATAGGAGGCCCTTTTTCAGGCCCTTCCCGTTATGGGGTGACAATGTTCTGTCCCTGTCTCCCAAATGTGCATCTAAGTTGTCACCCTTTCACACAGGCTTCAGATTGAGACTACCAAGTGGGCATTTTTGGTGTTGCGCACCCCTGAACCCTGCATTCTGTACGTTGCGCACTACTGAATTCTGCACTCTATTGAATCCTGCATTCTGTACATAGCGCAATCCTGAATTGTGCGCTCTGTAAGCAGCGCACTCCTGAACTCTGATAAAACCAGTCCTTTGAGGGCAACCATATTGCTGATGCAGCCCGCAATAACATTTTGTTCGACACCCCTGGTCTAGCTTATCCCCTTGCCATCATCCTTCGTGAGAATGACAATTCTCCTTCTGCTGCTTCCAAGGATACGGATGTCAGATATGTTGGAAGGCATTACCTTCCATTCATGTAAGCAGAATAGAAGATCTCAAAATTCTAGAGCCACGATTTTTTTTTTTGGGGGGGGGGGGGGGGGGGGGGGGGGGGCTGGCGCAACTGCAGGAACCAAGAAGAGATAGCTGGCTCACAGTGGTGTTAATAAAGATGGCAGTGTGGAACACGACCTGGAGTAGGAGAGCTGGTTCCAGAATTGGACAACACTGGATCCCCTGGACTTGTAAATATATTATTGAGGCATAAGAAGAACACCAAAAGGCAAGTGTGTGGGGAGGCTGAAGTTCTTCTTTAACTCCCGAAAATGCTATTAGTGGTCTCTGGCTTCAATACTTTGAGTAACCCAGAACTAAAAAGGTAGCAAGTGGAAGCCAGAACTGATATCCATACTTGTTCCAGATCCAGGATTCTGAGAGTTCATCTGTATTACAGACAGATAAGTAGCATTTTCAGAAGTAGATCAGCAGTGTATATTTTAAACCAAACCCTTTTTTTAAAAATACAAAATTTAGCTTTGGATGGCAGAGAGAATTGTTAAAACTCCCATATGCTTTTTTATTTTTGTGTGTGTCTTATTGGGGGGGGGTATTTATACTATGCGGCTGCATCAGTAATTAAACTCTGGGGCACAGTTTTTATTTTTTTTAGCGTTACAGCTGACAAATACTTCCCGCCCCTGAGGAACCCACCAGCCAGCCCCCTGTAGCTAGCAAGGATGGCCAGACCACGGTTCTCAGACACAGACCAGCAGACAGAAGAGGGAGTTGTGGCAGACCTGCCTGGGAGGCCCGGTGGTTGGGAACAGTAGTAAATCCTCCAGAAGGAGATGAAAAGTAAAGAAACAAAAAAAAAATAGCACTCACATAAACCAGCCAAATAATTACAAAATAAATACAGCCAAAAAGATATCACAAAACAGCAGCAAATAATAAAAAAAAAAAAATTAGGCCCACTTTTTTATTTTGGGCCATTTGTTGCTATTTTCTATCTCCTCAACAAGATCCAAGGTTTCCAGATCTTGCACTGTGGTATGCGAAGAAGCTGGAAGCCACTGCACGCAATCTGGATCAGCCATTCGCAAGCCACGGTTCCTCTAGAGCAGGGAGATGCAATTAGCGGACCTCCAGCTGTTGCAGAACTACAAGTCCCATCATGCCTCTGCCTCTGGGTGTCATGCTTGTGGCTGTCAGAGTCTCGCTATGCCTCATGGGACTTGTAGCTCTGCAACAGCTGTAGGTCCACTAATTGCATATCCCTGCTCTAGAGCAGTGTTTCTCAACTCCAGTCCTCAAGACGCACCAACAGGTCATGTTTTCAGGATTTCCACTAATTTTGCACAGGTGATTTGATCAGTTTCAGTGCCTTAGTAAATACCACAGCCCTTTCATTTGAGGGAAATCCTGAAAACATGACCTGTTGGTGCGCCTTGAGGACTTGAGATGAGAAACACTGCTCTAGAGGTTGCTAGGTGTCCTTGAGCTGAGGTTGATTGACTTAGCATAGTTCAAGGGCCAACACCATTAGGCAGAGTCCACCAATGATCTTTTCTAGCAATCTGTAAGGATGGGGGTGCATTCTTCCCACTGGCCACCAATGAAAGGAGCATTCTTCCCACTGGCCACCAATGAAAGGAGCATTCGTCCCAATGGTCACCAATGAAAGGAGCATTCTTCCCATTGGCGACCAATGAAAGGAGCATTCTTACCATTGGCGACCAATGAAAGGAGCATTCTTACCATTGGCGACCAATGAAAGGAGCATTCTTCCCACTGGATACAAATGAAAGGAGCATTCTTCCCACTGGATACAAATGAAAGGAGCATTCTTCCCACTGGCCACCAATGCAAGGAGCATTCTTCCCACTGGCCACCAATGCAAGGAACATTCTTCCCACTGGCCACCAATGCAAGGAACATTCTTTCCACTGGCCACCAATGCAAGGAACATTCTTTCCACTGGCCACCAATGCAAGGAACATTCTTTCCACTGGCCACCAATGCAAGGAACATTCTTCCCACTGGCCACCAATGAAAGGAACATTCTTCCCACTGGCCTCCAATAGAAGGAGCCTTCCCATCTGGCAGAATACAATGATTACTGCTAGTGGTTATAGCCACTGGCAGCAATCGCATGCAGAAAAATCTGTCAGGCTGTTTGTACCAAAGTCGATGGATGGATTGACTTGGGTTCAATCAGCCTGCCCACACATGGATCAAAATTTGGCTGTCCCTGCTGAACTGGCCAAATTTCAATCCATGTATAGGTGGCTTTAGCTGATCAACACTGCAATAGGTGATGCTGGAACAATGTTAGATGAAAACACCCAAAGCCTTCTAGTGGACAAGAACAGAGTCGGGAGTTCTAGCCAGAAGATCTCACCCCAGTACTCATGACGTATAATAGACAAGGGTTGATTCAGTCCAGAAGGCTTCACCTTCACCAATGAATATGTCACTTTTGGGTGGACTAATCATTTAAATGCATAATGGCATGAAAACCAAAAAAGTAACACATGTTGGGGGCCTTTGGTAAACACTGGTCTTTTCTAAGGGGTACACACTTTATTGCAGTTGACTCTTTCTAGGCATTAGGCAGATCTCCCATTCTTCCTGTTTCTGCAATGTGCATCACAGAGGCAGGAAGTGAAGGGAAATCTCCCAAGTGGGGACACAGACAGCAATAGAGGTTCTAACTCTTTTGCACTTTAGCCTAAAGAAACCCTTTTATCTGGAGAAGAGCTTCAATGTGACAAAGCTTGCTGACACTTACCTTTAATGGTTTGTGGCTGTGGACTTTATGGCCATCGTTTACTGCCGAATGTCTGTTCACTACAGTCAAGAGGTGCCTCTGGTGGACTAACGCCTCCTTAAACTCCTCTTCGGTTTTGGTTTCTAGGAGCTTCTGCCTGAAGGCGATGTCTGAAAACATTGTGGCAAACGTCCGCCCAACTTCTGTCGCGGTTTTGGTACTTTTCTGAGCAACAAGAAACAGTATTAGGGAAGAAGATCCGGAGTGCACAATACACAAACAGCGGGTATAACAGCACCTATCTGTAACTATTGTCAGTAAAAGGAACTCTGTACAATCAATTGGATGGAAAATAATTTTGGTGTTAAACAAGACAAAAAATTTACATTGTGTATTCATTCACAAGTTCTAAAAATCGGAGTCTCCAAGATTTCTAACCAAAGGGCTGGTTTACTGTTCTGCAAACTTTAAGGGGGCGGGAGAACACGCTTCCCATCGTTGGGTGTCGGCGGGAGAACACGCGTCCCATCGTTGGGTGTCGGCGGGAGAACACGCGTCCCATCGTTGGGTGTCGGCGGGAGAACACGCGTCCCATCGTTGGGTGTCGGCGGGAGAACACGCGTCCCATCGTTGGGTGTCGGCGGGAGGAAGAATGTCCCATCATTGGTGTTGGTGGGAGGAATAGTGTCCCCTCATTGGTGTTGGTGGAAAAAAAAAAGCGTGTCCAATTATGGATGTCAGTGAAAGGAATAGTGCCCCATCATTAGTTTCAGTGCCAGGAATTATGCCCCATTGTTGGTGTCAGTGGCAGGAATAGGGCCAAGGGCCAGATAAAAGGCAAGCAAAGGGCCACATCCAGCCCCGGGCCGGAGTTTGGAGAGCACTGATCTAAATGAAAGAAGAAGTTGGAGGATCATTTTACTGTAAGAAAAAAATCTGCAAACAGGACTGTCCAGCCCCAGAAATGCAACCTGAGCTGACCTTTTGCTAAAAGTCTAAAGCCCCATACACACTATCAGTTTTTCTGCTGAGTTAGTCCTTCAGATTTACCAAAACCATATAATATGAGGTCAAACCTTAGGAGTTTTAATGTGTATGCAATCAGGCAGGCCCTTGCACTACATGGTTTTGGTAAATCTGAAGGACTAACTCAGCAGAAAAACTGATAGTGTGTATGGGGCTTAAGACAACCTAAAAAGGTTATTGCAGGACCTACAGGTAACTTAGTATGGTTGGTGTCAAAGTGCATCTAAAATCTGAAAGAGATTGCAGCAATTTAACCGGCATAGGAAGCGAGCCAGGAAAAATATTCTGATGTCCAAAAAGACCATTTAAGGAAGACTACAATTTGCCATTCTACGTAGTTATTCTGGTTGAAAAAAAACACAAGGCCATCCAGTTAAACCCAACATATCGCCTTCTAGAACAATTTTCTGTTGACTGGTGAATCAAAGACAGAGTTGTTTGGCCATGGTTACAGTAAACATATTTGAGGAGAACCAAAGACAGCAAATTTAAAAGGAGATCATACCAACTGTGAAGCATGGTGGTGGAAAGGTTATGAAATTGGGTTTCTTTGCTGCTTCAGGGCCAGTACAGCTCACAGCCATCGATTCAACTGTAAATTCTGCACTATAATAAATTGTGCTTGATAAGAATGTGAGACCAGCTGTCCAAAAGTTGAAAGATAAACCAGGAATGAATCTTCCAAACCAAACAAGCAAATTGAATGTCTCAAAATGGCGAAATAGAGAGCTATGGACTGTTATAGTCAAAGCCCCTAAAATGAATCCCATGTCGTAGGGGGATTTGAAAGTGGCAATTCATGCAAAGAAACCCACAAGCATCATGCAACTGAAGGAAATTTGCACATCAGAATGGATACAAATGTCACCGACTCAATATCAGGGATTTGTGGGCAGTTTTGCACGTCATTTCTACTAAAGGGGGCAATACCAGTGAGAAGGAGAGTTCCCCTTATTGAATAGGCAATATGGGAACCTAATATCTCCAAAGGTGTTGGAAGAAGTTGAGACTCAGAATCGAAAGGTGCAAGGCCAGGAGTGCCAGGATGGCTATGCTTTACGTACAAACTTGAGTCATACACACTGCAGGGGCCTATAGGATATGTATCAACAGAAACAGCATGCAACTGTTCTAAATACAGTACATATGTGACAGTTTGTTTAAGCCCATCATAGGGAAATGATCTATTACATCACAAAGAGAAGTGTTTTTGGTTTCCCATCCAGGAAAACTGATCTCCAACCAGAAGCCATAGACCAAACCAATTTTCTTTGACATTACATTTCCAGGACATTAGGTGGAGAGAACTCGGAAGTAGCAAGATTGCGTGTTTTTAGCTTTCCCAAAATGTTTGCAAAAATTGGAACATTTGATGAAATTTCACCATTTTGGTCAACAGTAAGGCAAAATGAAGGTGCTATCTCGTGTTTTAAAGGATTTAAGAGTGAAAGCTAGGTTAGCTCATTTTATTGATCATGAACCCGTTCTTGTGTCAAAAAACTCTATTAATCGTAATGCTTTCATTAATTACAGTAATCCCTTCTACTGATCTGCTATCGGAGACAGGGGATCCCAAAAAAAGGCGTTTTTTTTCTTCCTACATAATGGCCATTTTTTTCAGGAGTTAAGCTGAGGTTTTATGTGGACATTTTATAAAAACTGATCATTTGGTCCACTGGGGCCTTCCTGGGTATTGGTTTTACCATGACTGAAAAAAAATAAATTATGATTTTAAATTCATATTCAGTTTGGATCCCCACCCCACCACCACCAAATACACTCACCATTTTGGGAGGAGCCAGAACAAGGATGACAAACCGAACTTCGCAGGAATTTTCCCCCCAGTTCTGCGGCCTCTCCAGCCGACTGATACAGACATGCCGTCGCTGAAGTGACTTTATAGTGCAACTGTGGAATAAGCAGGCAATGAATAAATAAAAATAATAAAATTAAAAATAAATTTAGTTGTTAATTGAAAAATAATAAATAAACAGTGAGCAGACATGCTACATGGCCATTTTGAGCACTCTGTGCCTCATGTCAAGCACACCAAAAGGTGGACTTTGAGATGTCAGGTACTCTTGAGCACATTCAATTTCAGAATGGTTTGCAACCAGAACTGAAAGTGAAGAAAAAAAAAATGTTTTAGTAGCCACTAGACCAGGGCCATTTAACTGAGTTTTTCTACGATGTGGTGGGTTTTGGCCACCATAAAACAACAAAGAGGGCGCATTGACCTAGTGTATTACCACTATACAATTTTAATAAATAGAGAAAAAAACAAGCGATATACTCACAAACGCATCATAAAATACAAGCGAGACCTCTTCCAGATCCACACTAAGACTGGTGACATGGGAAGACCCTTCAGCATTCAATGTGGCTTATGTATTTCGATGGCATCCCTCATCAGAGCCAAAAAGGTATAAATGAATAAAGACCAACATATATTGTACATCACAATAAACTACAATAAAGTCCCACCCACTTTACAATATATGTTGGTCTTTAGTCATTCATACCTTTGGCTCTGAAGAGGACTTTTGCTTTCGAAACGCATAAGCCCCATTGGACGCTGGAGGGTCTTCCCATGTCTCAAGTCTAGCGGCGTGGATCTGGATGCGGTCTCACCTGTATTTTATAATACGTTTGTTATGGTCATGCGTTTGTGAGTACATCACTTGTCTTTATCTATTTAATAAAATTGTATGGTGGTAATACAATAAATAGGTCAGTGTGCCCTCTTTTTGGAGCTTTATAACTCTACTTAAAAAGTTTACTCATAGACCTGAGGGGTCAGCAAGATCTAATTGCCCTATTTCTGTAAGCAAACATTATACCAAGCCCTTGAACACCACACTTAAGCGCAAGAGGTTGACTTTGGAATATTTTGGAAAAAAACAAGAATTTGCAAAGATGGACTTTGTAGGCACACAATTTAAAAAATATTGACTTTAATTGGATAGAGTTAAAAGGGTAATGTACAAAACATTAAAAAAAAAAAAAAAAAACACATTAATTTTGGAATATTGTTTTTTGGCCACCAGCAGGGGCCACCCCTCTGGTTGTACCTAGTTTAGAGTTCCTTTAGGTGGCACTGAACCCAGTAGTCTATGGTCTTGAGCATAAACTGTGTCCTCCAATGAGCGAAAGAGAATCCAGACCTTCACTTCCAAAATAGTTTTTTCCTTCCTGCATCCCAAAAAAAAAAAAAAGGCTCCTACCCGCCACTGTGCCTCCATTCCCACCTAGGCAGGAATGACGTGTCCTGCGTCTGCAGACTCCTAGGATATTCCGGGCACGTGTCTCAGAAGGCTGCAGAAGCGGTTGGAGGGCAGATCTGGTGTTGCGTTATTGGTGGCCAGCTTCAAGAATCTGGAATAGACAGCCGGCTCCTGATGACACAAAAAGAGAAGACCCAGGCTGTGGCAATGGATCGCAGCAGGACAACACTAGATTTCCTGGGCAGGGGAGTATGTTTTCTGAACAAAACCCTGAAGAACAGGTGAGCGGTGCTGAAAAAAAAAAAAACAGCCAGGAGGAGATTGTTCTCCTTTAATAATGCCTGACACTTGTGCTGAAGTGGTCGTATCACATATGATCTCATGACCCTTCTAGTACGTGATAAGCACTCTCGAAGACTGATGAGTCTCCAGGGTTCTCTTCCAGTTTGATGCCAGTTATTTCAACATTGTGACGTCAGCCTGTTCAGAGAGTTTGTACACGGCAGACGAAGAAGAGGGAGCCTGAATAGAGCCATTGTTCTGTGCAGGCCTGAACAATTATACTGTAATCAGATCCATATGGAGGATTTCACTTGTGAATGGTGCGGTGATGGACACTGCGATAGCACTTTGCCAAGTTTATACAAATCGGGCAATTTGGCAAACGAGCAGAAAGCCCCGAGAGTTTGTACGATTCGACGCGGCAAGTTTATTCCTCCATTGTCTATAATCTGTTTGGATCCCCCAGAGCGAAAACATGTTTTTCCACTTCGGGTTTAAAAAAAAAAAAAAAAGTCCATCGTAGAGCGTCTTCTGGCATGCAGGATGGTGACACTGTTCTCTTTAGGATTACCAAACCAATAGTATAGATCAGGAGTAGGCAACCTTCAGCACTCCAGCTATTGTGGAACTACAAGTCCCACGAGGCATTGTAAGACAGACAGCCGCAGACTCCCAGAGGTAGATCCACGATGGGTTTTGTAGTTTCACCACAGCTGGAGTGCTGAATGTTGCCTACCCCTGCTATTACTTTATAGTTACATAGTAGGCGGGGTTGAAAAAAAAAGACACAAGTCTATCAAGTCCAACCCATGTGTGTGATTATATGTTGGTATTACATTGTATATCCCTGTATGTTGTGGTCGTTCAGGTGCTTGTCTAATAGTTCCACCACCTGTGGAAGGGAATTCCACATCCTAACAGCTCTTACAATAAAGAACCCACTACACAATTTAAGGTTAAACCGCTTTTTTTCCAATTTTAGTGAATGGCCACAAGTCTTATTACGCAATGAAGTTGTATCCCTATCGTGGGGTCACCAGTACAGTATTTGTAAACTGAAATCATAGCCACTCTCAAGCGTCTCTTCTCCAGAGAGAATAAGTTCAGTGCTCGTAACCTTTCCTCATAACGAATATCTTCCAGACCCTTTATTAATTTTGTTGCCCTTCTCTGGACTCTCTCCAAGTTCTAGTACATCCTTCCTGAGGACTGGTGCCCAGAACTGGGCAGCATACTCCAGGTGCGGCCAGACCAGAGTCTTGTAGAGTGGGAGAATTATCGTTTTATCTCTGTAGTTAATCCCCTTTTTAATGCATGCCAATATTCTGTTTGCTTTGCTTGCAGCTGCTTGGCGTTGCATGCCATTGCTGAGCCTATCATCTACTAGGACCCCCAGGTCCTTTTCCATCCTAGATTCCCCCAGAGGTTTCTAGTGAGTAGATTGCATTCAGATTTTTGCCACCCAAATGCATTATTTTTCCACATTGAACCTCATTTGCCATGTAATTGCCCACCCCACTAATTTGTTCAGATCTTTTTGCAAGGTTTCCACATCCTGCGGAGATATTATTGCCCTGCTTAGCTTCGTATCGTCCGCAAATACAGAGATTGAACGGTTTATCCCATCCTCCAGGTCGTTTATGAACAAATTCAATAGGATTGGTCCCAGCACAGAACCCTGGGGAACCCCACTACCCACCCCTGACCATTCCCAGTACTCCCCATTTATCACCACCGTCTAAACTCTATCTTATAGCCAGTTTTCAATCCATGTACTCACCCTATGGTCCATGCCAACGGACCTTATTTTGTACAGTAAACATTTTGGGGAACTGTCAAATGATTTTGCAAAATCCAGATACACCACGTCTACTGGCCTTCCTTTATCTAGATGGCAACTCACCTCCTCATAGATGGTTAATAGATTGGTTTGGCAAGAATGATTCTTCATGAATCCATGCTGATTACTGCTGATACCGTTCTCATTACTAAAATCTTGTATATAGTCCCTTATCCCCTCCAAGAGCTTGCATACTATTGGTGTTAGGCTGACTGGTCTAATTCCCAGGGTTGTAAATGGCCCTTTTTTTTATATATATTATGTTTATATAGCCGAGGCCCATTTCTCCCGTGATGTCACCTATTCAAGCGCAGCTAACAAGGATCAGGTAATGCAGAGGCTAAAGGAGAAATTCTGATAAAGCGTAACTAAGGGCCGGTTCACACAAATATTGCATGTGATTCGCAGTGCATTGCTGGGCAGATCACATGCGATCTCTGTGCAATGCAAATTTCAGCCAAACTGGCTGAATTCGCATCGCATTCGGACCAAACTCATGCCAGACCCTTCTTTTGGTCCGCACCAGGAGCACCAGGATCACACCCATGCAATCCGATTCTGCAAATCACGCTGCGTTTTGCAAACCGATTGCGGCTGTCATTCACATACATTCCGCAATCAGTTCGCATGCACAGGCTTGCGATTCGCATCTAGTGTGAACCGAGCCTATACCCATCAATATAATGATGGTTTCCTAAAACAGTTAAAGCGGTTAAAAACCTCGGGCATGAAATATGAACAAAGCATATCCCTCTATAGTGTTTACTTGTCTCAATCAAGAGCACCAAGTGTCATTTCCGTCTGCTGCTTTGTTCCTCTGTTATCAGCATGAGTCACTTCTGACAAGTTTTCCTGACACCAAGAGAAAAAAAATGAGACAGGGAGGGAGCTCCAGCACACAGCCTGTATTTGACAGTCTCAGTTCTGTTCCTGTGTACTGTGCGACAGAGGGTGTCTCTCTTGCCTCCAATCAACTCTCAGAGCTCTCCTCTTTGAGCTCTGAAGTGTGCAATTTCAGCTCCCTGCCCCCATTTATTCTGACAGCTCAGACAAGCTTTGTAAAATTCTGCACTCTGAACGGATGTAGAGACAGGAAGACAGCAGATAAACAGGTAGAGCTTATGCAGAAGGGTTTGCTTCATCTGTGTAGCGCCTGAGAACAATCACTTCACTGGGTATACGGAAGGGTTTATTACAACCACTTTAAAATTCAAGGCATTCTGTTAATGATATAGTAAGGGAAAAAAAAAGTATTTGATTCCCTGCTGATTTTGTACGTTTGCCCACTGACAAAGAAATGATCAGTCTATAATTTTAATGGTAGGTTTATTTTAACCGTGAGAGACAGAACAAAAATATAAAGAAAAACGCATTTAAATAACCATGGCAACTGCAAATCAAACAAAAGCTAAAAAAGTTCCACTTTCAATTTGACAAATAAAAATAGGTAGGGTGGGGATGTGCTGATGAGTAGAGTTAGGCCCTAGAGTTGCCACCTCATCCCTTTAAACCTGAACACATATTAGGAGTAAAATAAATATTGCGCTAACTAGATGCAAAGAACTGAAATTTCTAAAGAAAAATCGAAAAGCTGCTACATAAGAATATATGACAAGTATTCAAAGTGAAGTGATGTGTAAATGTAGCGCTAATAATATGTGCACTGAATATACACACACAAGGTAAGTGATCAAATATATATATATATATATATATATTTATTTATTTATTAGGGGTGCAACAGATCGTTGCCGATCCGTGATCCGTACGGATCACCCTCCACGGATCAGCACACCCGCGATCCGCGGAGCACTTTTCGGCCTAAGCCATAGGAAAGGCCCCGGCTTCGGCCTAGCTCCGGAGCGGCGGCCATCTTGTTACACCCGGAAGTGGCCGCTGTCTCGACAGGAAGTGACGTTTCGTTGCCGCATTCTTGCTACACCCCACACTCCTGCACAGTACAATAATGATAGAGCGAGAAGGGGGCAAGCGGACATCTTGTTACACCCACCGGAGTTTTAAATTTAAAAGCCATTTTCAACACAAAACTGAGCTTATATGCACAAATACTGTATTTATGCATATAAGCTCGGTTTTGTGTTGAAAATAGCTTTTAAATCTAAAACTCCGGTGGGTGTAACAAGATTTGTGTGTTTTGTTTTTTTTTTGATGCTGATCCGAGGATCGATCCGAGACTCTGATCCGAGGATCGATCCGATCCGTGAGATTTTTGATCCGATCCACCCCTAATATTAATATATATATATACACACACATACACGGAAATAAATCATAATACGTGAATATATACAGAGTAAGTCCAAAAGGATGATAAAAATCCAGTGGAGGAGAAAAAAGAAAAAAACCCCACATCCAAAAGTCCACAATGTGTATATGATGGTTCACAGATATAAACAACTGATGGGAGAAGAACGTATGGAACCTTCAAGATGCGGGGACATCCTTTCAGACGATCCAAAGGGTCCGGATGATACGTCCAAATGGGCTAGTGGATAGCAGCTGGACTGAAGAGGATCACCAGAGTGGAAGAACCCAAACAGCTCTCATCAAAGGAGTATATGAAAAAAGAGAAGGGGGCTTCCAATGGTGTCGGTCAAAAAGATGAGGTTTTTATTAAAAAAACCGGCATACATATGATAAAATAGTGATCACATAAAAGCAATGCAGGGAGTGGAGAAGCGTAGCCCGACACGTTTCGTCCAACTAGGACATTCTACAGGGCATCTGTAGATTTTTCTCCTCCACAGGATTTTTATCATCATATTGGACTTGATTGTATATATTCGCGTATTATGGATTGATTTGTGTATATATATTTGATTACTCATCTTGTGTATATATTCAGTGAACACATATTAATTACACAGGTTCTGAGGCCAATTTAATGCAGATAAGCGAGTTTAATTATCACCCTAATCTGCCTCAGAACCTGTGTAATTAAGATGTGTTCGGGTTTAAAGGGATGAGGTGGCAACTCTAGTTAGGCCCCAGACACACTATTAGTTTTTCTGCAGATTTGTGTCTTCAGATTTACCAAAACCATATAATATGAGGTCAAACCTTAAGCGTTTCAGTTTGTATGCAATCAGGCAAGCCCTTACACTACATGGTTTTGGTAAGTGCGAAGACAAAAATCTACAGAAAATAATGGTTCTCTTACCCCCCAGCCAATGGCTCCTGCTGCTACCCGAGTCCTGTGTAATGAGGAAGAGAGAGAGGAGATGCAGCCATGCACAGTGCTGGATCTATTCTCTCCTCTCTATCCATTGACACAGGGAAGGGGGTAGACAGAGGAATAGAAAACATTCTTAAAGCGGAACTTCAGTAATTTTCTTCATCTTTCCATCTATTAAATCTTCTGCCCTTGTTGTTGTTTTAACTTTGGATAGTAAAACATTTTTTTTCTGCCAGTAAATCCCTTATACAGCCCACTTCCTCCTTGTCTGGTCATTAGCCTAGGCTTATGACATCATGCACAGCTCTCTCTCTCTCACTCTAGTGAGAGTTTGCCAGGAAGGGAGGGGGGATGAGTCATAAGAGGGCCAATGAGAGCTGCAGAGCTGGAGGTGTGCCTCCTGTGCCTCTGTGTAAATCCAGGAAGTGAACAGGCAGCAGCTTCAGTTGCCCACAGTTAAAATGGAAGCAGCCAGACTCAGTGGAGGGAGATTCCTGGAGTATATTTGGCAAATACAGAATCACAGTATATATAAAATATGCAAAGTGGTTGGAGGGAAGCTTCAGACGGGCAAAGATGTTTTTATTACAAATTTTATGCGAGTAGATTCTCTTTAATGTAAGGAATGCACTAAGTCATGTAAAAAAAATGTTTTTAGCTTTAGCATCACTTTAAATCCAGCTTAAGATTCCTCCCAAAATGGGAACCTGTTACTGTGCGTTTGCATAATCAAAGCACAATGTACGGGTTTTCTTTGACTGTTTGATTCAATAGCAGTGAATAGTAAGATAAAACCGGCTCCAGTACTTTGTTTGCCGGTTGCTTTCAATCAAAATTGCCCTTTTGTAATTCCCTAGACACAACTCTCCGATTTCTGTTTATATGGATCTATAAGAAACCTGTTATTATCAGCACGCAATATTTGCAAGGTGTTGGCTTTCCAAAATTCAGGAGCTGTTGTAAGAAAAAGTTATACCCAACGCTCTGCCGGCCATTGTCTGCGCAGAGGAGAGCTTATCGCTTGACCTCCTCGGTGTTCACCAACACGGAGGAGCCATTTGTCATTCTAACCGACATGAGATACTGGTTTATAGATCCGGAAGAATTTTATTTTTAAAGATCATCACCGGGAAAAAAAAAAGTCACACTTTAGTTCCCTTACGTATTGTTTCAAAAGCCATTTTACTTCTTTCGGTGTACCCAATACGGTTATCTGATGCGTCTCCATACTGAGCTGCTACAGACAACTGATGAACGCCAATTTGAGGCTTGCATCGGGACGGGTACAAATTTATTTTTTTCATATATGCATTTTGGTTAGAGGACTGAACACCCAACGGTGGTAGAGACACTGGATTGATTCCCAACAATCACTAATTTACCCCCATTGTTTTTGTTATATTTGCATCAGGACGCCCCTTTTGGAGCTACTCTTTTTCATTTTTAGAATAAGCTCCAACAGGGGCGTCCAGTCCACACCACAGCTGCAGTGTTTTGCTTCCACCCCCCTGTCACGTTCGGTGGGCACACAAGCTCCAGCCACAATTCTTTACTATGACTAAGGCCCTCAGTGGCTGAACTGTGTCGGTGCTTATGTGTATGCTGGAATATTTTTTTACCCTGGATCTTTGAAGGGACTTTCTTGCTGCATACTTACCGGGTTGTACACACAAGTAAAAAAAGTTCTTAGTCCATATAGACAAAGTTCTAATACTCAAAGCAGTGCTCCAATCAAATAAATGAAGTATGACCGGCATTCAAAAGTAAAAACATATGAGAAATCAGTTGTATGTTAGCAGGTGATGAGACAGTTCCATCGATAGGTGAAGGATTCTACTTAATGACTGATAGGCCTATACCATCCACCAGAGTCCATACCACGTGAAACACACTCCCCTAGGGGTTTACACTCACCAAAAAGGATGCAATTCAAAAGCGCTCTGTTGAAGTCGTGATGACGAAACACGTTGGGGCATGACCTTACAGTGACCGGAAGTGACGCGTGCGTGTCACTACCAGGAAGGAACACCCAGATATTTTCAACGCAGTGGATGTGGTGGATGGCAGGTGGCATTCCATACTGATAACACACAGTTTGATTATTCAACCAAATGCCAGTTACAATTTATGTTGTGCAAGTGTGGTTTTAAGGGGGGGAGGGGGTCATCTTTAATAAACTTTTAAAAGCGGTATCACGCTATGTGGAGCCTTTTTTTAACATGACCAAACCTCCCTGGGCGATGAGCTGTTTGAGATAACCGGACCAAAAACGGGAGACACTTGGTGTGTTCAAGGCTTTTGAATGACATCCCTTTGGTGAGTATAAACCCCTAGTGGAGCGCGTTTCACGTGGTGTGGACTCTGGTGGATGGTATACGCCTACCAATCATTAGAGTTAGAATCCTTCACCTATCAATGGAACGGTCTCATCACCTCATCAACATACTACCGATTTCTCATATGTTTTTGCATGTGAATGCTGGTCATACTTCATTTATTTGATTGGAGCGCTGCTTTGAGTATTGGAACTTTGTCTATATGGACTAAGGACTTTTTTTTTTACCTACATGCCTACATGTATATTTGTTTTATTTAGCGGCTGCTTTTATGTACATAGACTTGTGATTATATATATAAATCTATATTTACACACACATATATATATATGTCAGTTTTCCTGAGCGCTGAACTGAAATTAGGCCTTTTTAGACACAGATCCGGGTTGCTGGACGGATGTAGCACCTGCTGATTGCGACCCTTTCAAGCGAATGGGGCCACTCTCCAAGCGCCTTGCAACTTGCTTGCAATGTGGTTGCTGTATGCTAGTGCAGGATTCAAAGACAAAAAGAACCCCCAGCGCTCAGACAAAAAGGCACTTCATGTAGTATCTTGGCAAGTAATGTTTTACTCCATGCAGGCCTCAACACACTAAAAAAAACACAGACAGGAAGGTGTAAACGCCTTGCACATTATCACCATAACCATTAAAAATCATAAACAATTGCATACTCCCAAACATGAATAAAAACAGGCTCATTGAACAACTCTAGCTGTAGGCCACGTCTTCTTTTCCAATGCCCCACAGTTGGGAAGCTTACACATTTGTGTTTTGGGGGATAAGCCCCTTCCTCAGAGCTCTGAGGAAGGGGGCTTGTCCCGTCGAAATGCGCAAGTCTCCCAACCACGTGGTACTGGAATAGAAGACGTGGCCTACAGCTGGAGTGGTTTGTTCGATAAGCCTGTTTTTATTCACGTTTGTGAGAATGCAATTGTTTATGATTTTAAATAAATGGTTATGGTGGTATTGCGCAAAGTGTTTGCGCCCTCCTGTGTTTCTCTTGACAGCGGGTTCGAGGGGTTAACGTAGACGGCAAGATGGCGATACAACACTTCCTCACTACCTGTCAAATGCTCTCTGAAGAGCTATCTGAACGTAGATTGCTCTTCAGGGAGCAAGCATGTGTGAACTTAGTGAGCTGAAGGAAGCTGGGCATCATTTACCTAACTAACAGAGGGCAGAGGAGAATTGAGTGCAGTGCTGAGGCATAGAGATGGCGAGGACTTTTTTTTTTTTAATGGAAGGCGGAAAAGAAAAAATGTGCTTAAGCGATACTCCAAAGCAATAAAATACTGAAAATGTATTGTGTCCCTTTAAATAATGATCATATTAGCCTTGGTGTATACAGTGTAACCATATACTTACATTATACAGAGCCATGACTGCTGATACTGAACCCCTGTCGCTGTGGCGCTGACCCCTTGAATGGTATCCGAAAGGAGGTGAACTGCAAAAAACAAAAACACATTTCAATTAGAAGAGTTTATTTATTTTTTTATTCATTTTATTACTTTGTGATGGCATATGATGTTTTGCTGGCATAGCATGGGGGCCGGCCGCTACAGAGCCACAGCAGGGAGGCAGATAATGACTTTACACATTTTCTATAATACGTAGCACACCACTTTTCTGGAGCATCGCAGCGCACGCTCATACTGTACACAGCAAGATGGGTTTGAGACTGAACCATGAATGCTGCATTGTACAACATCAACAGGACTTTATTATGTAAGGTTTTTGGATGAGATTCTATACAGTTATTTCCACTGCTTGTCCAAACCACAAGTTTACGCTCAGCTGCAGCTGGAAGATGCCAAACATCACCTCGGAGGAGAGAGATTGGAAATATTCCTCTTCATAGATGTGATGCCTGAAGCCTTCAGTGGCAGGGTGCCTGGGCTCACATGACTTAAAGTGGAACTCCAACTTCATGAACTTTTGTACTACAGAGGAACCCTTGAAATAACTTTATCTTAGGGAGCCCCTGCTGAAAAAAAAAGCATCAGGAGTCAAGATGAAGGTGGTCCCCCCACCCCTGGTGACCAGGGAAGGTGGTCCCCCCACCCCTGGTGACCAGGGAAGGTGGTCCCCCCACCCCTGGTGACCAGGGAAGGTGGTCCCCCCACCCCTGGTGACCAGGGAAGGTGGTCCCCCCACCCCTGGTGACCAGGGAAGGTGGTCCCCCACCCCTGGTGACCAGGAAAGGTGGTCCCCCACCCCTGGTGACCAGGGAAGGTGGTCCCCCACCCCTGGTGACCAGGAAAGGTGGTCCCCCACCCCTGGTGACCAGGAAAGGTGGTCCCCCACCCCTGGTGACCAGGAAAGGTGGTCCCCCACCCCTGGTGACCAGGAAAGGTGGTCCCCCACCACTGGTGACCAGGAAAGGTGGTCTCCCACCACTGGTGACCAGGAAAGGTGGTCTCCCACCACTGGTGACCAGGAAAGGTGGTCTCCCACCACTGGTGACCAGGAAAGGTGGTCCCCCCACCCCTGGTGACCAGGAAAGGTGGTCCCCCCACCCCTGGTGACCAGGAAAGGTGGTCCCCCCACCCCTGGTGACCAGGAAAGGTGGTCCCCCCACCCCTGGTGACCAGGAAAGGTGGTCCCCCCACCCCTGGTGACCAGGAAAGGTGGTCCCCCACCCCTGGTGACCAGGAAATGTGGTCCCCACCCCTGGTGACCAGGAAAGGTGGTCCCCCACCCCTGGTGACCAGGGAAGGTGGTCCCCCACCCCTGGTGACCAGGGAAGGTGGTCCCCCACCCCTGGTGACCAGGGAAGGTGGTCCCCCACCCCTGGTAAAGGGAGGGAGACAGCACGACCCTTCTGGCGTAACAAGTTCCAAGAAAGTTTATCTACAAAGAAAAGTTAAAAATGAATACTCACAAAACTATAAAAACCACACGTGTATATGGAAGTCCACGAGAAAGTGTATGCCTGTGGTGGCGGCACATCTTAAAAGGGTGCAGCTGGATGGATAGAACACGAGCTGCTACAGGCACATTCGGATCTCTGTGCCATTGGCTGGTAATGGGCAAATGGCTCCGACAGTCCAGTAAGCATGTGTAGTGCCGCGGCTTCCTCGTTTCTGGTGTTAATGGCCGATGGATGGTAATGTTCACTCTGGAGTCCAGGGTCAAAGGAGGCATTTTGAGGGACTTTCCTCAGCTGACCCCAAATGGGCTACCCGCTCTGTTTAAATAGTCACCCCAAAAAGAAAACAACCCAGGACCTGGGGTATTAATGTG
Source organism: Lithobates clamitans (assembly GCA_037952925.1). NCBI lineage: Eukaryota > Metazoa > Chordata > Amphibia > Anura > Ranidae > Lithobates > Lithobates clamitans. The sequence continues at coordinate 1,227,710 of JBBGZY010000094.1, read as the reverse complement.
AGTATTCATTTTTAACTTTTCTTTGTAAATAAACTTTCTTGGAACTTACTACACCAGAGTGGTCGCGCCGTCTCCCTCTCTTCCCATCTCTGTTTTCCAGATGGACTCCCACCATTTTGACAGCAGCACCCCTAGATCATTTTTTTTCATCTAGCTATAAGAAATACCTGCTCATAACCCCCCCCTCCCCCCCATTTTGGTTTGTATTAACTGTCTTTATTCATTTTATGGATTATTTTTTGAAAACATCATTCACATTTCCCATTAATGGTTGAGCGCTGATAGAACAGCACCATTCCTGGCGCTGGGGGATAATAATAATCCCCTCACCACTGGTGACCAGGGAAGAATGTCCCCTCACCACTGGTGACCAGGGAAGAATGTCCCCTCACCACTGGTGACCAGGGAAGAATGTCCCCTCACCACTGGTGACCAGGGAAGAATGTCCCCTCACCACTGGTGACCAGGGAAGAATGTCCCCTCACCACTGGTGACCAGGGAAGAATGTCCCCTCACCACTGGTGACCAGGGAAGAATGTCCCCTCACCACTGGTGACCAGGGAAGAATGTCCCCCCACCACTGGTGACCAGGGAAGAATGTCCCCTACCACTGGTGACCAGGGAAGAATGTCCCCTACACTAGTGGTCAGAGTGCCATGCAAAGAGACATCTAAAAAGGGCATTGGTGTCATACTGCAGACTCTCCCAAGTGATGTTGGAACCAGGATTATGCAGACGCCATCAGATAAGAGGTCAATTAGCCACAGCCTAAGGAACACCCAACAGCCTCTGGAGGAACAATATGGTCCCAAGGAGCCATGATTGAGAATGGATGACCCAAGAAGGAAAATAATAGAAAAAAAAAAGAAGCCTTCCAAGTCATGTGGATATCTACTTTAGGCTTGGCCTCTACAACTAAGTCCCAGAAAGGGCGAAATGTGTTTTAGGAGTTCTCTACCGATTGAGAACAGGAGCAGAAGCCATCTTTTACCCATCTTATTCACAATTATTCAACAGGGAGTCTATGTGCAGACGACCATTATTCTGTATACATCTACTAGAGCCTATCAAGCCAACCTTGTCTGTCTTGCGCCAGTCTATTCACATGCTGAGCCAACGGACACAGGTTTGGAGGGCATTCGAGCTACATTAGGCTTATGTTACAATATCAGTTCTGTCACAGGTGACAACTCACCGGTGACAGAATCACTCACTGATGTTGATGTCACACCAGCAATCCTGTGGTTGGCATTAACCAATTAGCGACAGGAGCGCTAAGCAACCACTATGGAGTTGCTCCCTCGTTGGCCAGCAATGGGGCATAGCTTTATTGCTGCTTCTTCACTAGCGTGCGATTGTCTGAACCGTTCCTGGACAGCAAGGGAGTGTCACCCATTAAGAATAGGGGTTACGTCACCAATCTGCCTGCCTGACATCAGCCTACAAACTGCCAAGACTCAACTTTTCTTCTCCAATGGTATCTGTCAGTCGCTGCCTAAACCAGCAAAGTGTTCCTCCGTCACTGTTCTTTCCCTTTTGGTCAAGATTCTGCAGCATGTTAGTCAGTAAAGGAGCAACTTCCATTGGGCAAACTGACAATTACATTTCAGCGATTCTACATCCGGCTAAAAAGATCATTGGTGTCATTCTGCTGGCTCTTGCAAGTGGTGTTGGAGCCAGGACTATACAGGCATCAGATATAAAAGGTCAATCAGCCACAGCTCAAGGAACACCCAACAATCTCCGGAGGAACGCTGTGGCTAGACTCCGGACATGTGTCGGCAACAAGGCCAGTGAGACAGTACACTTAGACATTCTTGAACATGAAGGTTCAAATCAGGTCCACCTGTTCGTTTTTCAGGCAGAACCGATCAGAAGGTCCATGTATTACTATGAGCAGGCAGGTGTAAATCAAATTTGCATCTGTTTATACCCGCCTACTTCCAGGTCCGATCAGGTGCACAAATAAAAAACAAAAAAAATACACACACACACACGGACTGTGTCCTCTTCAATTTTTGCAGAGCAGATCAGACACAGTTGGATGGTATCGGACAGCGGAGTCCATTTACACCTGGCTGCCCATAGAAGAAGTCAGTGGGGTCTGCCAGCGTCCACTCAGTATAAACTGAACGGACAAAGATGTGTCGACCGCCCGCTGTGCTCCGATTAACAGGGGATCTGCTGATCAGAACGGATGTGGCTCATGTGAAAGGGGACTAAAGTAATCATACTTCAGACTTCTTATAACTAGGGATGCACCGATACCGGTGGCAATACCAAGCATTTGCGTGAGTATCGGTACTCACGCAAATGCTCCCGATACCAAAACCTGTGTCTGTGTGTGGCGCCATCTAGTGGGCAGTTTATTAAAAATGTTAGAACTCACATTAAAATATGTTGTAAAGGTTTTTTTTTTTTTGTTTTTTTTAAAATAATAAACATGTAATACTTACCTCCTCTGTGCAAGGGTTTTGCACAGAGTGGCTCCAAGACTCCTCCTCTGGCTACTGGCTCCGCCCCGCATCGAGTGCCCCCTCTTAGACCTGCATTCCAAGGGGACACCCGTGGGGGCGCACCCCCGAATCCTGCTGCTGCGTCCACTGACACAGACAGCAGGACTCAGCCCTGCCCCCCATGTCACTGGATTTGATTGACAGCAGCGGGAGCCAAAGGCTGCGCTACTATCAATCTATCCAATGAGGACCCCGAGACAGGGGCTGGAGCTGCTGTGCTCGTCCCCGTCAAAGGAACGATCGGGTTCAGGGAAGTAAAAAGGGGGGCTCTGGGGGGGGCTGCCGCACTACAGGTGGTTTTTCACCTTAATGCATAGAATGCATTAAGGTGAAAAACCTCGAGGGTTTACAACCCCTTTAAGTACAGTTCAAATGCAAAATCTGCATAGGTGTCCCAGTCCCGCTGATGATGGCAAATCACAGCCACTGGAAGTGCTCACAGGGTTGGAGGAGAAGCATAGGTGGTCCGCTCCCAAGCTGACATCACTTCCGCCCTATACCCACAGGGCCCTGGAAATTCTCCTCCAGCCCTGTGAGCAACTCCAGCAGCCGTGATTTGCTAGAACGATTTGCGCTTACTGAATGGCCCAGTGGCGGGAGAAGGAGGAGGGGGGCCGAACTTCGGAGTGTCAAAAACAGGTACCCACTCCCCCCCAAAAAAGGTGCCACATGTGGCACTGCGGGGGGAGGAGGCAGATAAGCGAAGCTTCCACGTTTGGGTGGAACTTCGCTTTAACCACTTGCTGACCAGCTCATGTACATTTACTGCTGTAGGTCGGCTCTCCTGCGCGAACCGACGTACCTGTACGTAGGTCCATATATGGGAGATTACGGGTGCTCGCGAGCCTGGCGGACTCGATGTCCGCCCACGATCGTTGCGCACAGAGGCAGAATGGGGCATCTGCCTTTGTAAACAAGGCGAATCCCCGTTCTGACAGGGGACATGTCAGAGATCTTCTGTTCCCAGTGACAGCGATCTGTTATGTCCCTGGCAGCCCCCCCCCCACCCCCCTACAGTTAGAACACGCCCAGGGAACACAGTTAACCCCTTGATCACCCCTCAGTGTTAACCCCTTCCCTGCCAGTTTCATTTATACATTGATCAATACATAGGTAATTTGGGGTCAGATTAGTTTGCCGCAATGTCTCAGTCCCACGAAAAATCACAGATCGCCACCGTTACCAGTAAAAAATAAAGTCCATAAATCTATCCCATAGTATGTAAACGCTATAACTTTTGTGCAAACTAATCAATATAAGCTTATTGCGATTTTTTTTACCAAAAATTATGTAGAAGAACATATATTGGCCTAAATTTAAGAAATTAGTTTTCTTTTACTTTTTTTATATATGTATTATAGCAAAAAAAAGTTAAAAATAGTTTTTTTCTTCAAAATTGTCGCTCTTTTTTGTTAATAGCGCAAAAATTTAAAAAAACGCAGAGGAGATCAAATACCACCAAAAAAAAGCCCTATTCGCAGGGAAAAAAAAAAAGAAGAGATAAATTTTGTTTAGGTACAGCGTCATACGACCGCGCAATTGTCAGTTAAAAAAGGGACGCAGTGCCGTATCGCAAAAAATGGCCTGATCATTAAGTGGGGCAAATCCTTTCGGGACTGAAGTGGTTAATAAGAGTTCTTACATTTTTTATAAACTGCCCACTAGATGGATGCTTTTCCTCTTTCTATACATGGGGGGGGGGGGGGGGGGGATCGAATGCGATTCAGACAGGGATCGCACTGCATTCCTCTTCAAATTGCATGCAACTTGCGCCAATTTTTTTTTCCATTGATGCAAATCGCACCGCAAAGTATCGGTACTCGGTATCAGCGAGTACTTGACCGAAAGTATTAGTACTCGCCGATAAAAAAAAAAAAACTGTATCGGCGCAACCCTAATTATAATTACTCATTTGAACAGAACAGAGTGAAGCAACGTGGCCCAAAAGTGGTCTTGCCAATAGACTCTTCAGCTGTATCAGGTGTTTTTAGCAAAACCTCTTCTGCATTACGAACATCTAAGCATACAGGTACCCAGACCATCAAAATTGCCAACAACCAACCTCTTACACTCGTATATACTAAAATTAAAAAACAAAACAAAAAAAAAAGCACATAAAAAAAGGATAAGCGTTCCCTTTAAATAGTACGAGTTATAAGAAAACACTGCCCTTCGATTTATAGAACGGCTGCCGCGCTCACCTCCGCTCTTCTCCCAAGAGCCTCTACAAGCAAACAGACTCTCGCTCAGACTGCCAGAGCGGTTATTTTTATTTCTGCCAGGGTATATTTAAAAAGACGATAATGACTATATGCTCTGCCAACGTAAAAACCGTACAAAACACAGGGAGAGCGTACGCTACACGAGGGTTACTGGGCCAGGAACCACGGTCAGCACAAAATAAGACTGCAGTTGTGTAGTAAGCAGGATGGGCTCTGTTTAATAACAGCTTCGCCCTGGACAAAGACCCCCACCTCGGGGGATCCAGAGGCTGCAGCTCCATCTACACGGCCAATATATGCCAATGCTAAAAAGGCATACTTCATGTCTCCAGCGACACTTCATGTTCTGTCCATATTCAGGGTGTAACATGAAACATGGGTCACATTCCCCAAACTCCTAACCTCAAACCCCCCACTACCTGAATCACGGGGTGTTGGGAAGACTACAAGTCATCTGCCACCGTAGTGGTGGGACTCACAGATCACAATGGAGCTCAAGTGTGGCGACGTCTCCCCACCTGTAGTCCATTGTTTATTTCCTCCAGCTGCACAACGGAACACCTTTGGTACAACCAGTCTGTTGGATTTTACAGGCGATTAGTAATTGCTAGTGGCTGTTATAGCCTCGTAATCAAGGTATTCTCCCGGTGGGGACGGCTCACCAAATAATTCAATTTTTAGTCTCATTTGACCAGAACACCTTTTTCCATGTGACCTCAGTATCTTCAAGGTGCATTTAAGGTGGTCAGATGAGACTAAAAACGGAATTATTTGGTCTCAACACCCAACGATAAGTCTGGTGGACGGAGGACCTCCCCGGGCTGGGTGGTGGTGCATGGCCGGTGGTGCATCCAAAACAGCTCACCATCCAAATAAGAACCCCTAGAACAGGGGTCTTCAAACTACGGCCCTCCAGTTGTTCAGGAACTACAATTCCCATCATGTCTATGAACGTCAGTGTTTTACAAGGCCTCATGGGATGCGTAGTTCCACAACAGCTGGAGGGCCGTAGTTTGAAGATTCCTGCCCTAGAGTAAAGCATGGAGGTGGCAATATCCTAGTATGGGGGGGCGTTTCTCTGCAGCAGGGACTGGAGCACTTGTCAGGAAAGAAAAATGGAATGGGGTAAAATACCGTCAAATTCTTGAGGAAAATCTGCTGCCCTCTGCCAGAAGGAGGTCACTGAGAAGAAGATTGATCTTCCAACATGACAATGACCCAAAGCACACAGCGAAAATAACAACACAGTGGTTGAAGGAGAATGTCCTTGCATAGCCCAGACTTGAACCACATTGAAAATCTGTGGAATGGAAAAAGTGTGGAACCCCTGGATTACGTACCTCCAAGCCCCCTAGATGCCAGGTTAACTTGGAGGATGGAGGCCTGGGCAGAGGGGACAAACCCCGCCCTTCTCCCTCACTTTCATTTATTTCGCTCTTCTACTCTCTTCTTTCTATTATGGTTTCTGTTCCGATCTAATGAATCTTTGTAAGGTTGCCGATGGGGGAACGTTACGCCTCCCTAATCTTCATACTTCCTCAGGAGTGAGGTCGTGTCACATGAGGCAATGGGTTTACTTCCTGACAATGATGTACCCCTATCTCTCCATGTACTTGGCAATGAGGGACCTACAGTTTATTGAAATGTTATTTCACAATTATTTTTCTTTTTTTTTATCTTACTCTTGTAACCAGTTGCTGATACTTCTTGGCTCATAGCCTTAGTTAGACATATGGTTGCTTTACTAGGTAGAGCCTGAATGTCAGGCCAAATTCTGACCCTACTATCTGAATGTCACAGCTGAAATCGAGACTCATCAGACCAGGCAACGTTTTTTCCAATCTTCTATTGTCCAATTTTGGTGATCCTGTGCGAATCGTAGCCTCAGTTTCCTGTTCTTAGCAGACAGGAGTGGCCCCATGTGTGGTGTTCTGCTGCTGTAGCCCATCTGCTTCAAGGTTCGATGTGTTGTGCATTCAGAGATGGTATTCTGCATACCTTGGTAGTAACGAGTGGTTATTTGAGTTACTGTTGCCTTTCTATCACCTGGAACCGGTCTGCCCATTCTCCTCTGACATCAACAAGGCATTTTCCTCCACACAACTGCCACTCACTGGATATTTTCTCTTTTTCCCACCATTCTCTGTAAACTGAGAGATGGTTGTGTCTGAAAATGCCAGTAAATCAGCAGTTTTTGAAATACTCAGCCCAGCACCAACAATCATGCCACATTTAAAGTCACCTAAATCTCCTTTCTTCCCCATTCTGACGATCGGTTTGAACTTCAGCAAGTCGTCTTCACCACGTCTAGATGCCTAAATGCATTGAGTGGTTTGCCATGTGATTGGCTACTTAGCAATTTGTGTTACCAAGCAATTAAACAGGTGTACCTAATAAAGTGGCCGGTAAGTCTAGATAGGAAACTACATTATGGTTTACTTTTTCTTTTTTTTTTTTTTTTTTTTTTAACTTTTTATTTATTTTATTTCTTCAGTTGTTTCCCATTACTGGTCTAAAGTGATGTCATACATCCCAGGAGTCTTCAGGAGGGGAGGAGGGGCTTTCTCAGCTAAACACACCCTTCTGCCTGAGCGAACAGCAGATGGATTCCAGGTAATAAATGCAACATTAATCGTCTGCCCTTACCCAAGATGGCCAGGGCCAGAAATTCTAGGAGTGTAGTTTTGGTGGATTGGTGGAATGTACCCCTCTGAAGTGTATGTTATGCAAAAAACATAAAATCATTATTATGGACATCATGCATCTATGTAGGTCCGACGCGTTTCATTGGGGTATACCAACTCTTCAGGGGCGAATGCAATGGTGATCCATAAAGAGACATAACCATATGGTATAATGTCACTTTATAGATAACCACTGCATTCACCCTTGAAGGGTTGGTATACCCCAACGAAACGCGTCGGACTGACATAGATGCACGATGTCCATACAGATAATTCTATATGTTTTTTTACATTGTTCCACTCAAGACTTTTAAATACCATCCAGCCCTTACAGTGGCCTATGTTGTGTAGGACTTGTCTTCACCCCATGATATGCCCAAGTACCATGGCGTAAATATGTATATGTGGTTTTTAGCATGCCTTGCGCTTATGCGATCTTGTGTATGCATTTTTTGTCATTGAGTATGCTGTATATGACCTCATAAGGTACAGTAAACAAATGTTCTTTGCAATGGCCGCTTTTTTTATATACATCTCTCATTTAAAGCCCCGCCCTTTTTGTGTTCGGATATAGGGATGGAGTCGCATGGGTGCATGCGTCTAATATAAAGTCCCAAACTGTTCTTAGTATAGATCATCATTATATACAGAATGTGACGGTGAAGATTCTTATTTGTCAGGACTGGGCTCAGCCCTTCCTTCTCTGAGCTGGCCGCTCAGCTGTCGGCTAATTGCCAGCTCCTATCTCTCTCCACAGTGACTCACCTGTGGATGATATCCTGCTCGTCAGTCCCGCCTACTTAAGCTGTCCAGTCAAGAGGATCTCTGCCTTCGCCTTTCTCAACGTCACAGAAACTGAGACGCTCTCCTGCAATCCTGTTCCAAGACTCGCTTTGCTGATATCCTTTCTGGCTCCAGATCCAGCTTGCTGTTGCACTACATTGATCCCTGACTTCTGGCTTGGCTGACTATCCGTTCCGGTTACTGAACTTTGGCTATGTTTTGACTAAGTTTGTTCTTTTTACTTTTATTATTAAACAAGTGTGATTTAACCCCTTCCCACCGAGCGTACGCAGATGTGCGTACTCGGCTTTCCGGGGTTATACTGGGATAATGCCCGCAGCTGCAGGCATTATCCCGGTACTGTTTTTTAGAGCCGGCGATCGGCTATCCAGATATAACAACCGATGTGGCTAAAAGCCGCTCGGCTGCTATACCGGAGGAGCGGGAGGGGAGGTCCCCCCCTCCTGCCGCTTTTACCGGACCTCCCATTCCATCGGGAGGCCTGATGACCAATCGGCCGCCTCTGGCGGCTGGGGACGGACTGGAATGAAGCCTTGAATGGCTTTGTTCCAGCCTCCTAATAGTAAACAAGGAAGTGACGTCATGACGTCACTTCCCGTTTACTCGGCTGCCTATGGCGCCGGTTTTAAAAAATATATACAGTATTCAGAACTGCCGTTTTCAGCGATCTGAATACTTCGAAGTGCAAAGGAGGAATAAGGGGTCTTTTAGACTCCCGATCCCTCCATAAAGAGTACCTGTCACCACCTATTACTGTCAGAAGGGATGTTTACATTCCTTGTGACAGCAATAAAAATCATCAAAAAAATTTTTTTTTTTTTAAACACAATAAATATAAAAATAAATAAAATAAGGAAAAAATAATTTTTTAAAGCGCCCCCGTCCCCGCGAGCTCGCGCAGCAAAGAAAATGCATACAGAAGCCGCGCCCGCATATGTAAACAGTGTTCAAATCACACATGAGGTATCGCCGCGATCCTCAGAGCGAGAGCAATAATTCTAGCACTAGACCTCCTCTGTAACTCTAACCTGGTAACCGTAAAATAAACTTAAAGTGTCGCCTATGGAGAATTTTAGGTACCGTAGTTTGTCGCCATTCCACGAGTGCGTGCAATTATAAAGCGTGACATGTTTGGTATCCATTTACTCGGCGTAACATCATCTTTCACATTATACAAAAAAAATTGGGGCAACTTTACCGTTTGGTTTTTTTTAAATTCATGAAAGTGTCCCTTTTCCCAAAAAGTTGCGTTTAAAACACCGCTGCACAAATACCGTGCGACATAAAATATTGCAACAATCGCCATCTAGATTCTCAGCTAAAATATATATATTATATATATATATATATATATATATATATATATATATATATATATATATAAAGTTTGGGGGCTCCAAGTAATTTTCTAGCAAAAACTATGGATTTTAACTTGTAAACACCAAATTTCAAAAATAGGCTTAATCATGAAAGGGTTAACTGTACTTCTGTCTCGGCCTGATTTCATGGTATCTGTCATTTTTGCGTTGTCACCCAGTCCAACGCTCTCCCAGAGCACTCTTACAAAGTTGCCGTGCCCCGTTGTACTGCCATGTCCTATGGCAGTGATGGAGAACCTTGGCACCCCAGATGTTTTGGAACTACATTTCCCATGAACTGCAGAGTGCATGAGCATCATGGGAAATGTAGTTCCAAAACATCTAGGGGATGCCAAGGATCATCACTGTCCTATGGGTATCACTATCAGGAAACCCGGCCTAAGAAATAATATACGTTATACAGCATCTGCTGGAGGCAGGAATTGGCCGCAAAGAGGATGCAGAAGATCAGCAGCATTGAAACAAAGTAAAAAAAACAAAAAAAAAAAAAACACTATGACAATTGTTTGATACACTGTGCTCTAGCAAACAAATGTCATCCAGTTAAGGTTTCCATCCACTATCCTATTTTCTGCATTTCTGCCCCTTGGGGCCCCTCCAGTTGTCTGCGAGTCTGTCGGGGCACGTGGTGATCCTCCGATGTCAATAACATTGCTGCTTCATCACACAGACTGTAACAGCTGCTTCACCTCAGCGCTGGCTGGAAGGAATTAGGCCCAACTCTCTACAGTGAATGAGTCAGCTCACAAATATTCACGAAGGGAGGAAAACAAGAGGCTAATTGGTACGGGATCCTGCCGAGAGGCAGCCATGCCGGCCACGCTTGGCGGTGCCAACAGAAGAAGGCGTAAACACAGGGGCTCCCCTTCTTTACTACCCCAGCACAAAAACGCACACCCGCTCGGGCGCCGCACTCCTCCTGCAATGTCAATGTCAGCGGGGATTCCGAGCCGCACTTGTAATCCAGCAATATTGTGCAATTTCTCCAGAGATCCTCCGTGATGGAGGAATTTAATCTGAGAGTGGTTACAGGGCTCCTCTGTCCTGCCGTAGTGAGGAATGGGACCCGTGGAGCCACACAGAGCATTATAGATTGCCCAATATCACAACGTTTCCATTATGCTGACTAAAGCAGAAAAATTCACGTGTTTTAAGTGACCCCTGGCACCATTTTAAGATATTAAAAATGGCAAAAGAAGAGAATTAACCCTTTCGCTGCCAGAACCATATTCGTTTTTTGTTTTTTTGCACGTTTAACTACTTCCCTACTAGGCCAATTCCAATTCTGGCATTCCTCTCCTACGTGTAAAAAACAAAAAAAATTAGGGGATGCACCAAAATTTCGGCGGCCATTGCCGATAATGGAGCCAAAAAGGGGGTGGGGCCTCGCCCCCTGGTGCCACCCATTTCGGGAGTGTCATCCTGGCTCGCCCCAGTACTCCCCCCCTCCTCTCCGTGTGTCACTGAGCTGAATTGCACGGGCCGCAGTAACAATGTCCCGCTTCCTGTGACAGACGGCACACTGATCCAATGGTGGGACATTATATCAGGGTGACGTGATCACAGGAGGTGGGACATTGAATCTGGGTGACGTGATCACAGGAGGTGGGACATTGTTACTGCAGCCCGGGCAATTCAATTCTCAGCTCCGTGACACATGGAGATCGCCACTCTGATCCGGGCACAGGTGAGGCTGCATCCGATGGGCACAGGTGAGGCTGTATCCGATGGGCACAGGTGAGGCTGTATCCAATGGGCACAGGTGAGGCTGTATCCAATGGGCACAGGTGAGGCTGCATTGAATATAAATATTTTTTAAAAACTGTCATTGTAGGTATCGGATTTGCTTTACGGCCTAGTGCATCCTTCATTTTTCGGTACCAAAATTTACCGTATATTCGGTGCACCCCTACTAAAAATCATAATTTTTTGCTAGAAAATTACTCAGAACCCCCAAATTTTTATAAATATATATATAAATAATTTGGGGATTCTGAGTAATTTTCTAGCAAAAAAGAAAAATATAATTTTTTTGTTTTTTAAGCAAAGGCCCTCCTAGAGAATAAAATGGTGGATGTTGCCATTGTTTTATGTCACACAGTATTTGCACAGCAATTTTTCAAATGCAATTTTTTGGGGGAAAAAATACACTTTAAAAGAAAAGTATGACTTTTTTTTTTTTTTAATTGCAGAATCATACTTACCTAGCTGGTTTCCATGCTGCATCTATCCCCCGCCAGCTCTGAGAACCGAGCGATCAAACACCGCTGAACGCTTGACTCTCAGGGCTCAGTTTTGTATGTGAGCGCTGTAATCTTTTGTTCTGTTTGTATGGTCTTATAGCAGCACCAATCTTTAACCACTTGACGACCGCTGCACACCGAAAAATAAAAAAAGCAATGGAAAAATTGCATAAATGGCCAGGCCTGGAGCACAGGGCCTGGCAGCGAAAGGGTTAAAGGCCAAGTTCACCTTTAGTAACATGTTACAGCTGTATTCAGGGCGCAACGGGTTACTAAAGCATTAGTCTGCATCTGGATTCATGCACCTGCTGCTGTACGCATGTCAAATTTTACCATGTGGCTGTGCTGTGTCTGTGCAGCTGCTGCCTCCATCTCTATAGCACAGCTCCGGGTGGATGCAGATGCAATAACAATTGTGAATTGCACGTAAACAGACGTCGACACTTGCCTGCACAAATCACAAGAGGAGAGGTCGGCACTCTGATTGGCATTCAACAATTTTTATCTTTTTTGCAAAAGCTGTAAAAACAGCCAATGCGTTTTGGCCGCCAAGCCTTAGTTATAACAGAGTCCCGACGTGGCGAAACACGTCGGAGCTCCAGGGTTGTGGCTCATTGCAGGGCAAGGATAAAGATGACAGCCCTGGAGGTTGCACCTACAGACAAGTCAGCGACAGCCTCGGCCACAATTCCTTCCGTACGTCAAGAAGGAACCTGCATGTGGATGGGGAAGATTCCCAGCAAGTGCACAATACAATAGTCCCCTGCATTTAGCCCTGCTGGCCAGCAAAACAGGGCTCAATTAAAAACAGCCAATATTGTTTTGGAAAACAGAAACCCAATAGGTTTGCAAATATAAGTGGAGGCCACCAATCATACGCAGCGTTCTCCTGGACATCTATGAAATAATGACATGTGTTGCAGGCTACCACAATAGAGAGATGAGAATTGCTCACCGTTGCCTTCCCTCGGGGCCTCAGCGTCTGTAAATAAAGTGCTCATGATTTTATCAAAATTACAGGTGGGCTCGGCGTTCTCCGGGTCTTCCACAAAGTGCTTGAGCATCTCCCGCAGGACGTCATCCAGAGAGGTCGCCGTCTCATCCAAGATAATGCTGGCTTTGGCAAGGAAGCCATCCAGGTCCCGGTGGGCTCTCACCTCCTCCTCAAAGTTCTTTAATTTTAGATACTGAAAAGAGAGAGACACACAAGATCACTGATACTTTCTGGAATGGCTGCATGCTATTACCCATAGCCAGACTATGGAGTGTGTATATATATATATAGATCTTTATTATACATATATAAATAAAATAAAAAGTAAAAAAAGAGAATAAATATATATATATATATATATATATATATATATATATATATATATATACATATACACACACACACACACACACACACACACACACACACACACACACACACACACACACACACACACACACACACACACACACACACACACACACACACACACACACACACACACACACACACACACACACACACACACACACACAGTAAAACCTTGGTTTGAGAGCATTTTGGAAGACCAGCTAAATTTGTTTAAATAAATTTTGCCTTGATATACAAGTAGCGTCATGTCAAAACTGAGTATAAAAAAAGAAGAGAGGCGCCTCTAATTGTAGCAATATGGTTACATTTAATGAAGGTACAACATTTATCAACATATTGCTACACTAAGACCCCTTTCACACTGGGGCGGTTTGCAGGCGTTATTGCGCTAAAAATACCGCCTGCAAACCGCCCCTAAACAGCCTCCGCTGTTTGTTCAGTGTGAAAGCCCTCGGGCTTTCACACTGAAGCGGTGCGCTGACAGGAGAAGTAAAAATCTACTGCAAGCCGCATCTTTGGAGCGGTGAAGGAGCGGTGTATTCACTGCTCCTGCCCATTGAAATCAATGGGATACCGCGGCTATAGCCATACTATACGAGTGGTTTTAACCCTTTTTCGGCCGCCAGCGGGGGGTTGAAACCGCACCACTAGCGGCCGAATACCGCGGTAAAACAGCGCTAAAAATAGCGCTGTTTTACTGCCGACGCCCCCTACCGCCCCAGTGTGAAAGCCTTAGAGGTGCCTCTCTTCTCTTTTATACCCTGTAAAAAAAATGCTTTGATATATACACACACTTATTTTATTTATATATGTAGAATAAAAAAATAATAATAAATATATAATTAAATTATAATAAATTATATACACATATAAACACACACACTTTTATATATATTATACGTAATCTATACATATTATGAATAATACATTATATATATTTTTTTTTTTTTTTTTTAATAAAGACATAGTGTAAAGCTGGAGATACCCCTTTAAGCTCATAGGAAGTGGCAGGACCAACAGGAATATTCTGTGATTGTGAAAATGATTGCAACCCTCACATCGAAGGTTCGGTAAGCTGCATTAAATTACACTTTTCTATTTGGCTTTAGATACACATTAACAAGCAGTAAATGAACTTTCAACCTCATTGATCTCTGTATCTGAAGGCACTGGGGACCAATTCATGTTTAAACTTCCAAGCAGAAGCACTGAAGTCATCCAAGTAGGGTCACTCTGCTACCCCCTCCTAAAGCACCTGCTCTGTATTCACATTAGAAAGCTGCTGAGTCACTGCTGGGAGAGGGGAGCAGTGCCTTTTAATACATTTTTGTTTGTATGCGACAGGCACACTTTAAGTGATCGTTGCAATTTAAATAGCAGTCAATCCACGGGAAGAGGCATCTAGTAACAATGACAAATATTTATATAAGAATAAGACTGCATTCACACCTGAGCGTAGCGTGTTTGAGCGTTTCTTCTGGCGTTTTGTTGCGTGTTTTTTCGGGCATATTTGCGCGTTTCCGTGCAGCGTTTTTGAGCTTTGGCATTTTTTTTATTAGCCAATAGGAAAAATGAGCATCTGTTTTCATCATTTGTTGCTATGTTGTTAGATTTTTGTCATCTGCTTCCTGCTCCAAAAACGCCCAAATCTGCCCGATTCGCGCGACAAAAAAGGGTCCAGAACTTGTTTGGGCTTCAGGCGACGTGAAGTGGTGATGTGAACCATCTCCTTAGAGCAGTGTTTCTCAACTCCAGTCCTCAAGGCGCACCAACAAGTCATGTTTTCAGGATTTCCCTCAGATGAAAAGGCTGTGGTAATTACTAAGGCAGTGAAACTGATCAAATCACCTGTGCAAAATAGTGGAAATCCTGAAAACATGACCTGTTGGTGCGCCTTGAGGACTGGAGTTGAGAAACACTGCCTTAGAGAATAATGGATTTTTTTCCCGTCAAGCGTTTTGTAGCTTCAGGCTTCAAGCTACAAAATGCTCAGGTGTGAATGGGCTCTAATGCCGCGTACACACGGTCGGACTTTTCGTCTACAAAAGTCCGACGGACGCCGACGGACTAAAGCTGGCTGACAATCCGATCGTGTGTGGGCTTCCCCGGACTTTCAGCGGACTTTTCCAGCCTCAAATCTGACGGACTTTAGATTTGAAACATGCTTCAAATCTTTACGTTGTAACTCCGCCGGACCCAGAAATCCGCTCCTCTGTGTGCTAGTCCGACAGGCAAAAACCCAACAGGCACCAACCAACAGTAGTCAGCGAGAATGCCCCTTAGATTGGTGATCGGTGAAAAGAATGCTCCTAACATTGGTGCTCATCAAGAAGAATGCCCCTTACAGTGGTGATCAGTGTAGTGCTCCTTACCAGTCCTTGATTAGTTAAGATCTAGGATACATTTGTGAGCTGTAGAGAAACCCCCCCTTAGATTGGTGGTCAGTTTCCTATTACACTAGTGGTTAGTGGATAAGGACCTCCATTACACTGGTAATCAGTAGTAAGAATGTCTGTTACATTGGTGGACTGTGGGAAGAGAAATTACCTCTCTTACAGAAAGCCGAGAAGATCATTGTCACTAGTTACTTAACAGAAAAAGTGGAAATTGCTCAATACTCAAAGAACCCCTAGCAACACCTGGAGGCATGAATGGTAAATTCCCTCACACTTTGATCATACTACCCGAAAAGAAGTGTGACTCTATTCTTAAAAACCAAATAGGGAAGAAAAAAACAAAAAATATACTACACGACCTGATAGAGGATGAGGAAGGATTCAACCTACTGAGATCCATCAATTTGAACTGGTCTGCCCCTTTAACGATGCATTGCTCTTCCACCTAGTTTTCTTGCTTTACGGATAAAAGCCAATGACAAATGTTTTTACTCACCGTGGACTTCTTATACTTTATACAGGAGGAAAAAAAAAAAAAAAAGACCCTCAGTCAACATGAAAGTAAGGGCAGTGCTCACCTTTCGTGATGTGTGCAGTAATACGCAGCCGGCGCTCTCATTTTCTGCTGAAAGAAAATTAAAATTCATTAGAAGATGTGGAGTTCTATCAACATGACTTATTGGAGAAGATTATACAATATCTGCCACCTTGTAAAGTATCTATAAAGGGAAAAATGATATTTCCATTAAAATGTATATAATTTTTTTTACCTAATCTACAGTTTTGTGAAGGGGTTCTACTGAAAAGCTCCCATCAATCACTATTAGACACTGAAAAGGCAATATGAACAAGATTGATAACTTTTTTTTTAATTGAAACAGGAAAAAAGATGAAAGGTTCTACCCAGTGCTAGAACAATGTACAAATGTTCAGTACTCCTCCAATCAAAGTAAAAAGCACAGTATTGATTTAAAACGCACCTATCATTAACATTAAGACCTGGCTTCTTTCACTTACTTTTCACTCCCTTAAATGGTGGCAGAAAGCACAGAATTATTTCTTTTTCCTTGATTTGCATTTTATTTTATAACCCGCTAATAAATTTACATGTACTTGGCAGGCCTGGCTAATAGAAATTGACAGCACAAAAAAACGGCAGCATTTAAAAGTGATCCTGAACTGGTCTACATGGTAGCAATATATATTTGCTTTGTATGCTCCAATATGGAGACTCTCAAATATAAGAGTTAGAACTACCCTCTACAGAGGGGCCTTGCCCTTCCATGTGCACCTTACTTCAAAAAGCTAGTTATAAAGATTGAGGCAGTTCCATTGTTGTATAGCTTGCCCACTGGATTCAGCATGGGGATACATTCATGGGGACGCTTTCAGCTGCCATTATGCTCTTGCTGGGCTTCTAATGTGTCCCTGTGCATTTAATAAGGAATGGGCTTGTTACCCTTGATGTCAGACGTTCCTGACAAAACACGTTGGGCAGGACTTCTGGGACACATCATTTCCCGTCTTTAAAGCGCAGGTGGAGCACAAACGAGCGCTTTCAGTTTCGATTTCCTTGCTCATACATTCCGGAGTATATTGACATTGATGTGTATTTTATATATTTTTAAATAAAACTTGATATTACTACACTACTCAGAGGTTTCGTGTACAATTGTGAACGCTCTAAAAATACTCTAAAAAATCTCAAAAAATAATATTCAAAGAATTAAATAATGCCCAAATGATACACCAATAATAATTGCATTAATGGATATTTAATTCTTTGAGTATTTTTTTAGATCATTTGAGTATTTTAGAGCGTTCACAATTGTACACAAAACCTCTGATATTGTAGCAATATCAAGTTTCATTAAAAAAATATATAAAATACACATCAATGTCAATATACTCAGGCATGTATGAGCATGGAAATCAAAACTTAAAGCGCTTGTTTGTGCTCCACCTGCGCTTTAAAGACCGGAAATGATATGTTTCAGAAGTCTCGCCCAACACATTTCGTCAGCAACGTCTGATGTCGTCAAGGGTCACAAGCCCATTCCTTATTAAAGGCACCAGGACACATTAGAAGCCCAGCAAGAGCATAATGGCAGCTGAATGTGTTTACAATTGTATACAACACCCTATGGAGGAATAGCACTGTACCATTATAGTGATTAGTATTGGTACACATGAATGGGAGTGTGTTAGAGTGCTAGTGGCTGTTTATTAAACGCAAAAAAAAAAAAAAAAACGTATAGCAGCTCACAAGATACATATATACCATGAGAGTCCTCTTTACCTTTAACTTTGCGTAAAAAAAAAAAAAAAAAAGTGGTCATATATTTCCTGTGAGTGCCTGCTGGGAAAAGAGGAAGAGCACTACTTTCTTGGGTGTCATTTTATTTTTTTTTAATCACCTTTAATTGTGACAATTGTGACAATTCCATTTGGGGCTTTTTTTTTTGCAAACTAGCATGTAAGCGTGCTGGAAAATTGTGCTGGAAAATTGTACTGAATGGTACAATTGGTCTTCCAGTCAATCCCTGTATCACTGTTGTGTCCCCTGAAGCTCAAGCCCAGCCTGAACATAGGACCTTGACCTTTGTTCAAGTCAACATTAAAGCCCTGCCTCTCCTTATTCTGTCACGTACCAGAGTTTCTACAAAAAAGTTTGCAATTTGACAGCTAAACAAGGCGTGGTGTTTAACAGGGTGGTGGGGCTTTATCTCTTGGCAATTTGGGCAGACGTTGAAGCTCCATGTGCAGCCAACTTTAACAAATGTCCCTGCAAATGCAACTATGTGCCTATACTTCAGCACTATTAAGAGGTTGCCTTACAAGCATGTTCCCGTTCAAGTTTAATGTAATGGGGGGGTCAGTCATACACAAGAGCATACAATACGCTCAGATCGTTGCGTGCACTGGTGCGCAGTTATGTTGGAACAGGAAGGGACCATCCTCAAACTGTTTCCATAAAGTTGGAAGCATGAAATTGTCCAAAATGTCTTGGCATGCCGACACCTTAAGAGTTCTCTTCATTGGAACTAAGGGGGCCAAGCTCAACCCCTGAAATACAACCCCCCACCATAATCTCCCCTCCACCAAATGATTTGGACCAGTGCACAAAGCAAGGTCCATAAAATAAATGGATGAAAGAGTTTGGGGTGGAGGAACTTGACTGGCCTGCAGAGTCCTGACCTCAACCCGATAAAACACCTCTGGGATGAATTCTTCTCGTCCCGTGCCTGACCTCACAAATGTGCTTCTGGAAGAATGGTCAAACATTCCCATAGACACACTCCTAAACCTTGTGGACAGCCTTCCCAGAAGAGTGGAAAGTGTTATAGCTGCAAAGGGTGGGCCAACGCAATATTGAACCCTACGGGCTAAGATGGGGAATGTCATTAAAGTTCATGTGTAGGCAGGTGCTCCAATACTTTTGGATATATGTTTATTTATATACATTTTTATTTTTTCCCCCTTTTCTTTAATTAGTAATAATATGATGCACTCATCATTTGGGCTTCACACACCAACCTCCAGCTGTCCTTTTAAAAAGGAACATTCCTGGAGCTCTCCTTTAAATACGGCATGTATTAACTAATGTAAATATAAATTCAAATCACAATGCATTCCAGACACATCTGCTGGCTCTAAGATGCAGTTAGAAAATACAGTGCTGAGAAAACATTTCCTCCCGTATAAAAGGAAAAAACTTTTTACAAGCCCCAGGAGCGTGAGCAATACATAAAGGTCCTGTGGAGACGCGGTGTGACCTGAAGAGGCATTGGTCATCCTTCTGCACCGCAGGCTGTTTTGCGATGTGTTCAATGTTTATCTCACTGGAGTCACAGATGGGGGAACCCTGCCAGAACCACAACGGAAGAGGATCTGTGATCGCTGAGTAGATAAGGGCGCTCATACATAAAGAACAGCGCACAACTTGGCCCACAAACCTGACACGGGTGCTACAACTCACACAGGCATGATACACGTTATAAATATCAGATTATCTCAAGACAAAGTTTGAGTCCATTCAAAGGATTGCATTACAGTATCATACATTACAACAACATGCATCAAGTGTTCTCTGTGTGATGCTTTGTAAAACCACTGAGATAAGCACCCCTATAACCACTTCCCACCCAGACCAACTGATATTTCTATCCTACATGGAAACATTTGTATTTTTTTTTTGCTAGAAAATTACTCATAATCCCCAAATTATATTTTATATTTAATTAAGATTAGAGCTGCACGATTCTGGCTAAAATGAGAATCACATTTTTTTTTTTTTTTTGCTTAGAATAAAGATCACGATTCTCTCAGTGTAACAACTTCTTTCACATTATACTAAAAAAAAAAAAAAAAAAATTGTGCTAACTTTACTGTTTACAGTAATTCATAAAAAAAAAAAAAAAAAACTAGTGTGTTTTTTCAAAAAAAATTGCATTTGAAAAACCGCTGTGCAAATATGGTGACATAAAATATTGCAACAACCACCATTTTATTCTCTAGAGTCTCTGCTTAAAAAAAAAAAAACTCTCTCATATATATATATATATATATATATATATATATATATATATCGATCAATATCTATAGAGAGAGAGATATATCTATCATGTTTGGGTGCTCCAAGTAATTTTCTAGCAGAAAATAATGATTTTTTTACTTGTAAGCAACAAATGTCAGAAAAGGTTTGGTTTTTAAATGGTTAAACACCCCTCATCTACACTTGGTTTCCTTTGATAAAAGAACTAAAAGATAACTTTGTTTCTACTTACTCATGTGTTGTAATAAAACTTGGCAGGCTGCCTGCATTTTTTTTTTTTTGTTCCAGCTGTGAGAACTCTCTGCACTTGTTAGATGATCACATGCTGTTTTGAAGATCAAAAAAGTTCGCGATTTTCTAATCTTAACAATTAATCATGCAGCTCTGATATATATATTTATTCTATTTTATAAAGAGACCCTAGAGAATAAAAAGATGGCATTATTTTTTATGTCACGCGGTATTTGCGCAGCGATTTTTCATACACTATTTTTGGGGAAAAACACACTTTAACGAATTTTAATGCAAAAAAAAAAAAAAAACGCAATATAACCCAATTTTTCGGTAAATAATAAAAAGATGATGTTACGTCGAGTAACTAGATACCCAACATGTCAGGTTTTAAAATTGTGCACGCTCATGGAATGGTGCCTATGGAGATAAAAAATCTCCATAGGTGACGCTTTAATAATTTTTACACGCTACCTGTTTAGAGCTACAGAAGAGATCTAGGGCTAGAACTATTACTCTTGTTGCAACATTCGCGGTGATAGCATACATGTGTGGTGCGAAGACCGTTTACATATGGGGGCATGACCTACGTATAAGTTCACTTCTGCGTGCGGGCACACATACATACATACATACATACATACATACATACATATATATATATATATATATATATATATATATACATATACACACATACACACACACACACACACACACACTTTTGTTTTTTGTACACTGTCCCTTTAGTTTTTAACTTTTATTCCTATAACAAGAAATGTAAACATCCCTTGTGATAGAAATAAGGCATGACTGGTCCTCTTTATGGAGATATCTTGGGTCTATAAGACTCCAAATCTTTTCTCTACCCTGGAAAGAATCAGATTGAAAAAAAAAAAAAAAAAAAAAAAAAACACACCATTGATCTCTGCTTTCCAAAAAAAATGGCAGCGGTTACATCTCCCAGAGCCAGAAGTGACGTCATGATTTTGTTTCCGGCCTCCCAAGATCATAGAGATGGCTGGAGACCATCCAGTCTTCACCTAGCTCTGTGTTAACCCAGCGCCGCCCCCAGATCAGATCTCTGGCTCTCCAATCATGCAGGAGAGCCGCCGATAAGCGGCAGGTGTTGCCTCCCCTCCCGCTACCTGTAAAAGCCATCCAGTAGCTAATCAGCTGCTCGGATGGCTTTTAAATTGGAGGGAATCACCGGATGAAAAGATAGAGATCTGCACGATTCCTGTAGCTGCATGCATCATCCAGATATCTCCACTTCAACCTAAGGACATCATATGATGTCCTACCAGCAGAAAGTAGTTAAACCTCTGATGTTTCCAGAGCTCAATAGCTCAAGGGGACATTTACATACGCACGTGAATGAGCAGCGACTCCCCCTCCCATCTCTGAGTTTTTAAAGGAGAAGTATGGACATATGAAAAAAAATAAAAATTCACCTCCATGCTGTGGCATTGGTGTGATGCTGCAACTGCCCCATGTCTCTAAGACCGAGAACTGAGCAATCACATGACCGCTGATCCTTCATTTCTTGGTCTGCTCAAAAAATGGAAAGCAGTGACTGTCAGTCACTGGCTCTCTCAGCTCTGCTCCTCCAGTGTTTACTGGAGTGCTGGGCTGGTGAGTGGGCAGACGAAGCTCGCTTTAGCAATCAGTGAACTGGCTGGATCCTGACAATATCATTGGGATCTGTCCAGAGCCTGAAGTGGCCCTGCCCCATCAGCTGATTAAGTCACAGGAAAAGTTTTGTCCATACTTCTCTTTTAATGAGACAGTGTCTCCAAGGAGATAGCTACGGTTGTGCTGTCTTTTTGGATAACCCATAGTGCTCTGGGAATTGTTTTTCTTGCAATACATTTTACAAAGAATGTACTCGTATAGTTAAAAACAATAAAAATAAATGAATACATTTTCAAAATGAATGCATGACTAGTGCGCTCACGTTGCCGGTGATCAAGCTGTCATTAGACAGCTGATGCAAAATACAGTAAAAAAATCAAAAGGGCCAATAAAAAAATCACGCCTGTAAAGCGCCTCTCATGTCTCACCAGTGTGAAAGCCCGAGTGCTTTCACAATGGGGCGGTGTGCTTGCAGGATGGGAAAAAAAGTCCTGCAAGCAGCATCTTTGGGCCGGTGTGGGAGCGGTGTATACACCGCTCCCACACCGCCCCTGCCTATTGAAATGAATGGGCAACGCTTGCGAAGTGCCTGAAAAGCACCGCAACCCTTTTTTCAGCTGCTAGCAGGGGGGTTTAAAAGCACCACGCTAGCAGCCGAAAAGCGCAGCTAAAACTACGGTAAAGCGAACCCCCGCCCCAAGTGCCGGGTCACACAGGGCCGACCTGCCAGGCGGCTTAGCCGCCTGGCAAGTCGCGCTCCATGCATTGCAATGGTACCGTTCTAATAGGAGCAACTCAAGTCGCTCCGACTTAGAAAAAAGGTTCCTGTACTACTTTGGGGCGACTGTGGAGCGGCATGCATTGACGTCTATACAGAAGTCGTTTTGCAAGCTGCGCTGAAGTCGTGCTGTATGGGGCGAATTCAGAGTCGGACAACTTCAAAGCCACCCCCCTGTGTGAACCGGCACTTATTGTCAAAGCCTAATTAAACAGGCTAAATTTAGAAGCTGATTGGTTACTATGCATAGCTGCACCAGATTCTGTGTACACCAGTTTTAGTAAATCTCCCTTTTTGTATAACTTCAGCAACTTAACTGAACAGCTTTGCATTCCTTTACCTACTTTTTTTTTTGTATAGTTATAGTTTTTTTTATGTAGTTAAATATCACTCAAAGAAAGCACTATTTTTTTTTAATAGATAAAAAGGATAGAATATTGATTTGGGCACAGTGTCTCGTGACCGAGTAATTGTTATTCACAGTATCACAGCAATGAAAACTGAAAAATGGCCAGGGCAGGAAGGGGTGTGCACATGCTGGCAATGAGGTGGTTAACGTATATTTATAGAGCAAACTATTGTTTTTCGTTGATAGATTAGGGAGCGGTTATTTCCCCAGGAAACATTTAATGTTAGAGGAAATCTCTTCTACATAGTGGTCACCGAAACACGCGTCCAAGACCTCCCACCACAATTCCGATTTCCCGTCACTTTCTCTCCCGGTGATAAAGGACTCCCGAGTCATCAGGACAAATGGAGACAGCGGAACTTCCAAGCTGACTGCAGTAAACTCAGGAATTTATTTTTTCTAAAAAGGGCCCCCTGCAGGTGAACACTAGGCACATTACGTCAGACTTGCCTTTCAAGCGAAGCTCTCCAACGGTGCTCCATCGCCTCTGCCTGCGGATTCCATCGTCACCCAGTTTTCCTTCCAGGTTTGTGCGCTGCAGCAGCTTTTATGTGCGTGGGAGTGACCAACACCGCGGGGCGTTCTGCATTCCATGGAACATGCAGAAGGCCACTGCTCATGCGTTGGTGGCATCAACAGCTACTGCTGGTGCGACTATCTCCTAAACGGTGCACATATAGATATTAGTTATCCCTACAGGTGTGCTTTATTGTACCCTTACCTGTAGGTACAAGTTTAAACAGAGTTTTCTACCACCTTAAAAAGAAACCGTTTCAGATTTCCAAAGGGTGTGCAGAATAGAAATCTAAATTATCTTTGGTTTCAATTGATGTTGATAGGGAACATCTGAAGGTACGGATGATAAACTGCTGAAGGCCAGTGAGGAGCTTGGGCATGTTCACACTAGGATCTGAACCTCTCCCCTGTGAGAGTGTAGAAAAAATGATCCGCACTATAAGGCCTTAGTCATAACCAGGGGCATTGCTAGGTCTACAAAAGATCTGGGGCTAGAGCCCATAGCAGAGTAGTAAAGAAAGTCATACGCTTGGGTGGGCATACACATGTATATACAGTAATATACGTGTGTGTGTGTGTGTGTATGTGTGTGTATATATACTCCCAGAGAGCCCCCCCTTACACCAGGGTCCCCAGAGAGCCCCCCCTTACACCAGGGTCCCCAGAGAGCCCCCCCTTACACCAGGGTCCCCAGAGAGCCCCCCCTTACACCAGGGTCCCCAGAGAGCCCCCCCCTTACACCAGGGTCCCCAGAGAGCCCCCCCCCCACACCAGGGTCCCCAGAGAGCCTCCCCATACACCAGGGTCCCCAGAGAGCCCCCCCTTACACCAGGGTCCCCAGAGAGGCCCCCCTTACACCAGGGTCCCCAGAGAGGCCCCCCCTTACATCAGGGTCCCCAGAGAGCCCCCCCTTACATCAGGGTCCCCAGAGAGCCCCCCACTTACATTAGGGTCCCCAGAGAGCCTCCCCCTTATAATCAGGGTCCCAGAGAGCCTCCCCCTTATAATCAGGGTCCCAGAGAGCCTCCCCCTTATAATCAGGGTCCCAGAGAGCCTCCCCCTTATAATCAGGGTCCCAGAGAGCCTCCCCCTTACAATCAGGGTCCCAGAGAGCCTCCCCTTGCATCAGGGTCCCCAGAGAGCCCCCACTTACATCAGGGTTCCCAGAGAACCTTCTCTCCCCTTGGGAACCCCTGCAGAGACTCGGGGCTATAGCCCCAAATCCACCCCCTAGCGACGCCACTGGTCATAACCACTGTGAGAGCCCATCAGCAGGCATTGGGCGAGATTCGAACCATCTAGGTCTGGTGTTCTGCTGAAAACTAAGATTCGCCAAAATCTCCAACCACGTCACTTCCGGTGACTCTCCAGCAGCAATTATTGGAGATTTGGACGACTTGGCTGTTTTCACAGAACACCAGCAGCATATACACTAAGGTATACGATATAACGAGTGGACATGGTTAGTCCGCCTGCTAGTAACCAACATGGCCACCTCTAAGGCGGCAACAACTTCTTTTCTTCTTACCCCGTGTTCTGTCAAAACAGCCAGCTCATCGTGTACCATAGTGTATCCGCTGCCGGTGTTCTGTGAAAACATTCAACTCGTCCAAATCTTCAATTATTGCTGCTGGAGAGTAACCGGAAGTGACGTGCTTGGAGATTTTGGCGAGTTGGAGTTTTTCAGCAGAACACCGGCCATAGACGGTTCGAGTCTCGGCCAGTTCCTGCTGAACCAGCCGAGATTGGAGCCGCGTGTGGGCAGGCTGAAAGTTGATTGATCAGCTTGGGTACAACCAGCCTGCCGGATTCACTTGTGATTAGCCACTAGCGTTAATCACCGTCTTCTCTCGGTGGAGGTGGCTTCGCCCCGCCCCCGTCAGGAGCAGGCAACTGCTCAGCAGGAGGGATACCCCCTGTCAGCGCCGTCTGTGTTGATGGGGAAATCATGCAAATTTCTTTCCTGCACCCCGTGGTCCCAGGAAAGAAATTTGCACCATCTATGGCGTGCCTTAGAAAACTGGAAAAACTGGAGAGAGATGGGGCTAGGGTAGGTTCTTGGGGGGGTGCTGAGGGAGGTTGCTACACACAGAAGTTTTTTTATCTTAATTTATAAAATGCATTAGAATAAAAAAAAACCTTCTGCCTTTACAACTCCTTTAAGTTGGCCATAGACTAGAAGATTTAAGTACGAACATTCGTACCAAAATCCGGATCAGTACCAGACCGTTATCAGATTTGATAACCTAACGAACCTCATTTTAAAAAAGGGACTTCAAAGTTTTGTTCGATTTTAAAGTGGGTGTAAAGGCAGAATTTTTTTTTTTTTTTTATCTTAATACATTCTATACATGAAGATAAAAACAACCATTTGTTGCAGAAGCCGCCCCAATACTTACCTGAGCCCCCTCTCGATCCAGTGATGTGCACTTGAGACTTGGATGCATCTAATGGGTTTAGTTACATTGTAATGCATTATTTAAACATTTACTCCTTAAAAATACTCCTAGAGTAAAAAAATGCAGGGACGAGGTGTTCTCCACATAGAGAACTGTACAGTCTGATCCCCCCCCATACACACATCAAAGGGCTCTGAGTTGTGGGGAGGTGAGGCCGCTGTCTGTATTGTGCAGCTCGTGGTAAACAAGCTGCGGCATTGTCATCAGTAATCTATTGTGTGTGTGTGGGCTGCCGCTCCATGAACTCCAGACCTCCTGCCACTCGCTGGTGATCTCCGAGGGATTCACAAAAAGCTCTCCGCGGGAAGCATCCTCACAGCGCCATGCATGACCAGGAGCGGCCCGCCGTGCGACATACATTCCGCAACAAATAAAAGCCCAAAATTCAGACATATTGAAGGACACTTCTAAAACTAGGACAGCCTGGAAAATCCGGCATATTTTCTGCCTTTCCACACCAAAAAAATAAATAAATAAAAATTTTATTTATTATCGTTTTAATTTTGATTTTAATTTTTTTTTTTTTTTTTTTTTTTACATTTTACAACAAAAACAACAAAAAACAAAAAAAAATGCACAAAACCTGCTTTTTTGTTCTCGATTTATTTTGATTTTTACTTTTTTGTTGTTTGTGTGTTGTAAAATGTAAAAAATAAAAAAAAATAAAAAATGCACAAAACCTGCTTTTTTTCCCCCATTTATTTTGATTTTACTTTTTTGTAGAAAAAAAAAAAAAAAAAAAAAAAGCAGGTTTTGTGCTTTTTTTTTTTTTTTTTTACATTTTACAACAAAAGCAACAAAAAAGTAAAATCAAAATAAAATCGATAAAAAAAAAAAGCAGGTTTTGTGCATTTTTTTTTTTTTACATTTTACAACAAAAAAGTAAAATCAAAATAAATTTTATCTTAATACATTCTATACATTAAGATAAAAACAACTGTTTGTTGCAGAAGTTGCCCCAATACTTAGCTGAGCCCCCTCTCGATCCAGTGACGTGCATGAGAGACTTGGCTAAATCTAATGGGTTTAGTTACATTGTAATGCATTTTTTAAACATTTCTCTACCAATTCCAAACTCCTTATACACTCCTGGAGTAAAAAAATGCAGGGACAAGGTGTTCTCCACATTTTACAACAAAAAAGTAAAATCAAAATAAATTGAGAAAAAAAAAAAAAAGCAGGTTTTGTGCTTTTTTTTTTTTTTTTTTACATTTTACAACAAAGGCAACAAAAAAGTAAAATCAAAATAAATTTTATCTTAATACAGAAAAATACAGAAAAAAAAAGCAGGTTTTGTGCATTTTTTTTTTATTTATTTTTTACATTTTGCAACAAAAAAACAAAAAAATAAAATCAAAATAAATTGAGAAAAAAAATAAAGCAGGTTTTGTGCATTTTTTTTTTTTTTTTACATTTTTTCTTTGTGGGCGGTTATCAAAAAAAAAAAAAATAGGGGTTTTATTTTTTTTTGTTTTTGTTTCTATAACATACCTCATTTTGCACCGATTGGACCCAGTTGCACCATCACTCGTGTCTGTGCTTCTCTATGCAACACAGACAGATCATGGCTGGTAGGGGGAGCAGGCAAGGGGTTCCAGAAAACATCACAGCACCCTGCCTCAGCCAGTTGGCTGGCTCTTAGGAGGAGTGGATGCTAAGCCGGTCATAGATGGTTGGAATCTCGGCCAAATTCAGCAGGGACTGGCCAAGATTCGAATCCTATATGGGCAGGCTGATTGTATCCAAGTTGCTCTAAACGATCAACCTGGGCACAACCAGAATGTCGGATTTTTTTAATGCGATTATTGCCCGCAGCTGTAGCCGCTAGCAATAGCCACTGTGTGCTTTCCTGGCCGGGACACCAACCTCCGACGCATGCGCTTATGTTCGTACATGTGTATATGTGGGGAGGGGGGGGGGGCTCAACTTTTTTTTTTTTTTTTTTTTTTTTTAACCCCATCAAATCGGGGGAAAAAAAGTTCCCTATATAATGATTTTTAGGTGACAGGGCTCCATGTGAATGTAGTGCAATGCAGATCGGATTGCAATACATCAATTCCCAGCAATGCTAGCAGCTGGGGGAAGTGACAGGTGACCCCGGAAGTGATGTCATACACATGTCCCCTCTCCTCCCTCCCCTCCACCCGCCAGTCTCAGGCCTGCATATGGGCGAGCGTGACCTGTAAAAAAAAAAAAGTAAAAGTAAATTGGGTGGCAGCGCAGCCATCCAAACACTTCCACCCAGTTTTGCCTGTCAGTCTTACACACAATCATAGTGGCTGCAGCCACCGGATTGTGTGTTAAACCTCCCACTGTCAGGCCCATACTATGTAGGGACCTGGCAGCAAAAGAGTTCATACACATTGTGAGAAGCTCACAGTGTGCAGTAAAAAACAAAACAAAAAAAAAACAGCAATTTCAGTCCAGGAGAGGAACCGGAACAACCGCGCAAGACCGAAAAGAAGGCCGAAAGGTCCGATTTAAAGTGAACCTGTCAGCAGAGCCTCCCCACACATCCATGTCATGACCGGTTCACTTTAAGAAAGCAGAGAGCAGACACATTTATCTCAGTGTGCGTCACAATGTGTTTTCCCATCTGGCGCACCACGAGGGGGGAATTGAGAGCGAAAATCCTGCATTATTCATATGGCAGATAAGTGCCGTTTGGGTAAACAAAACAACAACGGCAAACACTGACAAAAGCCCGGCCAACGACAGCAATAAGAAGTCGTCCAATAAAAAGGAATCGCAATGATCGTGAGGACAAACGATCCCGATGAGGACAGGAACGATTCACCGCCCGACAGTCTACCTACAAATCACATCGGTCCTGGGTGGAAAGTTGAATCCCCCCAGCAGGTACTTATATCTGTGTTCCCAGCTCCGCCCACCTGCCACACCCATGTAACATATGTGAAGCTACAAAAGGGCGGGCTTTAACACCCAGACACCGCACATATGGGTCACTGAGCCACCAATGTTTGTGCTGAGAAATGCTGTCAAGCAAAGCTCTTGGTCCTCAATAACGATCGCTTACAGGAACGTCTCCCAAACATGTGACCACTGTGACAGCCAATCGTCGTGCTCACATGATCGCCGGTCCTTCTCGCCCCTCGAGGGTTCAGAACCTTATAAAAAGGGACAATGGGACGGGCAGGAAGGAGTTAAATAGGCCACAAAGTTACCCTCTGGCATGAGATCACAGCTGGTGATGCAAAGGCGCCCCCCACTGGACGGCAGTGCAAAGGGGCGCCCCTCCCCACTGGACGGCAGTGCAAAGGGGCGCCCCCCCCCACTGGACGGCAGTGCAAAGGGGCGCCCCCCCACTGGACGGCAGTGCAAAGGGGCGCCCCCCAATAGACGGCAGTGCAAAGGGGCGCCCCCCAATAGACGGCAGTGCAAAGGGGCGCCCCCCCCCCACTGGACGGCAGTGCAAAGGGGTACCCCCCCCACTGGACGGCAGTGCAAATGTGCGCCCCCCCCCCACTGGACGGCAGTGCAAAGGGGCGCCCCCCAACTGGACGGCAGTGCAAAGGGGCACCCCCCCAACTGGATGGCAGTGCAAAGGTGCGCCCCCCCAACTGGACGGCAGTGCAAAGGTGCGCCCCCCCCACTGGACGGCAGTGCAAAGGGGCGCCCCCCCCACTGGACGGCAGTGCAAAGGGGCCCCCCCACTGGACGGCAGTGCAAAGGGGCACCCCCCCCCACTGGACGGCAGTGCAAAGGGGCGCCCCCCCCCACTGGACGGCAGTGCAAAGGGGCGCCCCCCCCCCCACTGGACGGCAGTGCAAAGGGGTGCCCCCCGCCACTGGATGGCAGTGCAAAGGGGCGCCCCCCGCCACTGGATGGCAGTGCAAAGGCGCATCCGACTGGGCTGCAGTGCAAAGGGGCTCCCCACTGGGCTGCAATGCAAAGACATGTCCCAATGGACATCGCGTCCCATTGACTGCAATGCAAAAAAAAAAATAAAAAATGCCGGTCACATTAAGTACATTCAAAAAATACAATTTTTTAAAAGTGCCAGTTTCGGTTTTCGGCCATGTCCATTCTGAATTTTCAGTTTCGGTGCATCACTAATATTGACAACTCCTGAAGAAGTGGATTATGTCCATGAAACGCATCGGGCCACAAGGAATCAGTTTATAACATAATGTATTGCTTTATCACAATGATGTATTTGTACTGTATTTGGATATTCTGTGAAAGATGGAAATTATTTTTACGACTACGGACACTAAATAGATTTTGTTTTTATATAAAATGTGCCTCAAAAGTTCCACCTTATCACACCGTATTGTCAGATATCCCTGTAGAGATGTGGCCCTATCTTTTTAAGCAATCCCAATTTTATAATCCAAATGTGAAAAAATGATTAGCAAAAACAAGTACGATTAGATTGAAAACACGTTAACATTTTCCAATGCTAAAAAGAATAATGCAATAAAGTAAATAAAAAAATTTAAAAAAAAAATGGGACAATCCAGCTAGGAAGTGATAAGTTAGTCACATATCTGACCACCCTTGGAGCCTATGGACACCTTTACTGAGGAGGACGCATGAATCAGAACATGTCCACCTGCTGGAAGGATGAGGAACAACAAATAATCCTGACCCACCTGTGGTACTCTGTGGTCCTTCTAGGTTGACGTTGACAAAGAATCTAATGCTCTCTCCAGACACTATGGAGGAATGTACGGTATCAAACAGCTCTTCTCCTCCACCCTCCTCGTGTTCTTTGTGGTCACAACCATCATCGGTGTCACATTTAAGATAACCTGGAAATAAAGCACAAATGTTAAACAGAAGAAGATCATTCAGTATTAGTGTTGACATTATCATGAATGAAAAAGGATTCAAAACACAAGTAAAACCATAATACAAATGAGTGAAGCAGTACTCTTTTCTCTGTTTGTCGGTAGTGGCAGCCATACGAGAAGTATGACGCAGGTCTAAAGGAGCCTTAGTAAAGTTTGTTAATGTATGTGCCAATATTGGTTTCTACAAGCATTCAACAAGTGTAGGAAAGATAGTCCAAGTCCTCAAGAATTTTAGAAACATTTTGGAAAAGCAAACCTTAAATCCTTAAACGTTTTCCCCCAAAGTATCATAGGTACCAGCTGCCCGGTAATTCAGGTTTCTTTTAGAGGCACCCTGGGAACTCAAGTCCCCGGGTATCATGGTATGCAAATATTTGCCAGCTCAGTGGTTTAGAGCTTACTCTGCACCCTCCCTGCTCCCATCGGCCCTTCATTAGATGTGTGGTCTCACTGGCCAATAGCGAGGAGAGGGGCAAGAAGGGAGGATAAAATTTGGCCACCAGACAATTCAAGACACGAGGGTTTCCCAGAACATCATGAAACATGAACTTACAGACCCAGGAGGTATCTGCAAAACTAGCGGCCCTCAAGAAACTGGACCTCAAGAACTTCAAAGCCAGGGTTTCTCAATCATGGTTCCATGGAACCCTAGGGTTCCTTCAGAGGTTGCTATGGGTTCCTTATGCAATGAGCAATTACTGTCTCTCAGATAAGTTTCCACTGACACCACTGATGTTTTTTAGCGATCTGTTCCCAATGACCACAAGTGTGAAGAGCATTCTTCCCACCGACCAACTCCCTCTGGCTGCACTGCGGCGGGATTGGTTCTAGCACATGCTCCCCTTCCATCTGCTGTCTGGGCCCCCTGTGTGCCCCTTTCCCCCCCACAGCAATGCCGGCTTCCCTCCTCTTCCACCGGCAGCTGCTGTGGGCACACAGAGGGAGGTCACTTACTGGCCCCTTTCTTTGCTGAATTAACACAGCGAGTGATCGGTACCAATTACTCCTGTGTCTCCTGTGTATCACTGAAGCATAGTATACAGTGTTTACGATGCTTCAGTCTGAATGTGCAGGAAGCCTCAGAGCACATTCATTCATCTGTGCTACTGAGGCTGTAGAGAAAGGGACTGAGAAATCTATGTCCTCACTCACTTTCAGCTGGGGGGGGGGGGTTGCCTGTCAGGTAGGCTGTATGGCGCCCCGCGATAACCCCCTGGTAAGCACTGCCTCTTATATCATATGTATGCAACTGTTACCATAGGGTCAGGCTGTGGAAGGTCGTAGAAACCCCTGGCCGGTTGGAGAAGTTACAACAAACAGTTTTTCCACTTCCAGTACTTAGAGGCTTCCCTAGAAGCCCACTTTCAGAGCAATAAAAATATATTTAAAAAAAATTATATATATTAATAATAATAATAATAATAATAATAATAATAATAATAATAATAATAATACTACCCTAAACTATTTACCATTCCCTCATAACCTGCAAATATCAC
The DNA here is from genome assembly GCA_037952925.1 of Lithobates clamitans. Taxonomy (NCBI): domain Eukaryota; kingdom Metazoa; phylum Chordata; class Amphibia; order Anura; family Ranidae; genus Lithobates; species Lithobates clamitans. Next base: position 1,195,201 of record JBBGZY010000094.1, on the reverse strand, counting down.
CCCCTCACATGTACCCAGCCGCCCCGGGTTCCCTGCAGCTAGAGTGCTGGCAAACATCAAGAACTTGGCAAGATCTGTGTTTAGGCAGTGAGTAGCTGCCTCTGCCTCACCAGTCAATCAATATACCTTCCTGAATTCCCATCGTACCTCACGGCAAGCTGGTTGGACAGGCTCTGTTTGCATTGCCATGGGTGAGCAGAGCTGGGTATTTAAGGTCTGGTTGAGTCTCCTGGCACCTAGCTGACTGCAGGTACAGCATGTGGGGAGGAGAAGGAAGGCGCCTGTGTGTAGGGGGACTGTAGTCTATGTGGGATATGGAACGGAGGAAAAACTGATGCATGTTATATAGTGGCGGTTCCCTTCTGTAAGTACGGGTCCCATGCATTAGGTGGTTGGAGTTACATCATGTGATACATGACTTGTTTATCATTTTAGAGTAATGAACTTCTAGTAAGCCTTTTACCTTGCTTCGAAGGTGGTGGACACTGGACACAGTACTCCCGCTGGCTGCTGCTGGGGATGTGTCAGAATGGATAGCGGGGGAAGGGGCTGGTAAACGTGTCATTTACTGGTCCCTTCCTTGCCAGAATGAACACAGTGAATGATCAGTACTGGTGGTAAACTGTGTTTATTATGCTTCAGTTTGTGAGTGAACAGGAAGGCGCTCAGCACAGAGCACTTCCCATTCATTGGCTATCCAGTGCAGCTGAGGCTGCAACAAAAGGGAATGGGATATCCCTGTCCTCAGCCTCTTTCTCCATTTCAAAAATGACACATCAGGGGTCTTTTCAGACCCTTGAAATTTCAAAGCCCCCCAACAGGGCTCCAAAAAAAATAAAAAATAATAATTGTAAAAAAATAAAATAGAATTAAACAACTGCTGACACCGTCCACCAGGGGCAGATCCTATATCTGGCTCCCCACCCCCCCCAACTTTAAAATTTAAAAACATCCACAAAAATTTGTAATGTTTTCAAGAATATTGGAGTACTGACGGAAGAATCCTCCTCCCTCTTCTACCCCAGGCCATCACAACCACCAATGAAAGGGGCAGTGCTGCGCAACCACCAATGAAAGGGGCAGTGCTGCGCAACCACCAATGAAAGGGGCAGTGCTGCGCAACCACCAATGAAAGGGGCAGTGCTGCGCAACCACCAATGAAAGGGGCAGTGCTGCGCAACCACCAATGAAAGGGGCAGTGCTGCGCAACCACCAATGAAAGGGGCAGTGCTGCGCAACCACCAATGAAAGGGGCAGTGCTGCGCAACCACCAATGAAAGGGGCAGTGCTGCGCAACCACCAATGAAAGGGGCAGTGCTGCGCAACCACCAATGAAAGGGGCAGTGCTGCGCAACCACCAATGAAAGGGGCAGTGCTGCGCAACCACCAATGAAAGGGGCAGTGCTGCGCAACCACCAATGAAAGGGGCAGTGCCGCGCAACCACCAATGAAAGGGGCAGTGCCGCGCAACCACCAATGAAAGGGGCAGTGCCGCGCAACCACCAATGAAAGGGGCAGTGCCGCACAACCACCAATGAAAGGGGCAGTGCCGCACAACCACCAATGAAAGGGGCAGTGCTGCACAACCACCAATGAAAGGGGCATTGCTGCGCACCACCAATGAAACGGGCAGTGCTGCACAACCACCAATGAAAGGGGCAGTGCTGCGGACCCCAGAGCCCCCCTTTAGGCACTTTTCTTAACGTCTTTCCTCCTAGCAGAAGAAAAGCTGCTTTTGAGAGTAGCAGAGCTCACGCTCGGTGTGCCCCAAGAGTAACTGAGGAAAGCATAACACAAGAGCCTTGGATCCAAACACCAGACATTATGGAGCTGTGTGTTGAAAATTGAACTAGAAGTACGCACAATTAATAAATAATAGATGACTCAATGGCTATTCAATATTCCTACTAAGAACAATATGGTATCGGGAGCTTTGGCTCAAACGCAGACTTGAGATGTAATCAGCTGGATAATAGGCCAACAGCTTTCATTTTTAAAAGCCAAAACACACACATTAACCTACAACAAAAAGCCATTTTTCAGAAAACAAAACACTCCAGATTGGGAAAAGGTCCCGAGGGGTTGTTGTGAGTGTGTGTCGCTATGCGCACCATGCACGCGGGGATTGGTTCACCAGCTATGACTATTGTTTCATAATGCCGGTCTCTAAAAAGCAATGCTTGTTAATCCAACTGTTTGTTTAGCTCATCAAGATATGGCTGTCTGCCCAGCAGTGGAAAATACACACCGAGCAAAAGGAACTTAATCCCAGCGAGGGCGCAATTCCAAACAGCCAAGGACGCCAGAAGACCCTAAAGGGCCATAGACAATAGGGGGTCGTCTGACGCACAGGCACGACTCCACCAACCTTAGGCATTCATGCTGGCCATTTCTTCCCCAAGGACTAAGATTTTATGCCGGGCCTATGGAGATAAGGGGGACCATGGACACCGCCAGTATCAGCTTGGGAGAACAAAGAAACTAGATAATGTTATTTTTCATCTGTCCAATCAATAAGCTTTCAATGGTGTCTGTAGAAAGCTAAAATACTCATTGAATCATTGCCTGCTCTGATCATGACCTACAGCAGGTAATATAAGTATAGAACACGTCACCATTTTTCTAGGTAAATATATTGCTAAATGCTATTGAGATGAAAATTTCACCACATGTCGGTAACAACCCATGCAATCCATACATACCAAAACAAAGAAGTTACGAAAGTAAGTTATGTGTAATAAAATGAAATGACACAGGAAAAAAAATAAATAAAAAAAGTATTGAACACATAAAGAAAGGGACGTGCAAAAAAAATAAAAACATAAAAAAGGCATAGAAAGCCAAGACACCATCTGAAATCTATCAGTAATTAGAAAGCAATCCTGCACCTGGTCAGTGCAAATTAATATTAGCTGGTTCAGTCTCAACTGATAACCTATAAAAAAAGGTGTCGCACAAGAAAACCTCTCATGATGGGTAAAGAGCTGCCTCAAGACAGACATTCACCTTATTGTTGCAGAACATACTGATGGCATTGGTTACAGAAGGATTTCTAAACTTCTGAATGTTCCAGTGAGCACTGTTGGGGCCATAATTCAGAAGTGGAAAGAACATCATTTTACCATAAACCAGCCATGACCAGGTGCTCCTCGCAAGATTTCTGACAGAGGAGTGAAAAGAATTATTAGAAGAGTTGTCCAAGAGCAAAAGGACACTCGTGGAGAGCTTTCCAAAGACATTGAATTAGCAGGTACAATTGTTTCAAAGAAAACAATAAGTAATGTACTCAACCTCTGTAGCCTGTAAACATGCTCACCACGCAAGACTCCACTGCTGAAGAAAAAGCATGTTGAAGCTCGTTTAAGTTTGCTGCACATTTAGACAAGCCTGTGAAATACTGGGACAATATAGTCTGGTCAGATGAGACCAAAATTGAACTCTTTGGATGCCATAATATACACCATGTTTGGAGGTCGAATGGCACATCACCCCAAAAACACCCCATACCAACAGTGAAGTTTGGAGGTGGGAACATCATGGTGTCGGGATGTTTTTCAGCATACGGTACTGGAAAACTTCATATCATTGAAGGAAGGATGAATAGAAAAATATACAAAGACATTCTTGATAAAAATCTGCTGCCTTCTACCAGAATGATGAAGATGAAACGAGGGAGGACATTTCAGAAAGACAATCAACCCAAAAACACAAAGCCAAGGAAACTCTCAAATGGATCAAAGAAAGAAAATAAAAAGGTGCTAGAATGGCCCAGCCAATCACCTGACTTGAAACCAATCAAAAATCTATGGAAAGAACTAAAGATCAGAGTTCATAGAAGAGGCCCACGGGACCTTCAAGATTTGAAGACTGTGTGGAAGAATGGGCCAAAATCACACATGGGACTAGTTTCTCCATATAGGAGGTGTCTTGAAGCCGTCATTACCAACAAAGGATTTTGTACTAAATATTATATACATTTCAGTTGGCGTGTTCGATACTTTTTACCCCTGTCATTCCATTTTATCACACAACTTTATTTCTGAACTCATTTGTTTTGGTTTCTTTGTATGTATGGATTGCATGGGTTGTTACCGACATGTGGTGAACTTTTTATGTCAAAAGAACCTTTAGAAATAGATTTACCTAGAAAAATGATGGCATGCTCAGTACCTACTTTACCTGCTGTATCTAAATGACATGTTAACCACTTACAGACCACCACACGCCGATATACGTCCTAACTTAGAAGAGTAATATCATTAGCTGCCATAACCCCGGTATCCTCTTCTTCGGCCGGCGGTCCGCTTTGCCATAATAGTGCTCTCTGCGGTGGATTCGCAAAGAGATCACTTTTAAAATCGGCAGCGGGAGGGTGCCCTCCGCCGCTTACCGGAGCCGTCAGCAGCGGCAGAGGCGAGTGGATATTCTCCCTTGCTGGATATGGAGACGAGTGAGGGGAAGATGGCCCCCACCCATCACCATATCACTGCAGGGAGGAAGCGACGTCAAAACGTCACTTCTGCCCAGAGCTCTTAAAAAAAAAAAAAAAAAAAAATGGCTCTTTAAATGACAATTTTTTTTTTAATTGCATTTTAGTGTAAATATGAGATCTGGGGTCTTTTCGACCCCAGATCTCATATTTAAGATGTCCTGTCACCTGTCATGCTTTTTTTCTATTACAAGGGATGTTTTTTTTTTTTTTTGCTAGAAAAATTACTTAGAACCCTCAAACATTATATATAACTTTTTTAGTAGAGACCCTAGAGAATAGAATGGTGGTTTTTGCAATGTTTTGTGTCACACTGTATTTGAGCAGCGGTCTTTCAAATGCATTTTTTGGGAAAAAGTTATTTTAATCAAAAAAATTAAAAAAAAAAAAAAAAGGAAAAACTAACCAATAAAAAGTTAGCCCAATTTTTTTTTGTAGAATGTGAAAGATTTTACGTTGCGAGAATCATGATCTTTTTATTCTAAGCAAAAAAAAAAAAAAAAAAAAATTGTGATTCTCATTTTGGCCAGAATCGTGCAGCTCTACTGAGATGCAGCCTATACATTCACCAAAGATCAATGACATCACTGAGATGCAGCCTATCCATTCACTAAAGATCAATGACATCACCAAGATGCAGCCTATCCATTCACTAGGGATCAGTGACGTCACTGAGATGCAGCCTATCCATTCACTAGGGATCAGTGACGTCACTGAGATGCAGCCTATCCATTTACAAAAATTTAGCGACATCACTAAAAAAATACAAAAGTTCTAGGACTTCCCTAGAACTGCTCTATAATCAAACTAAATCCTATTACTTAAGCAGAACATAACGTGCCCAAAGATGATTAATATCATGTCTTTGCTAACAGATCCCATATATGGGGAACACCGTGCCATCGTCTAATTAGACCGGCTGTTTGGCGATCAAAGAAGCCGACATGTAATTAGTACAAATAACACAAGGAAATGCAGAGCAAGCGAGCCAAATACGGCCTGGAAATGTAGACGGGTTGGATGGGAGAGCTTTGAAGGTGGCGGGGAAGAGGCGAGCACGGAGTAGGAGGTATTCCCAGCTGTGTCTTCCCAGAATGAGAGTGCATGCAGATTACTAGTAAGACGCCATCGCCTATTCTTAATTACATTCTATGTTCTATTACTTCATGGTCCTATGAACTGCACACCAATGATTGGAGTGCAATAACCTGTTCACCAAGGCCCCCTCCCGAGACATCTGAGGAGACATAAAGAGAACATTTACTGTATTTCCGATTTAGTTTCACTTTTGTCGGAGTGCTTCGTTTTATTTTGGGGAGGGAATGACAGGGTTGCTGTAACTGTCAAACTTTCTTCTAAGACAGTCCAGTGGCAGCACAATGCAAAGCATTAGAGCCCCATAGAGCTCCATGTTGCCACTCCCTGGAGTGCTGATGTGCAAGACTTACTACTACGGGCTTAAAGTGAAGCCAACTGTTGGCTTGGTGTTGGAAGTAAATTTGCAGCCACTTGATCACTTCCACACACACTCAAGGGTCACTTTATTAGATACACATTGCTAGTACCGAGTTGGACCCCCTTTTGCCTTCAGAACTGCCTTCATTCTTCGTGGCATAGATTCAACAAGGTGTTGGAAACATTCCTCAGAGATTTTGCTCCATAGTGACATGATAGAATCATGCAGTTGCTGCAGATCTCGTTCCACCACATCCCAAAGGTGCTCTATTGGATTGAGATGTGGTGAGTGTGGAGGCCATTGGAGTACAGAGACCTCATTGACCAGTGGTGAGATGATTGGAGCTTTGTGACATGGCGCATTATTATCCTGCTGGAAGGAGCCATCAGAAGATGTGTACACTGTAGTCATAAAGGGATGGACATGATCAGAAACAATACTCAGGTAGGCCGTGTAGTGTAAACGATGCCCAATCGATACTAAGGGGCCCAAGAAATTATCCCCAACACCATCACCACCAGCTTGACCCATTGATACAAGGCAGGATGGATCCATGCGTTCATGTTATTCACCCCAAATTCTGACCCTACCATCTTAATGTTGCAGTTGAAATTGAGACTCGGACCAGGCGACGTTTTTCTAATTTTCTATTGTCCAATTTTGGTAATCCTGTGTGAATTGTAGTCTCATTTTCCTGTTATTAGCTGACAGGAGTGGCACCCAGTGTGGTCTTCTGCGGCTGTAGCCCATCTGCTTCCAGGTTCAATGTGTTGTGCATTCAGAGATGGTATTCTGCATACCTTGGTTGTAACGAGTGATTATTTCAGTTACTGTTGCCTTTCTATCATCTGGAACCAGTCTGCCCATTCTCCTCTGACCTCAACAAGGAATTTCCTCCACACAACTGCCACTCACTGGATATTTTCTCTTTGGACCATTCTCTGTAAACCTGAGAGATGGTTGTGTGTGAAAATCCCAGTAGATCAGCAGTTTTCGAAATACTCAGACCAGCCCGTCCGGCACCAACAACCACCATGCCACGTTCAAAGTCACCTAAATCTCCTTCCTTCCCCATTCTGATGCTCGGTTTGAATCTCAGTAAGTCGTCTTCACCACATCTAGATGCCTAAATGCATCGAGTTAATGCCATGCGATTGGCCGATTAGCGCCGATTAGCAACTTGCGTCACCAAGCAATTGAACAGGTGTACCTAATAAAGTGGCCAGCGAGTGTAAATTGAAAAAAGGTACTGCCACCCCCCACCCCCCTCCCCAACCATGTATCCCTTTAGATTGTAAGCTCCATATGCAGGGCCCTCCTATTCCTTCTGTATTGAACTGTATTCAAATCCTACCGTCTACCTTTATAGTGCATAAACTGTTGATGCTATATAAATCCTGAATAATAATAATAATAAATAATAATGTATCCCGGGCTCCACTGTCCCTCCCGTGGGCCACGGATGTCGGCGGGGTGAGGAAAGGGAGATCGCCTATCCCATACCCACCGAACAACTGTTCCCGAGCCACCCCCCCATCAAATCATTCCCTGCATCTATTACCTTTTGTATCATCACCCCACTATTGGCGCTATATAAATCGTTTATGATAATAATAATAATAATAATAATAATAATAATAATAATAATAATGTGAACTGCATGTTGCCGATTCTCCCTCCGGTGAATGAAGCCAGATGAGCTTTTGGTCACTTCTGATTTCAGGGCCGTCATTGCATATCCCTGCCCTATGTGATAGCACAGTGGAAGTGACAGGTTCTCTTTAATGAAATAATCAAAGGTCTATTAGACCCCTAATGTTTCCCTTGTACTCCCATTGAAGTTAATCAAGCTTGACCAGCTTCTTCTTCACTGTGGCCGGTGAAGAAGAAGCTGGTCAAGCTTGATTAACTTCAATGGGAGCACAAGGGAAACATTAGGGGTCTAATAGACCTTTGATTATTTCATTAAAGAGAACCTGTCACTTCCACTGTGCTATCACATAGGGCAGGGATATGCAATCAGCGGACCTCCAGCTGTTGCAGAACTACAAGTCCCATGAGGCATAGCAAGACTCTGGCAGACACAAGCATGACACCCAGAGGTAGAGGCATGATGGGACTTATAGTTTTGCAAGAGCTGGAGGTCCGCTAATTGCATATCCCTGACATAGGGGGGTTCATCAACATGATCTTACATGATAGCAATAAAAGTTATAAAAAAAACAAAAAAACAAAAAAAAAAAAACAAAGTCAATTTAAAAGGAAAAAAATAAAATAAAAAAATAAAACAAACACACCACCATAAAAACGAACACAGTATACATGAGAACGCCAGATGTGCCCATGTATGAAAAGGACGATTGATGCACACAGTTTAGGTATTGCCACCCATGACACATTGAGATTAATAATCCTAGGGCCATCAGTCACTCGAAAATGTTACCCGTAGCGTTTTTAAAGCGTTGCCTATTGACAATTTTGGATGCTGTAGTTTGGGTGCGCGTTCGGATCGCTCCAAAAGCATTTAACAGGCGGTAAAGGGGGTGTTGTATCGCCTCCTCACTGCCTGCTTTAACCCCTTAATCCCTGCACTAGGGCGCTGCAACCATGTGCATTGCATGCAGAGCGGCCCCATTCTCCTGAACGGGTTGCGTTGGACCTCCACCTCTGGCAATACAAAAAGGCACCAAAGCCACCAATCACCTTCCTCTATACTTCGCCTTCACATAAAACACGTTTTGTAACATTTCTGACGCCATGCGATAACGAACGTATCAGTATGGCAAACGGCGAGATAATGCCGCCAACAAAGAACGATGGCGAATGTTGGAATTCGCGCTCAGCCTTCACCTCCCACTGTACAGAAAGCCGATCCAGGAACTTTTCCAGAGCTGTAAATAATGGCAGCTTATCGTTCGGCGGTAGAGAGAACGCCATTAGCCGCAGCATTGTTCCCGTCCGCTCAGCGCACCTCTGGTCACCTGAGTTCTTTATTATACCGAACCCATTTCTAAGGCAGAAAAGACCCCGCGCCCGAGCTGCTCAGCTTCATCTCAGTGAGTTATTGAGATTAAAGGCAAAAAACACAAAGACACCAATCCTGCGTGTATATCTGAGCGGCTGCAATCAATGGGGATGGCGAGGGGGGGGCGTAGAATAAACATCACTGGTATGGGAAACTATAATGTATTTGATACAATTTTATTTGTGAAGCTTCCAGCAGCTATAATGAAGCCTTTGAAGCTGAAGTTTATTCTGCTTATATTTCGTCTTCCCTGGTTTCTTCGTTCTGCCCTCAACATGATAATGAAAAAAAACAAAAAAACAAACAAGTCTAGGGGAGAAGAGAAGCAGTTTTACTTACCTGATCCTCCATTCCCCTGGCAACCCTCATGCTCTAGCGGTGGACTGTCCCTCTGCGTCAGCTATTGCCCCTGCTTTGTCTTGATGACATCAGGACCCTGGACCTCTGCAGCAAAAGGGAGAAGACCCTGAGGGGAGGAGCGGAGAATCAGGCAAGCAAAACATTTTTTTTTGCTCCCCTAGACCAGGGGTCTCCAAACTTTCCAAACAAAAAGGGCCAGTTAACTGTGCGTCAGGCTTTGGTGGGGCAGACTGTGGCCAGCGGGATTAGAGAATGCCCCATCACTGGTGTCCGTGGCAGGCGTGGTGCCCCATCACTGGTGTCCGTGGCAGGCGTGGTGCCCCATCACTGGTGTCCGTGGCAGGCGTGGTGCCCCATCACTGGTGTCCGTGGCAGGCGTGGTGCCCCATCACTGGTGTCCGTGGCAGGCGTGGTGCCCCATCACTGGTGTCCGTGGCAGGCGTGGTGCCCCATCACTGGTGTCCGTGGCAGGCGTGGTGCCCCATCACTGGTGTCCGTGGCAGGCGTGGTGCCCCATCACTGGAGTCCGTGGGAGGCGTGGTGCCCCATCACTGGAGTCCGTGGGAGGCGTGGTGCCCCATCACTGGAGTCCGTGGGAGGAGTGGTGCCCCATCACTGGTGTCCGTGGCAGGCGTGGTGCCCCATCACTGGTGTCCGTGGGAGGAGTGGTGCCCCATCACTGGAGTCCGTGGGAGGAGTGGTGCCCCATCACTGGAGTCCGTGGGAGGAGTGGTGCCCCATCACTGGAGTCCGTGGGAGGAGTGGTGCCCCATCACTGGAGTCCGTGGGAGGAGTGGTGCCCCATCACTGGTGTCCGTGGGAGGCGTGGTGCCCCATCACTGGTGTCCGTGGGAGGCGTGGTGCCCCATCACTGGTGTCCGTGGGAGGCGTGGTGCCCCATCACTGGTGTCCGTGGGAGGCGTGGTGCCCCATCACTGGTGTCCGTGGGAGGCGTGGTGCCCCATCACTGGTGTCCGTGGGAGGAGTGGTGCCCCATCACTGGAGTCCGTGGGAGGAGTGGTGCCCCATCACTGGAGTCCGTGGGAGGAGTGGTGCCCCATCACTGGAGTCCGTGGGAGGAGTGGTGCCCCATCACTGGAGTCTGTGGGAGGAGTGGTGCCCCATCACTCGTGTCCGTGGGCGGAATGGTTCCCCTTCACACGTCAGTGGACAAAATGCTGTCACAAGGGCCAGATAAATGCAAGCAAAGGGCCACATTCATCCTGAAGGCCGCAGTTTGGAGACCACTGCCAAGTGCAGACTTTGACTGATCTGCTTCTTCCCCCGTCAGTGCAACCAGGGATTGGCAGCTCTGACCCCAGAAGTGATCGAGCTGAGCGCTTCCAGGTTCATACCAGGGGAGATCAGCGACCGGATATTTACCGATCTCCAGCTGCTTGGAGAAGTGAAGGTTCTGGGTCACCCAGAAGGGATAGGTGAGCCTGGACACAAAGTGGTGAGAGTATGGGGGTGTGGGGGTGTTAATCGCCACATTCCCCAGCATGTAGAAGTGATCAGGCAGTGTTACGGCTTTTGTCTGTTATAGCGGCTGGGAGTCGGTTTACATGCTAATAGTTACATCAGCAATAGCAAAAGGGTTAACACTAACCCACCAACTACACATACCTAGCTTACCTTCTCTCCCCTTTGCTACAATTGGCCCCAAGTACAAGGTGGAGTTAGCATTGCACAAGTTCTGACCTGGAGCTTGCACAGGGCCCCCTTGTGACAGCGCTGGGTTCCTGAGCAGCCAATCACCAGTCACTGGAGACGGGGAACCAGTCATATGACCCTCATTCCTGGAAATACTGGGTATCTAAATCTGCTTCTGAAAACCAGAAGAAATTTAAGAGTGTGTGTTGCAGGTTGGACTGCCATTAAAGAGAACCTGTTGTACCAAAATAAACACATTACCGGTGAAGGGCAAAGGAGAGTATGAACATTTGAAGACATTGGCTCTCCTACCAAGGGATTGAAGAGGCCCAGGATTAATCTAGGGATAAACCCCTAACTGAATTGAAGTAGTCTGCTTTAGAGTGGATCCAAAAACGACATCACAGAAGCAGGCGGCCTGCCAGTGCCAACCTTCCGGCATCTATTACGTCAACAATTTCTTCCTCTGCCTCTACACAGTGCTGAGTAATACAAACCGAGTTCATTATCAGCGATTGCTCCTTCCTCCCCTGCACCAGCTGGGAAAGTACACTGTGCAGCCATGTGGCCCTGCAGGGTAGAGCGCTGGGAGACATGCAGTGGGAGGGGGAAGACTCCGTACTTCAAATGCTGTTAAAAATAAAAGATTGTGCTGGAAACCAAATATAATTACACCACAGTTCAGCTCTTAGTTAAACCCTACTAAAATACCAGTCAGACTCCAAAAACCGGTAAGGTCAATAATAAAATTGCTGCTGGTCTAGTTTTCACACAAGCTGAACAAATGACTATAATCTGTACGAGCAAAAAGAATGAATAAATTATTTAAGGTTCAAGCATATGTAGAAACAGGAGCCACAGGTGTTGCAAATATGTGTCTGCATCCAGGGGAGAACATCCTACCTGTACTTTGTGTACCCTTGGATCTGCGGTTACCAGTGTACGGTTACAGTGCTATTACATTGGAGCCGTCAAGCCCCCTTTGTGATGACATAGTGAAGGTGACAGGTTCTCTTTAAGGAGACAGAGGGCTTTTGGACATCTGTTGTTGAAGCTGAACGAGCACAGCCCGTGTGTGATCAGCTTCTTCCACAATCACAGTGGATGGAGACTGTCCGCTCTGGACCCAGAAGGGATCACAGCTGAGCGCTTCCAGGTTCAGACTACCCAAGAAAGATCAGCAAATGGACCTTCACTGATCTCCAGCTGCTCTGCATTCTGACACCTGCCAGGGAGGTCTCAGGTCAGCCAGAAGGGACAGATGAGCAAGGACACATAGTAGGGAGAGGATATAGAGGAGCATGTAGAAGTGATCAGGTATTGTTATAGCCGCCCAAGTGTTGCAATACAGGTGTCTGTACAAATAAATGACAGGATGTGGATCTGAGCGTACACGTGTGCAGGTATGGGTGGTCTGCATCCAGGGGACCACATTGGTATCTGTACCAGGTGTTCCCTCAGATCAGCGTTTACCAGTGTACAGTCAGTGCTATCACATGGGAACTGACAAGTTCCCATTGTGATAACATAGCAAAAGGTGACAAATTCTCTTTAAAAGGAGACATCAGAGGTCTATTAGACACCTGTAACAATGTAACATCTGCATGTTGTTGAAGCTGAAAGAGCAGAGACTGCGATTGATCAGCTTCTTCCCTGGTCAGAGTGGATGGAGAAAGTTGAACCCAGTTGAATTCCTTCTGAACCCAGAAGGAATCAGAGCTGAGCGCTTCCAGGTTCATACCACCCAAGAGAGATCAGGAAATGGATGTTCAATGATCTCCAGCTGCTCTGCATAGCAACACCTGTCAGGGAGCTCACAGGTCAAGCGGAATGGACAGATGAACAAGAACACATGGTGGGGAGAGGACATAGGGAAGCATTTAGAAGTAATTTGTCAGTATTACATTGCCGGTGTCTGAACAATTTAATGACAGGGTGTGGATCCAAGCATATACACGTATGCAGGTACAGACGTATGCCCCTGCATGCAGACAGTCTGTATCCAGGAGAGAACATCAGTACCTGTACCATGTGTACCCTCAGATCAGTGTTTACCAGTGTACACTGTACAGTCAGTGCCATCACATGGGAGCTGATAAGTCCCCTTTGCGACAGCAGAGTGCATGTGATAGGAAACAGAGGTCTGTTAGGCATCTATAACAATGTAGCATCTCAACGCTGTTGAAGTTGATCAGGCACAGACTATCTACACCCAGGGAAGAACATCCATACCTATACCATGTATACCCCAAGCCAGTGATAGTGAACCTTGGCACCCCAGATGTTTTGGAACTACATTTCCCATGATGCTCATGCACTCTGCGGTGTAGTTGAGTATCATGGGAAATGTAGTTCCAAAACATCTGGGGTGCCAAGGTTCGCCATCACTGCCCTAAGCTCTGTGTTTACCAGTGTATAGTCAGTGTACTGTTACTGACTTGTAGAGGCAGCTATACCCAAAACACTTTCTAGTCCCAAATACAGATATGCTCATTCCAAACAATGCTCAGAAATAAATACAGGGCATGAACAATTAGAGAGTCAGATGGACCTTTCTACAGAGGAGTAGACAAACTAACCAGTGTAGAAACAAAGCTGAATGGTAAGCAGTCTCTTTAAAAACTACCCTGATTAGAGCAGGTGTGCACCACAAATCTGTGCCGCAGTGCTTAGTAAGGACCAGTAGATGGAAAAGACTTGGGGCTAAACATTACAAGCAGCCACAGGTTTGCTTACGTATATTAAAATATTTTTCAACTGTATCCTGTAGCAAAAACGTTAGTTTTGGATAAAGCATGGAAGGGTTAAATCTGTCTGTTCCTACTTGTCTCTAGCGAGATTTTCCCTCACTTTTTGTCGTGGCAATGTGTCACCAGGACAAGAACACTATGTTAAATTTTGCTGAAATTATGACAGTGCAAGCTGGATCCAGAGTGGATACTATATGTACAGTTCTTTACACTTGTTTTTTTGTTTCTTGCCTCTTCCACAATAATGTAACCAATGCCAAGGCACCCAGAACCGACCAGTTCACCCACCAGGAGTGTTGTACATATAGGGGTTAACATCTATCTGTCCTTGGTCAGTGGCTCAGAAAACATGGAAGCCATGGGAAGCCAGTCATCATTTATGGAAGGAAGTAACCTATGGCATGTTCTTGTCCTCCTTCATGATAGGTCACCTAAGTCACGTTCCTGTTTTCCTTCATGATGGGTCAATGATGGCACGTTCCTGTCCTCCATGATGGGTCAATGATGGCACGTTCCTGTCCTCCATGATGGGTCAATGATGGCACGTTCCTGTCCTCCATGATGGGTCAACTATGGCACGTTCCTGTCCTCCATGATGGGTCAACTATGGCACGTTCCTGTCCTCCATGATGGGTCAACTATGGCACGTTCCTGTCCTCCGTGATGGGTCAACTATGGCACGTTCCTGTCCTCCACGATGGGTCAACTATGGCACGTCCCAGTCCTGCATTATGGGTCAACTATGGCACGTTCCAGTCCTGCATGATGGGTCAACTATGGCACGTTCCTGTCCTCCATGATGGGTCAACGATGGCACGTTCCTGTCCTCCATGATGGGTCAACGATGGCACGTTCCTGTCCTCCATGATGGGTCAACTATGGCATGTTCCTGTCCTCCACGATGGGTCAACTATGGCACGTCCCAGTCCTGCATGATGGGTCAACTATGGCACGTTCCAGTCCTCCTTTATGATAGGGCACATGCCATAGGTGATCTATCCTCCTTCATGATAGGTTTCCTTTAAGAACAGCAGACTTGTTCTAGCAAATATAAACATAGCTGGGACATTTTGTCAGAAGGATTTGCATGCATTAAACTAAAATTAGCCCTGGAAGTCACCATGAATGTGATGTTACACGTTCCACCTGTTTGCAGGAACACACGGATTCTCAAAATTATAATAGGGTGATACCGTGCCAGGACACCGGCCAAGTTTTATGGCACCCACGTGAATTACTTAGGTCTGTCTACTCTTACACAACAATTAATTAATTATGGGAACAACCTTTACTCCACTTTATAATCTGAGTGTCACAACACATAGCTATGCAAATCACCTCTTCAAGCTGCTGCAATTTAGGTTCCAAGGCCATGGAACACAAACAAATATTTACAAGGGGAAGAATTTGGGACATCACCGGGAACAGGACATACTTCTCTAACGTAATCTTTATATAGACGCAACAATAAGGGTGGGGCTTGAGGACCAATGAGAATCATTTTATATCTTTGCAAAATATTTATATGCAAGTGCATATCAGCTTTAGGTATAAGTGTGGTTTTAAAATGCTTTTACACTTTTTTTTTTTGTTTAATAGAACAGCAAGCAAGATTGCACAATGACTGACTTTTCACCATTTTCCTTGCTTCTGCTGTCCCTGGAGAGGTGGGCGTTCCTTCTAAAGGGGCATTCCTTCTAATCTCTTTATTGGGCATTCCTTCAAAACGCCCAATAATGGGACTTGCAGTCACAAGTGAACGTGTGTATTAAAAAAACAATATTTTCAGTATGGCTTCAGAGGCCTGAGCTCTCCAGGCTATCCAATACATGCCTATTTAAGGGGCCAGCATCTTCCCCCCGATATCCATGTGTGCACAGTAAAACCCCATAGGGGGGTGTAGAAAAGTAAAGTAAAAAGGCCAAGTATGTGCCCTTGATCTCCTTCTCTGATGAGGACTGTTTAGTAGGAACACGGGCAGAGTCTCGGCCTGTGACGTCATTGCGCACCGGCAGAAACTGTAGGGGTGCCACCTTTGTTTCTGTATACTGCGATCTTACCCATTTCTCATGTGAGTGCAACAGCTTAAAATATTGCATTTGCTTTTAACTTGCTGCACTATGAGTTTCTGTCCTCCTCTTTACATCATGTGCCATCTGTGACAGTTATGTGGAACCTTCTTGTGATATTGTTGGGGAGCCATAGCAAGTGAAAGGAAAAAATATATAATTTCCTCTCACTTGCTATGGCTCCCCAACAATATCACAAGAAGGTTCCACATAAATTTTTTTTTTTTTTCCTTGTTCCTTCTTGGTATGACTTGGTGGTACCCTTACAGCTTTCTCTGATTGATGTGTTGGTATGACTTGGTGGCACCCTTACAGTTTCTTTGACGAATACGTATTGGTATGGCTTAGTAGTACCCTTACGGTTTCTTTCTTGGATATGTATTGGTAGGACTTATTTGTACCCTTACGTTTTTTGTTTTTTTTTTTATGTATTTTGCTGGGAGTTCAGTTCTAAGCCCAGGGAAACAATTGGAATGAACATATAAAGACAAACATGACAACTATTACAGGAATTCCAATGTCAACAACTTCATGCAGAGATTAAGACAGAATAAGAAAAAGAGACAAAGCTCGAAAGACTAGAGATGCCAAGCGGGGACATTGAAGCCTGAGGTCAAGATGACACAGTATCCCACTAAACGATTCCAGGTCCGCACCACGCAGGACACAAAAACAAGAAACAGAGCACTATCCGTATTACTGCAAACTTCTGCTGCAAGGCTTTGGGGTTGATTTACTACAACTATAACTGGAGAGTGCAAAAACTGGTGCAGCTGTTCTAATTTCAGATTGTTCAATTAAGTTTTGAAAATAAATAAATAAACCTGGAAGCCAATTGGTTTCTATGCAGAAATGCACCAGATATTGCACTCTCCAGTTTTCATATATATCAACCCCCATGTGTCTAATAGTGGCCATACATATAACAATTAGACCCAAAGATTCTTCAAAGAATCAGATAATATGGCTCGGATCTGCGAATTATTGAAACAAACCGGGTCAAAGATCGCTTTTGAAAAATAAGTGAAATGATTGTGATTAGTCTGAATGGAAAATCTAAATTGTAGGAAAGGTGATAATCTGATATGGTTAAGTGGATGGCGCTTTGAAAGATTCTTATGCTCTCCTTTTTTTGGATCATACTGTATAGTAAGTCGATTGGAAATATGATCGTTCCTTGTAATGGCCACGAGAATGCATGCTTACTGCTTGCCAAAGAGCGCTGCCGCCAATGCAGGGGGGTTTTATTGCGGCCACAGACACCAATGCAGGGGGTTATCATTGCGGCCACCGACACCAATGCAGGGGGTTATCATTGCGGCCACCGACACCAATGCAGGGGGTTATCATTGCGGCCACCGACACCAATGCAGGGGGTTATCATTGCGGACACCAATGCAGGGGGTTATCATTGCGGACACCAATGCAGGGGGTTATCATTGCGGACACCAATGCAGGGGGTTATCATTGCGGACACCAATGCAGGGGGTTATCATTGCGGTCACCAATGCAGGGGGTTATCATTGCAGCCACCGACACCAATGCAGGGGGTTATCATTGCAGCCACCGACACCAATGCAGGGGGGGTTATCCTTGCAGCCACCGACACCAATGCAGGGGGGTTATCCTTGCAGCCACCGACACCAATGATGGGGGTTAGGATTGTGGCCACTGACACCAACGATGGGGGTTATAATTGTGGCCACTAAAACCAATGCAGAGGGGTTATTACTGCCACTGACACCAATAAGGGGCTTATTTTTCTCCCACCCCCTCTTCAGTATGCAGCAGAACCACATTTAAGTGCATTGCATTTTAAATTTATTTTTTAATGGGCTGCCTAATCTGACACAAAGCACCGCAACACACTTAAAGTCAGCTATCATATTCAAATTGACCACTCCTATGTGTATACATACAGTGGTGGTTAACTTGAAAATGATAGCTGACTTTAAGCGCGTTGTGGTGCTTTGAGTCAGGAGGGGCAGATGTGATTGAATTCTGTTTGACTTCATTAAACCCATTTTATTTTAAATAAATATTTTCTCGTCTTGAAATTACACTGACTCATGTGTAATAATCCGGGGAGGGGAGTGTGGTTTGCCCCGGGCACTGGATGACCTTGTCCTGGGACCTAATGGTAAGTTACTAATTAGGAAAAGATCAGCCTACAGGCAATACCAGCGACTAGTCGATTGCCTTTTTTTTGGGCCAAGCTTCCACAGTTCAGGTCCTCATTATCTTCGTGACTTCAGCATGCATGAAGGGCATTCCATGATTTTGTTGCCTGCAATCATTTTGGGGGCACCAGGGACTTTTCGCACACAGGACTCGCTATGCGGCACATGAAAGCTCGGCAGCGGCGTGCTTGATCTGAGCTGATCCAAGGACATCTGTGTGAAGAGACAAACCCAGCGTCCCCACAGCCAGGAAAGCCGCACAAATTGAATTTCTCCCTTTTTAATGCGCTTCATAGGCTACGCTTTTTGTGTCTTTGATCTGCGCTCATCTGGTGGGTCTGGTGAAAGTCACGGCGTTTATTCAGAATTACTCAGATGGTAAAAACGTTTTAAACTAAGGAAACCTCAAAAGAACTTTGTGTAGTCACCACAAAGTCTAGCCAGAGTGTAACAAACTTTTAAAACAGGACCAAAAAATAAAAACTTCCTGGGAAGGACAATAAAACCATCAAAAGTGATAATGTATACGAGGACGAGCACAACGTAAAATCTGGATTTTTTTTCTGTGCCTGGGAACCTCATACAGCTACCATAGACATGATGGCTGTACGCAAGTAAACGCCAGTCTCTGCAAATATCATGCAAGCGCATTCCCTGAACACGCATTCAGGAAATACTTCCATACGCGATTACCAGCGTATACTCATGTACAGCCGTGCCAATGGCTATACACGGCACCTAGGTGCGGAAATACTGATGCCAAGTCATGGTGGGGGGGGGGGGGTGTCGGGACAAGTCTGATATTTGGAAGCGAACAGGCTGGGTTCCCAGCGAAGCCAGAAAACTGACCACGCTGTGCTCTCATGTCTAGTGCAGTTAGTTTTGAAAAGGAAAACAGATGGGATTTCACACAAAGGAAGGAATACAATGAGAACAGGATACTTTTTCATACAAGTGCTGCAGGCACATATGAGGAATATGACATGTTGGAGGTTACATATTCTTTAATTAGGGAAGAGAGAAGATCCTTTTTAAATGTATTTTTTATTGATTAAATGTCATTTTAAGTAAGAGCAATCAATTCCGGCTGCACACTTACCAGTCTCTTCAAAGAAATATCCATTCCTGGACATCGCTGCCGGGGGACTCTCTGCAGGGGAGAAACAGAAAACAATGGTCACTTTTCACAATATGGAAACTTTCTGCAGGAATGTCAATAGAAAAAGAATCTCCCATCTAGCAAACAATGCGGAGCATGAACTATGACACATAGGTGTCCACAGGCATCCCACACATACTTTAGAGCTAAAATTGAATCTTGCCTTCTGTAGTCCCCAACCCCACCCTTCCCTATTCTCATCACCATACCAATGAACATTTTAAATAAAACCTCTCCATTTTCATTGGATACCATATAATAAAAAGGTGATTACTGGATCTATGTTCTTCTCTATGGCTGGTAAGAGGGGCCAGCAAGGTACTGTCCATAGATTCCTTCAAACATCACAGCACCTGGCCTCAGTGCTCCTCTCAGGGGCCTTCAGCCCTAACGCCATTGGGCTGAATTTTATGTACAGATCAAACAGTGAGCAGAATCCAACTTTTAGCACCCTTGTTAGTATAAAAGTCAATTTTTAAAAAAATGTCCCTGAACATATAAAATATCACTCGTAAACACATTTCTTATACATGCCTCTCACCAGAAACTGGAGCCAAAACAGAAAGGGCACAATGCATAACTTGAATGAAGAGCGCTACATTCCACCAGGTCACTAGAGGAGCTCACCACAACCACCCCAACCACCCAGCCAAACGTGCACATTGGCTTCCAGAGAAACAAGAAGCCCTTCATGGTGGCATACCTCCGAAATTATCCCTCTAAACATTTCAAGCTTGAGAAGGCCAATACCTTTTAATACACCTTATTTTATCCAAAAAGTAAAGCCCTGAACATCTCATTGGTCACACTATCAGTTCAGACAGAAAACATATCTACAAAAGAATATTATAATAGAGTAGCCATTCTCACCCAGGGTTCCATGGAATCCTTCGATTCCTCCAGAGCAGCATTCCCCAACCTTTTCAACACAGAGGAACCCTTGAAATAACTTTCCGGTCCCAGGGAACCCCTGCTAAAAAATTACTATATGTGCAGCTCATGATATATTACGGAGATTTTCAGGGGGAAGATTACTCCTCACACTTGGTCACTAGGAAGGATTACCCCTTAGAGATGGCTAAAAAGACCAATGGTGTCAGTGGGAGGGAGAAATTGTTCATTACTCAAGGAACCCCTCGCAACCTCTGGAGGAACCTTCTTCCATGGAACCCTGGTTGAGAAACCGTGCTCCAGAGGTCGCTAGGGGGTTCCTTAGAGTGTACATTCACCTTTACAGAAAATCTGTAAGGTGACCTTACACGGGACTCCCTCCCGACTAGATTGCTGTGATCCCCTGCTGCCAAACACCAAAAAGCCGCTTCACCGGTCCAGGGATTAAAAATCCCAGTGGCTCTCTCCTCGCAGTTCTGACATTATGGGCTAGATGGCTTCGGAGTGGTCAGCGCCATCCATGCAACGGTGGTGACCAATTAGAATGCTTGTAATTCGCACTGGCTTAACAATATGAACACGCGATTAAGCAGCAGGGAGTTTCAAATCCCCGGACCAGTGAAGTGGCTTTTCAGTGTAGTGGGTCCGGGTGGGATGAGGAGTTTGTCCAGTGTAAGGTCACCTTACAGAATTTCTTACACTTTAAGCTGTGGCCGATTGGCCTCCTACTTAATGATATCTGCATACATCCGGGGCCAACAGGGTCAGCTATTTAGCACCCATAATATTTTTAGTGGTCAGTAAGAGTAGTATTCTGGCCACCACTGTAAGGGGAGTGTTTTCATCCCACTGACCAAAGTAAGCAGCATTTTTCCCCACTGACCCCCAATTAATTAAAGCAGGGCTTCCCCAGGACCTGAAAATTATTTCAAAAGTTTCCTTTGCGGTAAAAAAAAAAAAGGTTGTGAAAACCTGACCTAGAGGAACCCTTAAAATAACTTTCAGGTCTCAGGGAACCCCTGCCAAGTTATCAGGTGTTATTGGGAAAATGCCCCTATATTAATGGGAAGTGGGCAGAATCCCTTACAGTGGTGGTCACAATGCTACCCTTACCTACAGCTAAAAAAGATCATTGGAATCCAACTTACGCAGTTTCCACACTCATTTACTCTACTTCATCAGTATTAACTACTTGTTCTGGAGTCCCTGTACCATAATAAGAGGAAAGCGGTGATAGGCCTTCGTGTTGGGCTGTGCGAGACTATATGGACATATTTTTGGGGGTTTATTTATATTTTTATCCTTCATTTTTTAATACTGCTAGTTGCATCAATGCTGTTTAGAGCTCCAGCTGGAATTACTGCACAGCTGAATTCAATCTTTCAGAAATAGGTTTTGTAGTATCTTAACGTTGTGCTTTTAAGCTAAGGCATATTTGTTCAAGGACTGACTATTATAGGTCTGTACACCTTGTAAATGATATCTCAAGTGTGTGCATTATTGAATCATCCGCTCTTTTTCTACCTATGTTTTCTTATAAAACTGCAATAAACAGTTTAAAAAAAACAAAACAAAAAACAAACAGAACATTGGCGTCATGTTGATGGCTCTGCAAAATATAATTGGCGGCGTGTCGCTGGCTCTGCCAAGTGGCACTGAAATAGACCATTGGCAGCGTGTCGCTGGCTTTGCCAAGTGGCATTGAAAGAGACCATTTGGCTTTGTCAAATGGCATTAGAAAATATCATTGGGTTCATGTAACTGGCCCTACCAAAACAAATTTTTCCCAATCAGGTGGGAGATCAGCCACAGCCCAAGGAACCCGCGATCAACTTTTGGAGAGGAACTGGTCAAAAACGGCTGATCTTGAGTATGTTAGCTAGAACTACAAGCTTCCGTTAGCTCAAATGTGGACAAATTGAAATGTTCTTTAAACACTGGGCAGGAGGGTCCAGTATGCCTTGTACCAACACCCAACAATCAAGGTGGATACATACAAATAATAAATTCTGGATGTTGGCTTTTTCTGCCTGAAGCTGTGGTTCTTGTGATTTTGCTTGCATGGTCTCTACTGAAGAGGCCCTTCCTTGAGGTTCATACTGCACAAAACCAGATGGGTTTTGCTCCTGGCTTATGATTAATATGTTTAGACTGCTAATAATGGAAGATTTTAAAGGACTTATTACATGGGTTTTAAGTTAAAAGGTGTTGAGTGCTTATGTAAGAACACACTTTTCTTATTTGGTTTTTATTGTCCCTTATAACCGTGATGGCCATTAGTTGGGGTTGCTCACTTCTAATGTGTATTGTTTTCTGTAGCTCCCCAGAAAGGAGGAAAATGTTCATAGACACGTGGAGAGAAGGGTGTTATTAGGTTTCATAATTGTCTAAAGTGCATCTAAAAAACGCACCAGATGAAAAATACAGGGGGTGTAAATGTATCTTAATTGGAGGAAGAGGACAAAAGAGATTTGCAGCTGGTAATTTATTGCACTTTTCAGCCATACTAAAAAACAGTCATTATGGTTTGGGCAGGAATAAAGGACCACTACCACATCAATCCCTCTTACTCACTACAAATTAAAGGGGCATGATAAATTTCTACTGAGTATCTTTCCCAAAACAAAAGCTACAACCGTGGCCAAAACTCTTGAGAATGACACGAATATACATTTTTACAAAGTCTGCTGCTTAAGTGTCTTTAGATCTTTTTGTCAGATGTTACTATGGTATACTAAAGTAGAATTACAAGCATTTTATCAGTGTCAAAGACTTTTATTGACAATTACATGAAGTTTATGAGAAGAGTCAATATTTGCAGAGTTGACCTCTGCAATTCACATGCTGCCAATCAACTTCTGGACATCCCGATTGATTGCAGCCCATTCTTGCATAATCAATGCTTGGAGTTTGGCAGAATTTGTGGGGTTTTTCTTTTTTTTTTTTTTTTGTTCACTCGCCTTTAAAGGATTGACCACCAGTTCTCAATAGAAACAAGGTCTGAGGAGTTTCCTGGCCATGGACCCAAAACTATGATGTATTGTTTCCCAAGCCACTTGGCTATCACTTTTTCCTTATGGCTAGGTGCTCCATCATGCTGGAAAGGGCATTGTTCATCGCCAAACTGTTCTTGGATGATTGGAAGAAGTTGCTCTCGGAGGATGTTTTTGTACCATTCTTTATCCGTGGATGTGTTCTTTATGTAAATTTGTGAGTGAGCCCACTCCCTTGGCTGGGAAGAAACCCCACGCATGAATTGTCTCAGAATCCTATACTGTTGGCATGACACAGGACTGTTGATAGCACTCACCTTTTCTTCTCCGGACAAGGTTTTTTCCAGATGCCCAAAACAATCGGAAAGGTGATTCATCAGAGAAATTGACTTTACCCCAGTCCTTAGCAGTCCAATCCCTGTACCTTTTACAGAATATCAGTCTGTCCCTGATGTTTTTCCTGGAGATGAGTGGCTTCTTTGCTGCCCTTGACACCAGGCTAGCCTCCAAAATTCTTCGCCTCACTGGGCATGCAGATGCACTCACACCTGCTGCTATTCCTCATCAAGCTCTGCACTGGTGGTGCCCCGATCCTGCAGCTGAAATCAAATCCCATGAGGCATAGCAAGATTCTGACAGCCACAAGCATGACACCCATAGGCAGAGGCATGATGGGACTTGTAGCTTTGCAACAGCTGGAGGTCCGCTAATTGCATATCCCTGCTCTAGAGCCTCTGCTTTAAAAAACAAAATATAAAGTTTGTGGGTTCTATTTAAATTTTTAAGCAAAAAAAAAAAAAAAAAATGTAGATTTTTACATGTAGGAGAGAAGTTTCAGAATAGGCCTGGGGCTGAAGTAATTAAGATTACCTACTCCTCATTGGTTTTAGTTAAAGCATAAGCAACCTTAGCACTCCAAACTGTGGTGAAGCTATAAATCTCATGCCTCTGCCTCTGGGATTTATGCCTGTGGTTGTCAGTCTTGCAACGCCTGATGGGAGTTGTAGGTCCACAACAGCTAACGTGTGGAGGTAGCCTACCCCCTGGATTAAGAAACTCTTCGGATCGGATACAAAAGTACTCCACTTGAGACATCAGTGTGCCTAAACGCCCGCCAACTTTTCACCCCTCGTGACCTAAAATACTAAAATAATGAAGCCAAGGGAGATCAGTCTGACAGCCAGCTATCTAACAATTTTCAAGAGGAGATAATACAATACTATATACTGTATTTCTCTAGCGGTAGGTTTCCTTTAAGAGCCCCCTCACAAACATGCTTTGTATTGGGAAGATGAGGCCAGAGTTTTCAGAAGGAAGTCAAAAGCAAATCTTATGTGAGCTGGCAGCATTCCTCCACCAGCAGGCCCTTGTACCGGGATCCAGTTATTAAATTCATATGCTGCGAGGCTTGTAATAAACCCACCAGCACACATTTATTCCTGGATTACCGACCAGAGCCGTGCCCCCCCAAAAAAAACAACAAAACACACATTCCCCGGATGCTTCAGAGCCGGAGACAGATGAAGCGTCGCCAGCGTTTAATTGGGATGAAGCAGGCAACGGATATTTACTCTGTGTGCCGATGAGCTAGCAACCTTCATCTCCAGCATTCAGACTAGAACCGTACCGAGTCCGGGCTGTTCTAAAGCTGGCCACACACATTAAAGTGAAATGATGGCAAGAGGAATTCTACGAGAAACCATATTAAAAAACGCGACGCATTTCTGCTTAAAACTGGACTTGGACCACATGTTGAGCCACACCAATACAGAGCCTGCTGTAGAGCAGGGGGGTCTCCAAACTTTCTAAACAAAAAGGGCCAGTTTACGGTCTTTCAGACTTAAGGGGGGGCTGGACTGTGGCCGATGGCAGTGGGAATAAACAATGCCCCATCTTTGGTGTCATTGGGAGGAATTGTGCCTCATCGTTGGTGTCATTGGAATGAATTGTGCCCCATCAGTGGTGTCATTTGGTCCCATTGTTGGTGTCATTGGAAGGAATTGTGTCCCATGGGTGCTGTCATTGGGCTCCATTGCTAGTATCATTGGGGGAATTGTGCCTCATTGTTGGTATCATTGGGCCCCATTGTTGGCGTCATTGGGAGGAATTGTGCCTCATTGTTGGTGTCATTGGAAGGAATTGTGCCCCATCGGTGGTGTCATTGGGCCGCATTGTTGGTGTCATTGGGAGGAATTCTGGCTCTTCATTGGTGTCATTGGGGGAATTGTGTCTTATTGTTGGCATCAGTGGATAAAAAAAAAGCGCCCCAAGGTCCGCATAAAAAAAAAAAAAAAAAAAAAAAAAAAAAAAAGTTTGGAGACCACTGCTGTAGAGGATGCAAAGTCAAGGGATGTCCAATTTGAATCAATGACAGCCAACAGTTCAGAGTCAGTTGTACCATTTAGCAAAAGGAAAAACCAAAGAAGATGCAACTGCAACTCAAGTGTTTGCAACCCCTGAAATGCATAGGTTCTTTTATCCTATTGAATATCTTTGTCATTGTTGGATAGTGTGGGGAAGGATTAGAACCTCTGTCAATTTTTACCACTCTCTGTGGCTCCACTGGGTAGACTTCTCCACAGTTATCAATGTGTCGCTAGGACAAGAAATGAGGAGAAATCTCCGCCAAGCAGGACACTGACTGCAGTAAAGACACTATTGTTAGAAACAGTGGGGAAGAAACCTACTATAGCTATCTGTACCCCTAGTTGAGATTTTCCACCACTTCCTGTCTGGTAGAGGCCACTATCCAGCAAGACCTCAGGACAGCAATTAGCTCTCCTAATGTCCAATGTTGTAAATTACCTTCTTAAAAGCAGACCTTCAAACCCACTCTGTACCAGCAGCACTCACCTCCCCCTGGCGCTGCCATTGTAACGTGTGCGCAGATGTACCAAAGGGCTCTGCCAAGCTTCCAAGTCCTGGCAGAGTCAATTGGCACATCTGTGCAGTGATCTCCCACACATGCGCACAGACCACGTAGGTTTTTGACTTTCCCAATGGCCACCTTTGCACACGAGTAGGAAACATAGCAGGTGCGCAGATGGTCAAGGAAGCTTGTGCATGCCCAGATGTGCTGCGGGGATCTGAAGCCCTGCAGCACATGCAGTGGGCGGGGAGAAATAATCTTCAGTAAGGCTGCTCCCATAAATGAAAACTAACCACAAGTAAAGGAAAAGGTTCTAGGGGAAATCCAGATGTAGAAAGCAATAAGGGTGCCACACCAATGGCGATACTAGAGAAACATATTGGCTAAAAATTGTGTTTTCTGCATCTTGCCGATAGAGAAAAAGGTGCCGATAATGGCACCAAAAAAACACACGCGATTGCTGCGATTTTACTGTGTTTATGGTGTGCTTTTCATAGGTCATCTGACTCGAAAACCGCATCAAAAACACAACACCTGTGCATTATTGATGCGTTCTTGCTGCGTTTCAATACATTTCAACAGGGAGGTGCTTTTTTTTTTTTTTTTAACGGACCAAAAATGCAGCAAAGAAGATTTTGAACACAACAGACCATTGTTAAGACATACAAAGAATATAAAGGGATGCATTTTTCATGCTCTAAAAAGATGCCGATAATGGCCAACAATACATTTTTTATTTAAATTCATGAAGAGATTCGATTAAAAAGTCGAATATAACTCAATCATATATAAATTTTGATAAAAAACGGTCAGTCAATTTCAGTTTCGGCCAAGTGCATTCTGAATTTTCTGTTTCCATTCGGTGCACCTCTAGGCAATACGGTCCACAGCAGCCATTCTCAACCTTTTGAACATGCGGGAACCCCTAAAATAGCTTTATGGTCTCAGTGAACCCCTGCTAATAATGATTATCTACAGTTCATAGTACATTAGTGGTATGGTCACTAAGAAGAATACGCTTTACATTTGTGGTCTTTGGGAGAAAGCCACCCCTTGCAAATCGCTAAAAAGATTAAAAATCGGTGTAAGTTTATGCACCTGAGCAGCAGAAATTGCACACTGTTCAAGGAACCCCTAGCAGACCTCTAGAGGAACCCTAGTTGAGAAAGTCTGGCTTACAGGTTTTTTTTTTATTACATAAATCAATAGGATAAAAAAACACCTCTTTTCCGAGGTTCATATGGCTTTTCATATCTGTTGAGGATTCCAACAGGAAGATCTCTTCACTATGTCTTCCACCCACCTTTGAGTTTTGGGTGTTCCTACCCACCTTGAATTCCTGCTCATTCTAAATGATCAGTCTTTAAAGAAAGAAATGAAAAGTCCAAAATGGAGAAGAAGACCTCCTCATAATGACTAGTGCCAAATGTGCAAAGATCTCACCACCGGAGACCCTGAGGAAGCTACAAGGTGCTATAACTCTCTCCATCATCTACTGAAGCATTAAGTATTTAAAAGGAAGGATGAGCAGTTAAAAGGAACAGTCACTTTTAATTAAGGATGGGCTCAGGTGTGTTTGCATGCTGCAGAGATGCAGAGTCCGCGAAATGTCTCACTGCCCGCGATTAGCGCTGCGCAGCGCAGGCTTCCTGGCGGGCACGGGCATGTGGAGCTGTAAACACGCCTGAGCCCATCCTTAAAAGTAACGGTCACCTCCTACAACTTTTTTTTTCCCTTTCTTCTTTAAAGCCCACTACACAACAAAATACCTGACTGGTCAGCTGTGCAGTGGCTCTTGAAAAGACAGGTTGACCAAAAGACATCCAACACAATTTTGGTAGGGTCAGCTGCCTCGTTACCTGCTATGGGTCCACCTGTCTGCCCCAGCATACCTGATGATTCCCTGCAGAAATTTAGTGACAAAGGAGGAGGTGGCGGATGGAACTACAGTTAATGGGCTTCCGATACTACAAAGAAGTGTGCCAGATGATCTTGAAGAGTCACATGAACCAATGAATCTTTGGCATCCAGCATTCAAAAAATGTTAGCTGCCTGGTTCCACACCATGGTTCCAACTGTCATTCCTCCATTTTCCATGCAGAGCTGTGATTAAGGGAGGGATCTAGAACCAACCAGAAGTGTGCCAGATGCTGTAGAATAGTCATCTCAAGCAAGGAAGCCTTGGCATCCAACATACTGGTAATGTCATCTGCCTGTGGTCCCACCTGTTGACCAATGCATCTCTATTGTTTCCATAGAGAGCTGTAGTGACAGAAGGGGATCTCTGGATAGAATCGCAGTGCCGGACTGGCCTTCTGACTCTACCAGGAGTATGTTGGGGGAAAAAGATTGGCTGGACGACGAGCTCTGCCAGAGAATGTAGATTTTAGTTTTTAAGATTTTAGGAGGATTAAATGTAGCACAAGCACAGTATAAATATCACACGTTTCTCTTCCCCTTTGTTGTTCTCTCTCTTTCCTTTCTAAGCCAAATTAGGTTCCTAATTGTGACAGCGAGGAAACATAACAGAGCACCCTAGCTGCGCCAAAAAAAAAAATCTGTCAGCTTAACCACCGACACCAAAGCATGCAAAGATCAGGGCTGTAAAAGAAGAGTTATCTAGTCGGGATATTCTGAGATCACTAATAAAGAAGCGAAAAGTAGTAATGTGGTCCGAGTTCCTCGGAACTCTCCGCAGCTCATCCAGAACAATCCCATCTCCCCTGGAATGTTCAGTTTGAAAGCAGACACTGTGACAAATGCCAAAGACATGTATACAAATCAGCTGTACACTTGATAACCAACACTGGGAAACTGTTCCACTGCAAATAAAAGATAAAGCCCAAACTCCGGCTAAAACATTTGTGTTTGTTTTGGACAAAGTTTACACTCACAGCATTTGCATTAACAATGTGCGCCACTTGTTATTTTTACCATGCTAGGTTGCATTTTTGGGTGCTGCACTGCAAAGTTTGAATGCAATGTGCTGCTTTGATGCGTTTTTTTTTTTATTTCACAGCAAAAAATAAAAAATTGTCCTGAGCTTATCAGAAGTTGCAATGTGCTACAATACAAAGCAACATTCCATTTTTTCCCCAGACATTGATGTAAACTGGCTCCATTGAAGATAAGGTTGTTTTTCTTGTGCTGGAACGGTGTTAAGCTACGCCACCCCAAGAGAGACGTCTACCCTGGGAAAGGGATTCTGCGAGGTCTCGAAACATGCCTTTAGCTTTATATCAGGGGTCTCCAAGCTTTCGAAAATAAAGGGCCAGCTTGCTGTCCTTCAGACTTTAGGAGGGGCCAGACTGTGGCCAGTGGGAATAGGAAATGTCCCGGCATCAGTGGGAGTAGACAATGTATGCCATGTCTCCAGCATGGTGGACAGTGGAAGTGCCTGTGGTCAGAAGGAAGAAAGTGCCCAATCATTGGTATTAGTGGGAGGAATAGTGCCCCATCCTTGGTATTAATGGGAGGAATAGTGCCCCATCCTTGGTATTAGTGGGAGGAATAGTGCCCCATCCTTGGTATTAGTGGGAGGAATAGTGCCCCATCCTTGGTATTAGTGGGAGGAATAGTGCCCCATCCTTGGTATTAGTGGGAGGAATAGTGCCCCATCCTTGGTATTAGTGGGAGGAATAGTGCCCCATCCTTGGTATTAGTGGGAGGAATAGTGCCCCATCCTTGGTATTAGTGGGAGGAATAGTGCCCCATCCTTGGTATTAGTGGGAGGAATAGTGCCCCATCCTTGGTATTAGTGGGAGGAATAGTGCCCCATCATTGGTATTAGTGGGAGGAAAAGTGCCCCATCATTGGTATTAGTGGGAGGAAAAGTGCCCCACTGTTGTTGACAGTGAGAGGAATAGTGCTTGGTATCCATGTGATAAACAGTGCCCCAAGGGCCAGATAAAGGCAAGCAAAGGGCAGCATCCGGCCCACAGGCTGCAGTCTGGAGACCACTGCCTAATAGGAATAAAAAAAGGACAAGACTATCGCTATACCAAGGTGTCCTGGTGAGGATTCTTATTACTGGTCCATCAAGTTAAAAAAAAAAAAAAAAAAGACAAAACTAAATAGAAAAGTACTTTAAAACCCCTTATAAAAACGGTGGCCACGGGCAATTTTAATCCCTTGCTGCATAGAGATTTAACCAATTGCTCGCAGTCATCTAAATATGCTAGAGACACACAGAATATCAGCATCTCAATAACTAATCGTGGGTGTACCAAAATATTGCCATATGTATGGAACAATGGCTACCAAGGGAGTACGCCTTGAGTGGTGAGAGCACGTTCTCCACAGAATTTGCTAGGTGTTCCTTTAGTAGTGAGCAGTGGTGGATTCATTGATCTCCTACCTCATCGTGTCCAGCACCAACACTACTCCACAGAGCCGGCAGCATAGGACCAGTGGAACATCACCTCTGATTTCTTAAGTCACCAGTGGCACCAAAGATTACGATAGCTGTCTGTAAGGGGAACATTTTTCCCAATGACCACTGATTCTTCCAACTGTCCTCCAAACTATAGGGGACTACAATGACCACCATTGTAACAGGCAGTGAACAGTGGTGGATTGATCTCCTGCCTCATCGTGTCCAGCACCAAACACTACTCCGCAAAGCCAGCGGCATGGGCCCAGTGGGACATCTCCTCTGATTTTTCAGGCAAGTCACCATTGGCGGCTGGTGCTCCATTTTTTGTGGAGGGGGGAGGTGGCGGCAAACAAACCTCCCCACCAGGTCCGCACTCACCCCATCCAGGTCGTGACTAATCCAGTCTTAAGATCCGCGTCCTGTCCCGATTGGCTGGTAGAAGCCAGAAGACAATATCGAATATTGATTCGTGGGTGGGTACGGGGCGCAGTGCTCTACATCCCGAGCCAAACCTTTTTGAAGCCAATTAGAGCCTCAAGCTCTAATCATGTGCTTGAAAAAAAAAAATCTATGAGTCCAATACCCAGCATGGGGTTTAAAAGGGGGGGGTGGCGCCCCTGTACCCCTTATTGACCAGCCCCCACTGCTGGCACTATCGATTATAATAGCTGTCTGTAAGGGAAACATTCTTCCTAATGACCACTGATTCTTCCAACTATCCTCCAAACTATAAGGGAACTATACTGACCACCATTGTAACAGGCATTCTTCTTACTGACTACAAGCTGTTTCTAAAATACGTTGAAAAAATGCCCACAAATGTAAAAAGGAAAAAAAACCTCACGAGAATATTTGCAACTTATAAAAGTAAGTGATGTCAATTTCAGCCATTAGGGCCCATTTACACTTGGCCATTTTAAGGCAGCCAAAATCTTGCAGTTTGCTGCATGAAAATGCATGTCAAGTAGAAATCCCATTCTTCTCTATTGGGCCCTGTTCATATCTATGTGCTGCAGATTAGTGTAAAAGGGAATCTATATGAACCCACGCACCGCGATGCGGGACCTCGGCGCTGCATGCACGCAGAACAAAGTGAATCCAGCCTTCCTCTTAAAGGAAAAATTAGATTACCCGGTTTTAGTGAGTAATTGCACCCTGGGTTAAATGTACTATGTGATATTTGCGGTCTTCAAAAAGCGCACATGCTCTGCCTCCTTATTCATCTTGTCGATCAAGGCAAGCCGATTCTGGACGCACAAAGGAGGAAGTAACCAACGAAAAAGAGGAATAAGAACCACAAAGCCCTCTGGAATCCCTCCTATTGAGATGGCTCAAGATTCGCACTCTCCCCTCCAGGCCTTTTTGATCAGCAACACTATACAAGATAAATGTTCTGCTAGTTCTCATCCCTCAGAGGATTTATATAGAGACACTTCAAAAGGTTTTCAAGCAGTTATAAAATCTATTCTCCCCCAGTAACATACTTATTCATTTGCAGCCAGTCTTTACTGCAATCAGCCTCAGGCAAGCTTTAGGCCTGCTTTACGCACTATAGCAGTGGTCCCCAAACTGCTAAAGGGCCCCACATGGCCCTTTGCTTGCTCTTACCTGGCCTACAGGGCTGTTGAGGTACTATTCCTCCCACCGACACCAGCAGTGGGGCACTATTCCTCCCACCGACACCAGCAATGGGACACTATGCCTCCCACCGACACCACTAGTGGAGCATTATATCTTCAACTGAAACTAACAATGGGGCACTATTCTTCCCACAGGCACCAGCAATGGAGCACCATTTCTCCCACCGGTACCAGCAATGGGGCACTATTCCTCCCACTGACACCACAGACAATGCAGCACTATTCCTTCTCACACCAATAATGAGGCACTTTTCCACTGACACCGATAATGGAGACTATTCCACTTAATAAAAAAAAACAATTATGGGGCACTATTCCTCCTCCTATTGACTACAGTAATTTGTTTATTCCCACCAACCCCGAGGCTTTTTTACTTCCACCGACTAGCAATTTCTACTTCCACTGACTACAGCCCAGCCCACTCAAACAGTCCGAAGAACAGTCAACTGGCCCATTGTTTAGAATGTTTGGAGACCCCAACACTAGAGCCATCTTTCTCAACTACAGTTCCTTCATACATTGCTGGGGGTTGCCTGAGCAATAAACAATTTCTGTCTTTCAGTAACCACCAGCATCAATTAACTTTAAAATTTGTCTGTAAGGAGGACATTCAAATCAGTAAGAGTGAGTCTGTAGGAGGAGTGTCCTTCTCCCACTGACCACCAACAAGGGTCCTTCTCCCACTGACCACCACCAAGGGTCCTTCTCCCACTGACCACCACCAAGGGTCCTTCTCCCACTGACCACCACCAAGGGTCCTTCTCCCACTGACCACCACCAAGGGTCCTTCTCCCACTGACCACCACCAAGGGTCCTTCTCCCACTGACCACCACTAGATGAAACCATTACATTGACTACCAATGGAAGACGGCGCCTTTCCACTGACCACCACTGTACGGGGGACTATAGTTTTCACTGTGTATCTTTTCTGGCCATTATTATTTTCTTATAGAGCAGTTAGGAGTAAATAAAAAAAATTGCTGTGGGTTTCAAATATGCTAGATACAGTATGTTACATTCTTTATTCTTTTATGTATATTTTATTTACAACTTACTGACTGTGCTAATGTATTTTAGGATAGAGATGCAATAATCTAGCAGGGTTTCCAAGAGACGTGAAAATTATATCAAGAGTCCCCCTCTGTGTTAAAAAAAAAAGTTGAGAAAGGCTGCTCTAAACTGGGACTCCCATTTTCTGAAACACTAAAACCTATTAAAAACCTGAGAAATATAATTCAGAGCATAGAGGAAAAATGACAGTCAAAAAGTGTTGATATAGGTATCTTAGGTTATGAAAAAAACTTGACTTTACCTGTAAATGTTGGCCTAGACCAGGGGTCTTCAAACTATGGCCCTCTAGTTGTTCAGGAACTACAATTCCCATCATACCTAGTCATGTCTGTGAATGTTAGACTTTTACAATGCCTAATGGGACGTGTAGTTCCACAACAGCTGGAGGGCCGTAGTTTGGAGATCCCTGGCCTAGACTCTGTCCTTTCCTACCTACTGAGTATCCCTCCCTATTGGTTTTCTGATGCAATAGACCGCTTAATTGACCAAGATGGAGGCTTAGACCAGGGGGTCTCCAAACTTTTCTAAAGAAAGCACCAGTTTCTGGTCCTTCAGACTTTATGCGGGCAGGACTGTGCCCAGTGGGAGTAAACAATGCTCAATCTTTGGAATTAGGGGGAGAAGTAGTGGGCGTCGGTGGCAGGGATTCCTCCCCTCCGTGGGTGTCGGTGGCAGGGATTCAAAAAAGGGAGGCAAAAAGCCAATTCCAGCCCAGGGCCGCAGTTTGAAGACCCCTGGCTTAGACCAAGATGACGGGGGAAGAGACCATAGCAACTTTTACAGGAAATGTTAGTAAATTTTGTTGTAAATTCGGCAGCCTATATCGGATCATTTTGACATGTGGTTCTGGCTCAAGGTAGCCTTGACTAATGTAATTCCTCATGCACTCAATAATTGCTTAGGCATGCAATAAACATTATTAGGGTGTCTAAAAGCCACTAAGGTGTGAGATTGTCTCAAAAAAAAATTTCTGCCAGTCAATTTTTCGCCGCCTGCCCTGGCCCTCACTCTTTCTAAGCAGGCCTGGCCAAGAAATGTCAGCCAGGGTCATGGAGGGCCTTCAGATGTAAGATCATTGTCTGACACAACCAGAACAATGAGCTGAACATTCAATTCCCTCTGCAGACACCTTTGTTTTTATAGGGAGTGTCAACTCTGCCTCATTTTTGTACAAGATCTAAGGTTGGCCTCATCTGCCGCTCTGCGAGGCACTTGTATTGTGTATGTTTCATCAACCGGCTGCATTACATTCATTGTTTTTTCAAAGCTTACAACCCATACAAGTTCACCATGTCAAGTGTGTCTATGGATCATTTCTGGAAGAAAGAGTAGAGAATTTATAACCTTGCATCAAAGCATATCTATAGGCAAAACCTTTTCTCTGCATTTTGGATCGAGTAGGGAAGGGTTAAAATGTGTTTCTCTCTCCCAAATGCTCCCCCACGCCTGTGATATTTGGGGAAATTTCCCTTCATTTCCTGACCTGCAGATACAGCAGGAAGCGAAAGAAAATCTCTCCAAGAGTTATCACTAGTACAAGCACCCCACTTTGGAGAAATTGCCCTTCATTATTTTTCTGGTGACAACTCAAAATTGCAGATTTTCCCCTCCCTTTTAGTTCCAGTAGCCACCAGGACAAATACAACAAAACTTCCCTAGCAGGGACACAGACAGCAATGAAAACCCAACATATTGTAACCCCGCATTGCTCGAAGGATAAAAAAACGAATAAAAAAAGAAATGGGAAAAAAAAAAGGATGCATGTCTACCAAGGTCTGTTTCACAAGGGCAGAAGACTTGCAACCCACGGAAAAAAAATAATCCATGTGGCGGATCACTTCTAAGATCACAATTGACAGCCAATTCACAGGTGTTTAAGGCGATATCACCCATGTGTTTTTGATCCCCCCCGAGACTAGACTGCGTTTTCTAAAAGCACAAAGATGCAGCATGGAGAACTTTGATGGGCTTGCATGAATAAACACACAATTCAGCCTATCTTAACCTTTTAAAAACACAGAGGAACCCTTGAAATAAACTTTCTGATCTCAGGGAACCCCTACTAAAAATGACAATATCTACAACTCATGATACATTAGTGTGATGGTCGGTGGGAAGAATGCTCCTTATACTTGCGGACATTGGGAAGAATTACCTCCTTACAGATAGCTAAAAGGATCAATGGCGTCAGTGGAAACTTATCTGAGAGGCAGAAGTTACTCAGATGATAGAACCCTAGTGGATGAACCCTGGTCTAAGTCAACGGGAGTGCACCTAAAACTTGGATAAATCGTGCTGCACCCAAAATCGCAGAGCACTGGCGTGAACCCGCTCTTGGCAATTAAAAGCAAAATTTCTTCCTTTTCTGGGGTCGCCCCCCCCCACCGGTGCTCTTGGCTCCTCCTCTTCTCAATGCGCCACCACTGTAAGCCGCTTATTATGGTGGCACACCTACGGGCTCAACCCCAATCCATGCTGCCTGTGTCCATAGACACAGACAACGAGGCTCAGCCCCACCCAACAGGATTTGACTGACAGCAGCAGGAGCCAATGGCTCCCAAAGCCTGTGAGAGCAGGGAGAGCCACACCAGACAGGCACAGTGATGGATCGAGTGAGGACTTGGGTAATTATGGGGGGGTTGTGGGTTTGGGCGATTTTACTACCTAAACATTTTCTACCATAACATGGTATTAAAGGTTCAGCTTTTTGTTTTGTCTTAAATAACAAACATGTTATACTTACCTGCTCTGTGTAATAGTTTTGCACAGAACAGGCCCGATACTCCTCTTCTTGGGTCCCATGCTGGCGCTCCTGGCTCCTCCCCCTTGACCAACCCTACGGGCCCTTTCACACTGGGGCGTTGTCGGCGGTAAAGCGCCGCTATTGTAAGCGGCGCTTTACCGCTGGTATTCGGCCGCTAGCGGGGCGGATTTACCCCCCTGCTAGCGGCCGTGAAAGGGTTAAAACCACCGCAAAGCGCCTCTGCAGAGGCGCTTTGCTGGCGGTATAGCCACGCCGTCCCATTGATTTCAATGGGCAGGAGCGGTGAAGGAGCGGTATACACTCGGCTCCATCACCGCTCCGAAGATGCTGCTAGCAGGACTTTTTTTCCCGTCCTGCTAGCGCACCGCTCCAGTGTGAAAGCCCTCGGGGCTTTCACACTGGAATTAAAGCAGCGGCACTTTCGGGTCGGTTTGCAGGCACCATTATTAGCGCAATAGCGCCTGCAAACCGCCCCAGTGTGAAAAGGACCCTACCTGTTATGGGAGCGCTGGTGCATCTGGCTCCCAAGCCCTGCTCTATGCGTCCATTAGATACAGAGCAGCGGTTCGAGCCTGCCCCCCTCCTCATTGGCTGTCTCAGCCAATGAGGAGAAGGAGTCCCGGGACAGTTTAGGCTCCCATTCACATCGCAGGATTGAGAGGGGGCTCAGGTGTGTATTAGGGGGGCTGCACACGAAATGTTTTTTACCTTCATGCATAGAATGCACAAAGGTAAAAAAAACCTTCAGCCTTTACAATTACTCTAATACAGTATGTCCCTCATGGCACATAGGTTGGACTTGATGGACTTGTGTCTTTTTTTCGACCTCACCTACTATGTAACTATAACAGAGAATACATTCAAGTACAAACATTTTTTAGGCTTTAAAAATTTAAACGTTAATAAAAAGTTTTGTACCAACCCCTGTAACTGCCACTTTTGCTAGATAAATTGGTGTGCTAAAGCTGTAGTTCTCAACCTCAGTCCTCAAGTACCCCCAACGGTCCATGTTTTCACATTTTCCTTGACTTTGCACTGCTGCTTTAAATCAATATCAATGACATGGTATTGATGAGAGACATTTTATCTAAGGGAAGTTCCCAAAACATGGCCGGTTGGGGGTACTTGAGGACTGTGCTAAAGGAAGTGGAAAAAAAATACCAGATCTGCTGGTAGGATTAAGAGTTTATAAAACAATCTTACAGAGGATACAGAAAAACAATAGCCATGTGGACGATATGGACAGACAGCAATGTATATGTGGTTTTTAGTTTTCCCAAAGTGCCACTTTAATTTCCATATCATCTTTCCCCTGGTACCCAGGTTGATGGGCCCACCAGATGGAGATCTGATGATAGATGGCACACAGCCCTGTCCTCAGAAAAACAATCACTCTAATTTGGGATTATACAGATGGGACTCGTAGCTGAACTTTGTTTTTCCTCGTAAAAGGAGCCGGAGAGCAGAAGATCCATTACCGGAGACCTTTCAAAAATACGAGGTGATGGTTGTAATAATCGTAAAAGGTCGGCAGGCTATCAAGGCTTCCAAGATTAGCCCAACATCAAACAGTGAATCCATTCCCCCTACAGAGAAATGATGTATCGGGAGGTTCTTATAGTTCTGTTCTTCTCTGGCGGCGATCTGATCGCTCTTGAGGAGAATATATAATGGACGGTACAGAGCACAGCGCTAGTTATAAAGTAATGGGGTATTGTGTTTACACAGACGTATTCATCCAGAGATAACAGAGGGTTGTTCTGTCATAAAGCTGCATTGGAGGGCAGTGAAGACATTGGTGGTCTAATGGACCCCTGAGGTCTCCATAAGGAGGACCTCTCACCTGCCCATGCTAAATCGCAGTCCACCAACCGCTCCACCTTCAGCTTACAGAGGCAAATGTGGAGAACGGATTCTGGCCGATATCGTGCGCAGCACTGGTTATAAAGTAACCGGTTCTTGGGTATTGTGTTTACACAGACGTATCCATCCAGAGATAACAGAGGGTTGTTCTGTCATAAAGCTGCATTGGAGGGAAGTGAAGACATTGGTGGTCTAATGCAGTGTTTCTCAACTCCAGTCTTCAAGGCGCCCCAACAGGTCATGTTTTGAGGCTTTCCATTACTCTGCACAAGTGATTTGATCAGTTTCACTGCCTTAGCAATTACCACAGCTGTTTAATCTGAGGGAAATCCTGAAAACATGACCTGTTGGGGCGCCTTGAGGACTGGAGTTGAGAAACACTGGTCTAATGGACCCCTGAGGTCTCCATAAAGAAGGACCTCTCACCTGCTCATGCTAATTGCAGTCCACCAACTGCTCCACCTTCAGCTACAGAGGCAAATGTGGAGAACGGATTCTGGCCGATACCGTGCGCAGCGCTGGTTATAAAGTAACCGGTTCTTGGGTATTGTGTTTACACAGACTTATCCGTCCAGAGATAAGAGAGGGTTGTTATGTCATAAAAACTGACTCACCGCTCCGCTACTAAACTCACTAAAGTCCTATTCTGCCCAGGGAGAGTCTCTGAAGACTTCATGGTTATAGTGCAATAAATGGAACAGATACAGGATGGGACATCTGGTAAGTTGGGGGCTTTCAGAAGGTGTGTAGGTAGGTGTGTGGACATTTCATCTCTGGAAAAAGGAGGACGGCATATATCACTGGTGTCAACTGATGGCAGCTGGCTGTACACGGGTCGTAGTGTGTTTCGCAAAGACAGTTCATGATTTTGAACCACTTGCGGACTGACTGCACAGAGCGGGGCGGCCGCTCTGTGCAGAATCACATACATTATATATATATATATATATATATATATACACACACATTATATATATATATATATATATATATATATATATATATATATATATATATATATATATATATATATATATATATATATGATTCTGCACAAACACACACTTCTGCATAGGGGGCATGCACTGCTTCTTCTACTGCGATTAGTCACAGCAGAAGCCGATTGGTGGGTGCCAGTCAATGGATGTCTGCCGGCACTCGCTGATCGGCAAGGAAAAAAACGGGGGAGATGGAAATTAAAGTGGAACCTTAGGTACTGGAGACTCTTCTACTGCGATTAGTCACAGCAGAAGCCGATCAATGGGTGTCGGCCAATGGATGTTCAACAACACTCGCTGATCGGCGAGGAGACACACTGGACCGAGCTCGGCATATGTAGACGACACAGAGCTCCATCCTGGCAGCAGGGATGTGCTGGAATTTGTTTCCCTATAAATAAAATCAAGCATATCCCTTCGTGAAAGCACCTCACAGTACACAAACACACTGGCTTGGCATGCATTGAACACTTTAATCACCCTAGAGGTTTAACTCCCTCCCAGCCGGTGTCATTAGTATAGCATATTTTTTAGCACTGATCACTGTTTTAGCATCACTGGTTCCCACAAACTGTCAGATTGTCCTACACAATATCGCAGTCCTGCTATAAGTTGCTGGTCATCGCCATTACACATACATATATACACACACACATAGAAAAACCCAAGTAAAATGTGGACTTTGATGAAAGTGATCATTTTTTGGGAGCTCTAAAAATGCCCCCCGCCCCCCCCATCTATTCCCTGATCCCTCATGCAACTAGTATTTTTGGAGACACAGCTGTCAATCAGCTAGCATAGCCAAGGATGAAGCTATTCAAGCACATTTTGTGCTTGAATAGCTGCGTTGGAGGGCAGTGGAGACATTGGTGGTCTAATGGACCCCTACTGTCACTCTTCTGTCACACATGCTATCACAGACCCCCCAAGTGCTCTACCTTTAGCTGCAGAGGCAAATGCCAGGTGAGTGCTGTGGCCACAATGCTGCTCTGCAAGCTCCCTGCAACAGCAGTGCTCAACGGGTTAAAGCAGTTGTTGAGGCAGTAATAAAACGCCATCAGGATGGAGACATCAGGATTTTATTAGATCCCCAATGTCTCCCCTGTCCTCCAATGCAGCTATTCAAGCACAGACTGTGCTTGAATAGCAGCAGCCTTGGCTATACTAGCTGAGGAACAAATGGCTGTGACCCAGAACATTATGTAATAAACACCACTTTCCAGGGTCAGTCCCAAGAGGGATCGGGGAATGGATTGAGATTGGAGGGGGGCCCTCTCTGAGAAAGTGATCATTTATCAGAATGCCCTTCATTGGCTCTTAAAGGCAGTACCCAGCAACCGTGAGCTTGATTTAACCACTTGTCTACCATGACATTGGTAGACAAGCTGATGTTCCAATGGGGACACCAGCTATCCCTGGTGATAACCAGAAATGTCCTCACTTTGGGGGGGATTTCCTCTCACTGTCGATTTTGGCTATGGGGCAGGAAGTCAAGAGGAAGGAAGGAAGGAAGGGAAGGAAGGAAGAGGGCAAGGGAAGGAAGGAAGAGGGCAAGGGAAGGAAGGAAGAGGGCAAGGGAAGGAAGGAAGGGAAGGAAGGGGGCAAGGGAAGGAAGGGAAGGAAGGAAGAGGGCAAGGGAAGGAAGGAAGAGGGCAAGGGAAGGAAGGGAAGGAAGGAAGAGGGCAAGGGAAGGAAGGAAGAGGGCAAGGGAAGGAAGGAAAGGAAGGAAGAGGGCAAGAGAAGGAAGGAAGGAAGGAAGGAAGAGGGCAAGGGAAGGAAGGAAGAGGGCAAGGGAAGGAAGGAAAGGAAGGAAGAGGGCAAGAGAAGGAAGGAAGGAAGGAAGGAAGAGGGCAAGGGAAGGAAGGAAGAGGGCAAGGGAAGGAAGGAAGAGGGCAAGGGAAGGAAGGAAGGGAAGGAAGGGGGCAAGGGAAGGAAGGGAAGGAAGGAAGAGGGCAAGGGAAGGAAGGAAAGGAAGGAAGGAAGGAAGAGGGCAAGGGAAGGAAGGAAGGAAGGAAGGGAGGGAAGGAAGGAAGGAAGGAAGAGGGCAAGGGAGGGAAGGAAGGAAGGAAGAGGGCAAGGGAAGGAAGAGAAGGAAGGAAGAAAGGAATAGAAGGAAGAAAGGAAGTGGGGAAGGGAAGGAAGTAAGAGGGGAAGGAAAGGAAAGGAAAGGAAAGGAAAGGAAAGGAAAGGAAAGGAAAGGAAAGGAAAGGAAAGGAAAGGAAAAAGAAAGGAAAGGAAAGGAAAGGAAAGGAAAAAGAAAGGAAAGGAAAAAGAAAGGAAAGGAAAAAGAAAGGAAAGGAAAGGAAAGGAAAGGAAAGGAAAGGAAAAAGAAAGGAAAGGAAAGGAAAGGAAAGGAAAAAGAAAGGAAAGGAAAGGAAAGGAAAGGAAAAAGAAAGGAAAGGAAAGGAAAGGAAAGGAAAAAGAAAGGAAAGGAAAGGAAAGGAAAGGAAAGGAAAAAGAAAGGAAAGGAAAGGAAAGGAAAAGAAAAAGAAAAAGAAAAAGAAAAAGAAAAAGAAAAAGAAAAAGAAAAAGAAAAAGAAAAAGAAAAAGAAAAAGAAAAAGAAGAGAAAAGAAAAAGGAAAAGAAAGAGAAAAGAAAAGAGAAAAGAAAAGAAAGAAAAGAAGAAAAGAAAAAAAAGTGTTAGAAAACTTCAAAATACACCATCCAGAAATTCTTCTAAAAAATAAATACCCGTCTGGGATGCCTACAATCTGGACTGATCCGGGTCTGGTCACTTTCCAGATATAAGTTGTCCTCCCTGCACCATTCATACTGCTCCGCTGCCTCCAGACCTATCAACTATATCAAAGCTCAGAGCATTACTTAGAGGAAAGTTATTTAAAACACCATTAAGCCGGGAGATTAATTCTCCTCGGAGCTTGATTATAATTACAGAGAGAGAACCGCGCTAGGCAAGTGTAGCGGTAGGACGCAACGGGGAGCCGCGCACCTCTCCGGATGAAGATTTAATAATAATTGGGAGCAAAAAATGGAAAAAGTTCAGTGAATAAAAAATAAAATAAATAAAAGATGGATTTCTAATGAGATAAAACAGAACTAGGTTAAAGTGGACCTGTCATTAAAAGTCATACTTTACATGAACTCAAATCTACATTGCAAAATCATCTCAATTTTTAAACATCTAAATAAAATACAATAAAAACACAACAACCACACACACAGGTCTCTGCAATGAAATAAAGCAAAATGGTCACATGGTCTAGGATTACCAGAAGCAGGGGCGTTGTTAGGTCTACAAAAGATCTGGGGCTAGAGCCCATAGCATCGTAGTAAAGAAAGTCATACGCTTGGGTGGGCATACACATGTATATACAGTAATATACGTGTGTGTATATCCCCAGAGAGACCCCCACTTACATCATGGTCCCCAGAGAGCCTCCCCCTTTACATCAGGGTCCCCAGAGAGCCCCCCACTTACATTAGGGTCCCCAGAGAGCCTCCCCCTTAAAATTGGGGTCCCCAGAGAGCCTCTCCCTTAAAATTGGGGTCCCCAGAGAGCCTCCCCCTTGCATCAGGGTCCCCAGAGAGCCCCCCACTTACATCAAGGTCCCCAGAGAGCCTCTCTGCCCCTTGGGGACCCCTGCAGAGACTCGGGGCTAGAGCCCCGAAAGCCACCCCCTAGCGACGCCACTGACCAGAAGCATTGAAGGCGTTTCCAGGCATTGGAGGCTCTAAGGATTTTTTTCCTGGTCAACCCAAAGTGAGAGACAAGAGGATCAGCAAAGCACAACCACTGAGCAGCACGTCTAGATAATAGGCGGAGCTTGCATACCTAATGAGCAAATATGGAGACCCATAGTGCTAAACCGAAAAGAATGCAAACCAATA
Source organism: Lithobates clamitans (assembly GCA_037952925.1). NCBI lineage: Eukaryota > Metazoa > Chordata > Amphibia > Anura > Ranidae > Lithobates > Lithobates clamitans. The sequence continues at coordinate 1,152,746 of JBBGZY010000094.1, read as the reverse complement.
CGTTTCTTTACATGAACACCAACCTCATCCATGTACATAAAACCTTTTTTAAAATACAGTCCCCCCCCTCTTAGGGCACAGTAAAAAATCATCAAGCAGTATTTCTATCAAATAAAGTAACTTAAAGTGGCTGTAAATCTCAGACATGAAATATGAACAAAGCATATCCCTCTATAGTGTGTACTTGTCTCAGTCCGGAGCACCAAGTGTCATTTCTGACTGCTGACTCCTTCCTCTGCTACCATGATGGATCCCTTCAGACAAGTTTTCATGACACCAAGAAAAAAAAATGGTGACAGGGGGAGGGCCCTCCAGCTTATTGACAGCCTCAGCTCTGTTCCCGTTTGCTGTGTGAAGGGGGTGTGTCCCTTTCCTCCAAATCAGATAAGCTGAAAAATTCAGCATATTGCACAGATGTAGAGAAAAGAATACTGCAGATAAACAGGTACAACTTCTGTAGAAGAATTTTCTTCATCTCTGTGCATCAACCCGGGGATAGTCGCTTCACTGGGTATATGGAAGGGGTTTACAACCACTTTAAAGGCTGAGCTCCAGGCCAACTGCTAAACACACACAGATGAAAACAGATATATGAGAGGGGGTTTACCTGCCAAAAAGGATTTGTATGTGTCCATCCAGACCTGAGGTTTACACAGCTCTGCCCCACAGTACAGCCCTGTCTGGCCAGGTAGGAAACCCAATTTCGTTTTTATCTGTCTCTTCCCCTGTACTGTTACTGAACAGTAAAGGAAGAGCGCGAGATTGATGAGCTCATCTCTCTATCACTTGGCTCTCTCCTCCCATCAGCAGGTTTCCTGTTAGCACATGAACGAATGGGTTTCTTGTGCTGTTTCTCCCTCTCTCAGTCTAAGCTCTGCTGTGCAAGGACTGCAATAGGTTGATATCAGGTCAATGCAATGTCAGTCACTCACTCACATTGATTTACATATATGGAAACGCATTCTTTAACTCAACACATGAAGTAAGCGCACATGCGTTGCAATACACCATGCATTGTGGCAAAGATTGACACGATCGATTTTTTGGGATGTTCTGGGGTGTTTAAAGCCCACCGATTTCCATAGGGTGCCTTAATGCAACACAGAAACATGAATGGGCCCTTGGGGATGTATTAAAAATTATGGAACTTCAAAATCTGTGTATTTTATAGCCACCTCAGTTCATCTTTAACATAAACCCAGGATATAATTTTTAGAAGATCACACAAAAGTAGAGGCCTGACAAAATTTACAGTTATAAAATGCGGGCTCTTATGTACTTCCCCTCCCGCATACAAGTCGAGATATTACAATGTAATCAGAGTAGACGGTATAAAATCTGGTTGTAGCATCTGGCTCATTTTAGAAACATTACTAAAATGATTTGCTGTTTGCTCCCATAGAAGTTTATCTGCCAGGCTTCGGAGATGCCAGGCCATAAAGTATTCATAACATGAAGAGATAGAAAGGCTTTTATATGAAGGGATACTCTTTGGTGATTCTTTTGGGTGACTCAGCTCTCATTAAAAATTCAGCATTGGAAAATATCACAATTACTAGTATTTGCCAAAAAAAATCTTTTAAAGAAGCACTCAAAGCCAGGAGGAGCGCCAATCTCCGAGGCCCAAAGCCAGGAGGAGCGCCAATCTCCGAGGCCCAAAGCCAGGAGGAGCGCCAATCTCCGAGGCCCAAAGCCAGGAGGAGCGCCAATCTCCGAGGCCCAAAGCCAAAAGGAGCGCCAATCTCCGAGGCCCAAAGCCAAAAGGAGCGCCAATCTCCGAGGCCCAAAGCCAAAAGGAGCGCCAATCTCCGAGGCCCAAAGCCAGGAGGAGCGCCAATCTCCGAGGCCCAAAGCCAGGAGGAGCGCCAATCTCCGAGGCCCAAAGCCAGGAGGAGCGCCAATCTCCGAGGCCCAAAGCCAGGAGGAGCGCCAATCTCCGAGGCCCAAAGCCAGGAGGAGCGCCAATCTCCGAGGCCCAAAGCCAGGAGGAGCGCCAATCTCCGAGGCCCAAAGCCAAGAGGAGCGCCAATCTCCGAGGCCCAAAGCCAGGAGGAGCGCCAATCTCCGAGGCCCAAAGCCAGGAGGAGCGCCAATCTCCGAGGCCCAAAGCCAGGAGGAGCGCCAATCTCCGAGGCCCAAAGCCAGGAGGAGCGCCAATCTCCGAGGCCCAAAGCCAGGAGGAGCGCCAATCTCCGAGGCCCAAAGCCAAAAGGAGCGCCAATCTCCGAGGCCCAAAGCCAAAAGGAGCGCCAATCTCCGAGGCCCAAAGCCAAAAGGAGCGCCAATCTCCGAGGCCCAAAGCCAGGAGGAGCGCCAATCTCCGAGGCCCAAAGCCAGGAGGAGCGCCAATCTCCGAGGCCCAAAGCCAGGAGGAGCGCCAATCTCCGAGGCCCAAAGCCAGGAGGAGCGCCAATCTCCGAGGCCCAAAGCCAGGAGGAGCGCCAATCTCCGAGGCCCAAAGCCAAGAGGAGCGCCAATCTCCGAGGCCCAAAGCCAGGAGGAGCGCCAATCTCCGCGGTCCAAAGCCAGGAAGAGCTCCAATCCCTGCGGTCCAAAGCCAGGAAGAGCTCCAATCCCTGCGGTCCAAAGCCAGGAAGAGCTCCAATCCCTGCGGTCCAAAGCCAGGAAGAGCTCCAATCCCTGCGGTCCAAAGCCAGGAAGAGCTCCAATCCCTGCGGTCCAAAGCCAGGAAGAGCTCCAATCCCTGCGGTCCAAAGCCAGGAAGAGCTCCAATCCCTGCGGTCCAAAGCCAGGAAGAGCTCCAATCCCTGCGGTCCAAAGCCAGGAAGAGCTCCAATCCCTGCGGTCCAAAGCCAGGAAGAGCTCCAATCCCTGCAGTCCAAAGCCAGGAAGAGCGCCAATCTCAGAGTTCCAAAGCCAGGAGAAGCTCCACTCTCCGCAGTCCAAAGCCTTCAACCAATTTTTACCAGGTAAATTCATCACCAAAGAAAAAAAAGACATGGCTCCCTGCCAAGTCCCTATTTCATTCCTCTATCTGAAAAGCCACAACGTAAAACCATTCCAATGGCAGAGCACCTCCAGTCTCTATATATAACCTATAAACAATATTCCTTCACATTCTGAAATATGGAAGGCTGCAAGTTAATAGATCATTGAAGTCAGCTACCCAGAGTAACCTCTGTATGTGCCTGGTCTGCTTTAAAAGGTGGAATTCCAGACAAAGCATTTTGATTTAGCTTTGGATGGAGTGGAGAACCTTGGTCAGGCTTTTATTGCTATGCGTGTTCCTACTGTGAACTTCTGTCCCAGTGATGGTAGATAGGAGGAGAAGTCTACTGAGGAAGAGTTAGAACCACTTTCAGAAACTTCATAAATTAATTTTACATTGGGCCCAGTCCAGGTGATCAGCTGTAGGTTAATTTTAGAGTGCCAAGTCACTAGGTGGATTCAGTTTTTCAGCATCAAGGTCCTACTGCAACAGTTCCTCTCTTCTGTCCACCTTGGACATGTTCCCATTGAGAACTACCAACCCTTTGGGGGTTTCCTACTCCTCTTCCTGCGTTCTACATAATATATAAAACCCAACGTGTAGAGTGAGATATCCTTGTGAAGCGAGTGGCCGGTGTACAGACCTAGAACTCCATTCCTAGGTCTACATGAAAGGGTAAGGTGCTTCAACTCTGCACGTAATATACCACATTGGGTTGCTGATCACTTTACCTCTTTAAAATGATAAATATAATGATGGATGGATGGATGGATGGAATAGCTGGAGATAATCATTTGTTTTTTTCAAATCTGTTATTACAGAGCGATGCCGTTCTTCCTGCATCCCGCACTCAGGCCCTTTGCTACAGACAATGTCTCCCTCAAGTGTTAACAGGCACGGTGAAGTGAACAGCTCCTGTTATCCGGTACTATAGGGCTGCACATTGTAGCGGCACGCTCCCTCTCCTAACGTGACCCCAGCAATGGTGTGAGTATATGCATTCTGTACACTAACCTGGCGTGACCACAGATCTGCTGAACCCAGCCTGACAATGAGCCTTTCCGGAATCATCACAGGTACGCCTAATCCCGAGCCATCAGCTTCTAGACAAGCCGTGCATTATACATACATGATAGTCATGTATTATTCACAGGAACAACAAATTGTACCGGAAAAGAGAAGCATGCTGAAGAGGTCAAGGGATCTCCAATTCATCACCCCGTGCCTATATAATTTACAGTCAGATGGTGTAAATCTGACCCCGGTCCTACCTTTCAGTCTCGCACAGTTGTACCAGCTCCTCTCCTGGACTGAAATAACTTACTCCGATTTTTCCTGCACACTGTGAGCTTCTCACAAAAAGTTTAACAAAGAGCAGAAATACCAGATTCACACGGGACTGCCCTCTACAGGTCATATGGGCTTCTCATATCAGCGATGTTCCAAGAAGCCGGTGGTGAAAAAATACATGGACTGTAATTGCTAGTTGCCTGGCTGTTAGAGCAATCCAAAGGCTTGGACACCTAACAGGTATGCAAATCAGGGGTTCCGACTTCACTAGCCATATGCTTGTTCCAGCAGAGGCAACTCGGAGGCCACAGCTAGGCAATTAAAATTTTGGAAGAAAGTCACTGATGGATTGCAATAGAACTCAATTATGAAGAGAACTTTGCACATTGGCTTGATAATGCTGTGTCTTCTGTGTAGGGGATCAGTGGGAATACTTGGGTCCAATGCAGAATTTTTAGGGGAAAAAGGTTCTTGTTTGGAGACCAATTCAGGCCTGTTATTGGGCCAAAGACATTGTCCTTACTAATGATTGGACGGCTGCAATCCTTCCCTTTGGAGAACAAATTACCTATATATTGGATAATGAACAATCACTTCCCTTCAAATCCCGCTTTTGTTCAGTTCGGTGAAAGACAATTCTGGTTGACCTCTCCATACACTTCAGCCATTTGTCAGATTCCAACTCATCAACCGTTTATCAATAAAAATAAAATGCACAACCCCCACCAACTGTCCCGTGCCCAGCTCAACCCCCACCAACTGTCCCGTGCCCAGCTCAACCCCCACCAACTGTCCCGTGCCCAGCTCAACCCCCACCAACTGTCCCGTGCCCAGCTCAACCCCCACCAACTGTCCCGTGCCCAGCTCAACCCCCACCAACTGTCCCGTGCCCAGCCCAGCCCCTCACCAACTGTCCCGTGCCCAGCTCAACCCCCACCAACTGTCCCGTGCCCAGCTCAACCCCCACCAACTGTCCCGTGCCCAGCTCAACCCCCACCAACTGTCCCGTGCCCAGCTCAACCCCCCACCAACTGTCCCGTGCCCAGCTCAACCCCTCACCAACTGTCCCGTGCCCAGCTCAACCCCCCACCAACTGTCCTGTGCCCAGCTCAACCCCCCACCAACTGTCCCGTGCCCAGCTCAACCCCTCACCAACTGTCCCGTGCCCAGCTCAACCCCCACCAACTGTCCCGTGCCCAGCTCAACCCCCACCAACTGTCCCGTGCCCAGCTCAACCCCCACCAACTGTCCCGTGCCCAGCTCAACCCCCACCAACTGTCCCGTGCCCAGCTCAACCCCCACCAACTGTCCCGTGCCCAGCTCAACCCCCACCAACTGTCCCGTGCCCAGCTCAGCCCCCACCAACTGTCCCGTGCCCAGCTCAGCCCCCACCAACTGTCCCGTGCCCAGCTCAGCCCCCCCCAACTGTCCCGTGCCCAGCTCAGCCCCCCCCAACTGTCCCGTGCCCAGCTCAACCCCCCACCAACTGTCCCGTGCCCAGCTCAACCCCCCACCAACTGTCCCGTGCCCAGCTCAACCCCTCCCCCCACCAACTGTCCCGTGCCCAGCTCAACCCCCCCCCACCAACTGTCCCGTGCCCAGCTCAACCCCCCCCACCAACTGTCCCGTGCCCAGCTCAACCCCCCCCACCAACTGTCCCGTGCCCAGCTCAACCCCCCCCCACCAACTGTCTCGTGCCCAGCTCAACCCCCCCCACCAACTGTCCTGTGCCCAGCTCAAACCCCCCACCAACTGTCCCGTGCCCAGCTCAACCCCCCCCCCACCAACTGTCCCGTCCCCAGCTCAACCCCCCACCAACTGTCCCGTCCCCAGCTCAACCCCCCACCAACTGTCCCGTCCCCAGCTCAACCCCCCACCAACTGTCCCGTCCCCAGCTCAACCCCCCACCAACTGTCCCGTCCCCAGCTCAACCCCTCCCCCCACCAACTGTCCCGTGCCCAGCTCAACCCCCTGCCACCAACTGTCCCGTGCCCAGCTCAACCCCCCCCACCAACTGTCCCGTGCCCAGCTCAACCCCCCCCACCAACTGTCCCGTGCCCAGCTCAACCCCCCCACCAACTGTCCCGTGCCCAGCTCAACCCCCCCCCCACCAACTGTCCCGTGCCCAGCTCAACCCCCCCCACCAACTGTCCCGTGCCCAGCTCAACCCCCCACCACCAACTGTCCCGTGCCCAGCTCAACCCCCCACCACCAACTGTCCCGTGCCCAGCTCAACCCCCCACCACCAACTGTCCCATCCCCAGCTCAACCCCCCCAACTGTCCCGTCCCCAGCTCAACCCCCCACCACCAACTGTCCCGTCCCCAGCTCAACCCCCCACCAACTGTCCCGTCCCCAGCTCAACCCCCCACCAACTGTCCCGTCCCCAGCTCAACCCCCCACCAACTGTCCCGTGCCCAGCTCAACCCCCCACCAACTGTCCCGTGCCCAGCTCAACCCCCCACCAACTGTCCCGTGCCCAGCTCATCAACCATTTATCCAATTCCAGTGATCTTTTCAGATCCTGTCAAGATAAAATATGGGAGATGCTACTGTAAACCCCAGAGCGGTCATCCTCATGTTTTGCTATACAAGCCACTGAAAAGCAACACCAGTTCAATCCCCGCACACTTAATTGACCAACTAGGATGACAACCACACAGCTCTCAAATTAGGTCAGCAATACCAGCTCCCTTAAATTTTACCAGCGCAGTAGCTTAGTGGTCACCATGTCTGCCTTGCAGCACCGGAGGCCCTTGTCTAAAATACCAACCAGGACAATATGTGCATGGAGTTTGCATATTCTCCCTGTGTTTGCATGCGTTACCTCCAGGTACTTTCATTTCCTCCCACGCTCCCAAGACATCCTGAAAAGGTTAATTGGGGAACATTTGGGGAGGGGTTGAGAAAAGACCCGTTTACCTATTGCGTAATAAATTCACCAAGGAAAAAGGATCTTAAGCATATCAGTCGAATCGGATACAAATGTATAGATATATACATAATTATACCGAGACAGGTCCCCTTTAAGAATCCAGAAGCCGTTTAGAATTTGCAGATTGAAAACATTCTCGCAATACAACAGGGTAGCTGCAATTATGTTTTGGTGGACTACAAGTCTCAGCACGACCAAACTATCACACTCGGGGGGAGCTTGTAATACCAAACAGTCGAGAGATTGAAGTTTGCCATGCCAAGCTGGCTGAGAAGACGGTTTGCTCTCCAGTCTGCAAAAGCAGCCAGCAGCACCTACAATATTAATAATCCTGCCACAATTGGAATAATACATGAAGCCGTCCCCTGCTGACAGCAGTGAAAAGCACACGCTAAGCGCAACACATGACGCGCCTTTATGAGAACAGAAAATTATTATTGCCTACTGCACACAGCCCCAATCATTAGACTCCATAGGGATACTGCACACAGCCCCAATCATTAGACCCCATAGGGATACTGCACACAGCCCCAATCATTAGACCCCATAGGGATACTGCACACAGCCCCAATCATTAGACCCCATAGGGATACTGCACACAGCCCCAATCATTAGACTCCATAGGGATACTGCACACAGCCCCAATCATTAGACCCCATAGGGATACTGCACACAGCCCCAATCATTAGACCCCATAGGGATACTGCACACAGCCCCAATCATTAGACCCCATAGGGATACTGCACACAGCCCCAATCATTAGACCCCATAGGGATACTGCACACAGCCCCAATCATTAGACCCCATAGGGATACTGCACACAGCCCCAATCATTAGACTCCATAGGGATACTGCACACAGCCCCAATCATTAGACCCCATAGGGATACTGCACACAGCCCCAATCATTAGACCCCATAGGGATACTGCACACAGCCCCAATCATTAGACCCCATAGGGATACTGCACACAGCCCCAATCATTAGACCCCATAGGGATACTGCACACAGCCCCAATCATTAGACCCCATAGGGATACTGCACCCCATAGGGATACTGCACACAGCCCCAATCAATAGACCCCATAGAAATACTGCACACAGCCCCAATCATTGGATCCCATGAGGATACTGCACAGAGCCCCAATCATTAGACCCCATAGGGATACTGCACAGAGCCACAATCATTAGATCCCATGAGGATACTGCACACAGCCCCAATCATTAGATCCCATGAGGATACTGCACACAGCCCCAATCATTGGATCCCATGAGGATACTGCACACAGCCCCAATCATTAGATCCCATGAGGATACTGCACACAGCCCCAATCAGTAGATCCCATGAGGATACTGCACACAGCCCCAATCATTGGATCCCATGAGGATACTGCACACAGCCCCAATCATTAGATCCCATGAGGATACTGCACACAGCCCCAATCATTAGATCCCATGAGGATACTGCACACAGCCCCAATCATTGGATCCCATGAGGATACTGCACACAGCCCCAATCATTGGACCCCATTAGGATACTGCACACAGCCCCAATCATTGGATCCCATGAGGATACTGCACACAGCCCCAATCATTGGATCCCATGAGGATACTGCACACAGCCCCAATCATTGGATCCCATGAGGATACTGCACACAGCCCCAATCATTGGATCCCATGAGGATACTGCACACAGCCCCAATCATTGGACCCCATGAGGATACTGCACACAGCCCCAATCATTGGACCCCATGAGGATACTGCACACAGCCCCAATCATTGGACTCTCATACTGATACTGCACACAGCCTCAATCATTGGACCCTATACTATTAGTGCACACAGCCCCAATCATTGGACCTCCATTGATATTACACACAGCCCCAATCAACCATTGGAACCACAGTACAGATACTGAACACAGCCCCAATGATTGGACCCACATTGCTATCGCACACAGCCCCGGTAATTGGACCCCCATACTAAATACGGCACACAGTCCTAATTGCTGTACCCCTATACTGGTACTGAACACGACTCCATTCACTGGACCCAGTTACTGACAGCACACATAGCCCCTGTCCTTGGGGTCCCCCCCAATACACATACTGCCCACAGCCCCAATGTTTGGACGACCATACTGATACTGCCCACTCCCCAATCATTGGAGCCCCCCTATACTGTTACTGCACACACCCCCATACTGATACTGCACAGAGCATTATCAATCAATGACAGCTGGTGATACACACTAAACTCCAACTACTTAAAAAAAAAAACAAAAACAAAAAAACAAACAAACCACATTTGTGCCCGCTTGGGTGCCCATAATGATGATTTGGCTCCAGGCTGCACTAATGCATTCATCCCAGAGACCCATCCTCTGACCTGCCATCTCAGTTCTGCTGGTCCAAAACAACCCAACCCCTGCAGCTATAGCTACTCAGGAACCTAAAAAAACAGAAAGCAACTTCGGATTTATCATCACAAATAAAAGATGCTACCACAATTAATTGCCTGACCCAAAACGTCCTGCCACCCCCCCCCCCCTAAAAAATTATCACCAATAACAGATGCCTTACCTGCCTGGCCGGCAGAGCCAGGAGAGAGGCGAGGACCCAGGAGGAGAAGGATGCAATGATCTTAGGAGCCTTTAATGCTAACGGCCACCAACAAGTAAACTTGATGCATGGAGATTGCTGGAAATTAAGGGGCCACAGAGGTGCACTGGGGGGAGTATTGCTAGGAGAGGCAATGCTTTCATCTCCAGCACTCTATTGGCGTGCAACAAAACAAGGTGGAGCTACAGACCGGGAACCCCTGGAATAAAGCGCTTCAGCCGCCAGCCAGGAGCAGTGACCAGGAAACAGGAGAGGAGGAGGAGGAGGAGGAGGATGATGAGGGGGAAAAATGCAATAGAAAATAAAAAAATACACAGAGAGCCGAGGAGTCAGGAGTGACATTCCAGCAGCCGCTCGCTCGCTGTCGCTGCTCGTGCAGAGAGGATTGAGCTGAGTAATGGAAGAGACGCAGCACACAGGGTGCCAAGTCTTGTGCCCACGGAGGATGACTGAGGAATTGGATGGCAAACGACGGGGAGCAAAACCAGCAACTCTACAGAGGTACCCGAGCTGACGAGGGCAGCAGGGGGGGGGGGGGGGGCAGCCGTACGAAGCCCGTTCAGTCTTCCACAAGGGCTAATGAATAGAGGACCGATGTAACGCTGCAACTCTTCCTCGGGTAGGTAAAGAGCGCGCTCAATGCAAATCTGCTTATTTGCTTCTGTAAGCTATTAACCCTTTGAGCGCAAAACCACCTCCTTCACACCACACAGTTTATGTGCACTACAAAAAAAAAAAACGCAGGATCGCAGCGCTCCAAGGGCCTGTTTACATGTGCGGTGCTCTCCGAACCGCACAACCCTGCGCACCGCGCACGCTAGTGCAAGTTTAAGGGGTTAAAGCAGGTGGTGAGGAGGCGACACAACACTTCCTTCGTGCTTTTTGACAGGCGCTGAGGAAACATCACCACCTGCTTCAAACTCCCTTGGAACCTCGCACTAGCGTGCGCTTTGCTCTGGTGGGGCGTTTGCAAAATGGCCCCCATTTATTGAATGGGTCGCCCCTGGCGGTCACTACGCCCGCTGAAGGCGACTGGGGGGGAATAATTCTTGCTGCTGTGAAGCTTAGCTTTGCAGCTTGTGTACACCCCCAGCTGCTGCCTCTGCATCTAAAAAGGGTGTTGGGGGGTCTGCGTTAAAGCATGGCTCAACTGCTGGGTTTTACTGCCCCCTCCAACCTCATGTGTGAACAAGCCCTAAAAGAGCACAAAGATTAGTTACAATTACGCTGATAATCCCAAGTGAGCATCTACTTTTTTAGACTTTTTTTAATGTATTTGCGGGCATTCTGCCACATGAAAACGTATTCTCACGATTTTTTTTAAATGTAAATGGCCATTTGCGTGCATGAAGCATAAAATTACTGACCAAAAAAATGCAGATTTTTCATTTTTTTTTTTTTACTGAACAATGCACGGCGCTTGTTTACGCGCCTGTGTGCATATGCGCAATACAATATTTGGGCTATATTTTAGCTCCGTAAAAAAAAAATAATTAAAAAAAAATAAAAAAAAGCTGTAGTGTGCAAGAGGCCTTATAATCTATGAAGTTCTTCAAAATCAGTGCGTTGCATTAGAAGGTGGTGCGTTGCCTTTCTGCAAAATCCTGCACGCTATATTTTTTTGTGCATTTTGGCAACAACGCGCGCTATATCATAGTCAGTGCTACTGAAAAAACGCACAAAAATAATAAATGCAACAAGCATATCAAATTAGCCACATTAGCCTCAAGCCACATGTCCATATTTTCAAAACAAACAAAAAGAAAAAAACAACAACAAAAAAAGAAAGGAAAAAAAAAAAAAGGGACCATAAAAAAAAGACAAAAAAAAGAAAGAAAACAAAAAAAAACAAACAAAAAAAAAACAAAAAAAAAAATGCAAAAAATATAAAAAACGCATCTTCTATTGTAAAAACAATGCAATGCATAAAAAATAAAACAAAAAATAGAGAAAACCCTACACTAAAAATACATTCCGTTTTAAGGAAAATTTGCATTTTCTAACCCAATAGTGTGAATGGACCCTTTAAGGCCAGGTTTACCTACAACCATGTCCGCTTTTGTCTGTTTCCTTATTTTTATTTTTTTTACATCGTATGTTGACGCGCGGCTTTTTTATTGTTCTATTGGGAATCACAGTGTGAGAATTCACAGGAAAATGCACATGCTTTGCTTCTCTTTTCAAGCCACACTGCAGAGATCTGCACAGCCTTACTGAACAACAAATCTCTAAGGCTCCATTCACACTAGCGCGTTTTTTGATGCATTTTACAGAAATGCATGGGAATTTTTTTAACATGGGTTCCTATGGAACATGTTCACATCAATGCCTTTTTGTACCTCTGCATTTTTGGAAAGGGTCAGGGACTTTTTTTCATGCAAAATGCAGCGTTTTGCATGTAATAGAATTCAATGGACCAGCATCAAAAACGCAAGTGCAGCGTTTTTGATGCGTTTTTTTTTTGTTTTGTTTTTTTAATTTGTTTTTTTTAGACCGTATACAGTCTAAAAAAAAAAAAAAAAAAAATGTAAAAAACGCCGCAAAAACGCTTAAAAGCAACATGTATAGATGTGAATCGAGCCTTATGAAACGTGCGATTGTGGACCCATCCAGTTTCTAAATTTTGCCTTAAAAAAAAGCGAATATATAAGAATGAAGCCTTATAAAAATAGAAGCTGCTACAAGTTGCATGAAATTGTATCAATTGTCTGAATTCTTAAAGTGGAACTCCACCCAAAAGAGTAAGTTATACTGGTTTTCCTCCTCCACCCCCCCCCTCCACTAACAAATGGCGCTTTTTGTTGGGGGGGGGGGGGGGGGACGTTTTACAGCTCAAGCATGTGTAACAGGAAGCCCTTAGGCCCCTTTTACACTGGGGCCCGCGGCAGCGCTGAAGCGCCGCTCGTTTTAGCGGCGTTTAAGCAGCGCTTTCAACCCCAAAGAAGGGGGTTAAAAACTCCCGTGTTGTGGCGATTCCGAAGCGAGTTTCATTCCTTCATTCATTCCAATGGGCAGGGCGTTTTTGGAGCGCTAGATGCTGCTTGCAGGACTTTTCTGAACGTCCCGCGAGCGCACCGCCCCAGTATGAAAACTCACACTCGAATGAATGGGAGGCGGTTTTCAGGCGCTTAGAAGAGGCTATTTCCCAGGCTAAAACGCCTGAAAACTGCCCCAGTGTGAAAGGGGTCTTAGTTAAGATGCCGGCCATTGAAGAATTGGCTCGGGTGAGGACAGCGCTGGATCCCTGGGACAAGTAAGTGTCCTTTGAAAGTCAGCAGCTACAAGATTTTTATTAATTTTTTTTTTTTTTTTTGGGGGGGTAGACTGGAACTCCTCTTTAAAACTGATTCCTTGGATTCAATTATCCCAATTTAAAAAAGATCCCGGCAGCAGTGCGATCGTTATATTGTTCAACCAGCTGGTTGTTTACAAAAGATGAAACTAAGGCGCGGTTCACACCAACGCACTTTTTTCATGCTTTTTGCAGAAACGCAGGACATTATTTAACGTGGGTTCCTATGGAACACGTTCGCATCAAATCGTTTTTGTGCCTCTGCATTTTTTGGAAAGGGTCAGTGAATTTTTTTTTTTATTTTTCTTTACGCAAAACGCTGCTTTTTTGGTTTCAATAGAGAAGCGGCAGAAAAGCATGTAGTGCATTTTTAGTGCTTTTTTGATGCGTTCGCATTAATCTGTCCACAAACGCATTGGCCAAATAAAAAGAAAAAAAAAAAAATCGAATCAAGAAACACGTGTCCCGAAAATGCGGAAAGCAGAGCAAAAAGCGCTGCTGAAACGATCAAAAGCAACATGCATAGATGTGAATCGAGCCCTAGGCTGCATTCACACCTAGGAGATTTTAAATCACAGGCAGAATCCCCGCACTGCCTGCTATTTTAAAACGTTCTAAAAACAAAAAAAAAAAAAAAAAACACAAATTGCAGGAAGTGCATTTCAGATGGCCTTCATTTAAATAGCACCTGCTAAAATAAATAAATAAATAAATAAAACTGCGCAGTTCTGCTGCGATTGTCGTGCAATAAATCGCGGCAGACCGCATCGCGTGAAGCTTGCCTCCCAAAAGTAGCTGCACTTTTTTTGGGTGACAAGCTTCACGCGATGCGGTTTGCCGAGATTGATTGGACAATCGCGGCAGAACCGTACCACATTTTTAGGTGGCGTTAAAATGAACGGCATCTGAAATATGCCTTACACGATGTCATTTTACCAGAGCGATTTGAAATCGTGGGCAGAATCATGGCAGCCCAGTCCCCCCCTTCTCCCCCTGTGCACCAAGCAAGGTCCATAAAGACATGGATGAGTGAGTTTGGGGTGGAGGAACTTGACTAGCCTGCACAGAGTCCTGACCTCAACCCGATAGAACACCTTTGGGATGAATTAGAGACTGCGAGCCAGGCCTTCTCGTCCAACATCAGTGCCTGACCTCACAAATACACTTCTGGAAGAATGGTCAAACATTCCCATAGACACACTCCTAAACCTTGTGGACAGCCTTCCCAGAAGAGTTGAAGCTGTTATAGCTGCAAAGGGTGGGCCAACTCAGTATTGAACCCTACGGACTAAGACTGGGATGCCATTAAAGTTTAAAGGCAGGCGTCCCAATACTTTTGGTAATATAGTGTGTGTATATATTTAAGTGTTATCTTAAATGTCCTCGGGTATTCTTTGTAAAGTGAAGCTTTCCCTAATTTACTAAGAGCTGGAACAACTGCGCAGTCTATTTGCCTTTAGGTCCCTTCACTTCCTGTTCCATAGCCAAACAGGAAGTGAGGGGAAATCCCTGCAAATTAAAAAGGGAATTCCTTGGGTACCCCCCCCAGGTCACCACAACTAGTGTCCCCATTGGAAGACTTCCCCTTTATTACTTTTTCTGGGGACAGCCCAAAATTTGGGATTTTCTTTTACTTTCAATGATAATGGGAAACGGGACAAATAAGCAGAGTGAATCCCCCTATAGGGGACACAGACAGCAAATAAAAACTGACAGGAGTTTCTGATCCATCTCCACTATCCAAAACTAAAAAAAAAAAAAAAAAAAAAAAAAAAGGAAAAGAAGAAGAAGTTTTGCCTTTAGTTATACTTTAAGTTTACTTCTACTATAAAAAGAGGAACTCCCCCTCCAGCTATGGGAAAACTGAAAGTCAGCAGCTACAAGTACTGAACCTGCCGACTTAAAGCGGTATTATACCCAAAACTAGTAATGGAATAGATTGCAGCTTAATCATTAGATGTGGTGGCTGCATTCGTTTTTTGTTTTTTTGTTTTAGGCCTTTCCTCCTGGGTTTTCACCTGGTGATCTGGTCAGTAACACACCTCCTGTATTAGAGAGACACCCCCCCCCCCACTCTGGAGGAAGGAGCACCTTTGGACAGCAGCATTCTAAGTCGGGGGGGGGGGGGGGGGGTTAGATGGACTAGAAGATTTCCAGGTAAACTGATTGCTTTGGTAGGCTCTGATTGGCTACCACAGTGACCAGTCACTATGAAGCCCACTCATGTGTTTTTTTTCTGTGAATGAAGAGGGAGAAAAAAAAAAAAAAAATACAAATGCAGCTGCTCCCCCCCTTTGCAAAAAATAAATAAAAAAGGAAGTAGTGTGTAAATATAATAAATTCTCTCTCTCTCTATATATATATATATATATATATATATATATATATATATATATATATATCTATATATCTATATATCTATATATATATCTATATCTATATAATTATTATTATTATTATACGAGATTTATATAGCGCCAACAGTTTACTCAGCGCTTTACAATGTATAAGGGGGACAACACAATTACAGTACAGTTCAATACAAAAAGGTACAGGAGGGCCCTGCTTGTAGAGCTTACATTCTAAAGGGAGGGGGTGGTGGTACAAAAGGTAATATATATTTTAAATTAAAAAAAATACCTAGATTAAGGTTTGATCTAAGTCAGTGCCAGGGTTGGGGTTTGGATCAAGGTCAGTATAATTTTTTTTTTTTTTTTTAGCATCAGTGTTTTAGGCTACTTTTACACTGGAGGCACTTTACAGGCACTATAAAACGTTAAAAATAGCGCCTGCAAACCGCCATGAAAGAGCCTCTCCTCTCACTCCAATGTAAAAGCCCGAGGGCTTTCACACTGGAGCGGTGAGCTGGCAGGATGGTAAAAAAATTAAAAATTAAAAAAAAAAATTTAAAAAAAAAACTGCAGGAGTGGTGTATACACCGCTCCTAAAGTGCCCCTGCCCATTAAAAACAATGCGCTTTGCGAGCCGTTTTAACCCTTTTTTGCGAAAACCTCTGGGAAAATGACGGTAAAGCGCTGCTAAAAAATAGTGGCGCTTAACCGCCGACGCCCCCAACTCCCCAGTGTAAAAGTAGCCTTTAGGTAGGACAAAAAGAAAAAAAAAAAAAAAAGCCAAAACAATTGCTTCTGGTCTGTACTCCGGGTACAAACAAAAAAATACCATATGTGGTATCACTGCGATCGTCAGGAGCAGGAGAGTTTATTTTGGGTTGTTCCTTGGTGGGAGGTTATGGTAGTAACAAGAAATATACAGCTACATTTAAAAAAAAAAAATTAATTAAATTTAAAAAAAAAAAAAAAGAAAATGCATTTACTATTTTGGGCCAGTTTTCCTTTACGGCACAAAGTAGTTGTGATGATATATGTACAATTTTACTAACATGTCAAAGTTGCAAAATTGTGCTTAGGCATTTCGATTTGCTCTACCCTTATGCATGAAGGGGTTAAGAATTGGTTAAGCTGCAATATAATAAAAGGTTTGCTTTTAGGTTTCATACCTCTCTAATTGGGATTGTTGACAAAATCGTAAGAGTCGGCAAAAAAACCCCAGAAATAAATAAATAAAAACCACCCATCATGATGTGAAGGCACAGAAAACACACAGCCCCCGGGTGCAGTTGTACAAGGCGTGATATAGATATACATTGTGCAGATGTCTCCTTTAATGAAATCAGCGTGTCATCCGCTTCCAGTAATGTATGGGCATCTGCACAATGTAATTAACCCTTCGTCACAGCGGGTCCCTACGAGGCTCGTTCTGTGGACGCAACAAGGAGAGGTGGTAATTGTACAAGACGTAGAGGTCAGCTCTGTTTAAAGGGCAAGCTTTCACAAGATATGGGGGAGGATTTAAGTAAATCTGAAGCACGCACACAATCTGGGGCAGGTCTGCATAGGAACCAATCAGCTTCCAGGTTTTATTGTCAAAGCTGAAATTAAACAAAGCTAGTTAGAAGCCGATTGGCTACCATGCACAGCTTGCACCAGACTCTGAACGCTCCAGTTTTTGTAATTTATAAAAAGGGAACCGCCAATGTTGATCTCTCCTGAAAACTGCGCTGGCCGTCATACTGATCCAACAGCTTCAGTGCTTTTCCAGCAGAAAAAGCATGCATGTCGGTGATGCCTACGGCACAGTCTTGTAGTGGTGATGTGCTTAAAGATTTTTTTTTTTTTTTTATGTAAAAGCATTGTGTTTATGATGCGTTTTGGATATATTAAAATCACTGACTTCCAGCATGCAATTGTTTATTAAGATAATGACAGATCAAGAAAATAGGACAAGAAAATCTAACTAAAGATGTTGTTTCCACCATGGGTCCCCCATCCATTAAGTGGCATGGCACAGGTGACCACAGATGCATGCGTGTGTGTTATTTAGGGGGAATGTCCAACCAATCCCCCTCTGGAGCAGAATGACCTCACATTCAGCTTGTAATAATTGTCTAGTCTTCAGAGCTTGCAATAATGCATGCATCTGTGGTCACCTGTGCCATGCCACTTCATGGGGGGGGGACCCATGGGGAAAACAACATCTTTAGATTTTCTTTTTTCTATATTTGTCATCATCTTTAATAAATGTTACACTTATAAATAAAGATGTTGTTTCCACCATGGGCCCCCCCCCCATGAAGTGGCATGGCACAGTTGACCACAGATGCATGCATGATTGCAAGCTCTGAAGACGAGACAATTACTACAAGCTGAATGTGAGGTCATTCTGCTCCAGAGGGGGATTGGTTGGACATTCCTCCTAAATAACACACACACACACACCCCTGGTAATAACAGTCTCGTCTTCAGAGCTTGCAATCATGCATGCATCTGTGGTCACCTGTGCCATGCCCCCACTTCATGGGGGGGGGGGGGCCCATGGTGGAAACAACATCTTTATTTATAAGTGTAACATTTATTAAAGATGATGACAAATATAGAAAAAAGAAAATAGGACAAGAAAATCTAAAGATGTTGTTTCCCCCCATGGGTCCCCCCCCATGAAGTGGCATGGCACAGGTGACCACAGATGTGGTCACCTGTGCCATGCCACTTAATGGGGGGGGGGGGACCCATGGTGGAAACATCTTTAGTCCAGAGGGGGATTGGTTGGACATTTCCCTAAACACACACAGCTTGTAATAATGGTCTCGTCTTCAGAGCTTGCAATCACGCATGCGTCTGTGGTCACCTGTGCCACAGGAATACACAAGGGGAGAGGCGCCTCTGGGTGTAGATATAGAACAGGTTTATTAAAACACTTAAAAAGTGGCAACTCACATTTGTTAAGTAAAAGTAAATGATTATTATTAATAAATAATTACATAATAATAATAATAATAATAATAATAATAATAATATTGATTATTATAATAATTGATAAGAAATATGCAAAAAATTACAGGTGATATCAACATTTGCCTTGTTCCTTATATGCTCTTTTTCTAGCTAAAATGGCCCTGACTTATTGTTTATGCAATTATTATTATTATTATTATTATTATTAATCTGTGCCATGCCACTTAATGGGGGGGACCCGTGGCGGAAACAACATCTTTAGTTAGGTATTCTTGTCCTAATTTCTTGATCTGTCATCATCTTTAATAAATGTTGTATTTATATACTCCAAAGACATGCTGGTAGGTTAATTGCCTTCTGTCTAAATTGTCCCTAGTATATGAATGCGAGTTAGGGACCTTAGAGTGTAAGCTCCTTGAGGGTAGGGACCGAAGTTAATGTACAACGTATATGTAAAGCGCTGCGTAAATTGACGGCGCTTTACAAGTACCTTAAATAATAATTATTATTTGTGTGATCCGTTTGGCACATATCAAATAAAAACCCTAAAAGAACAAACCATCACGTGACCATGATAGCAAATGAGCGGAAGCCCGTTGTAATCTCTGGAGCAGTTGCACTTGCAAAGCACACAGTCTATTTTCTGTTTAGTAAATCCACCCCATAGTTCATCAGAAAACTTTTTTTTTTTTTGTACAGGAGGCGACAGAGTTGCTTTAAGAACATCTGCTGAAGAAGAGACGGCAAATGATACTTTCACTTGACACCAAAACATCCTGATCCCCTCCGCGCACACACACAGCGGCTTCCTGTTCAGGCTGATGAATACGGCAACCGTCCGCCGCTTTGAATTCAGAACTCATCCGCGGAGCATACATGATCCTCCTGTAATGCAAGCAATGGCCTACATCCACCGCAGCACACATACCTAGGATTGTTCTGATAAAGCTGATCTCTATCAAAGTGTGTGAAGGTTTTACAGTCGGGTTTCTGCACATCACGTCATTTAAATATTTGCTCATTACGTATGCAGGCTTTGCTTCCTGCTGCACAGTGCCTGTGGTTTACCAGGAATGTCGGGGCTTGTCAACATTCTGTTAGATAAATAAGTGATGGAGATCGGCCTGATATAAAAAAGGTTATCAATGTGTGTTTGCAATAATCGTTTTTCTATATAATTATCCAAGGCAAAGTGACGCTTTGGGGTTGATTACTAAAACTGAGGAGTGCGAAATCTGGTGCAGCTGTGCATAGAAACCAATGACAAAAATAAAACCTGGAAGCCGATTGGTTTCTATGCAGAGCTGCACCAGATTTTGCATGCTCCAGTTTCAGTAAATCAACCCTTTTGTGTCATGTTCCCCACTCGCCGACCCATTAATACTCCACCACTTCCTCCATCACAGCCACCACCAAAAAAAATTCAATATTGGTGGAGTGTCAACCTTTCCATCGTGTGGCAGTGCCCACCCCGGTCTCAGTCACATGCTCCCCCATACCCAAAATCGCTGGGTACTTTAAGCTGCAGCAGAGTAAAGCAAGAGAAAATTGAGCCATGTACGGCTGAATAGGGAATTGATATGCTCACCGATCTGCCAAGCACACGGTATAGCCTGGAAGACCTTAAACCCTGGTGAACTCAGCAGTCAGATCTTGACCTTGGTCAGACTTTCAGGATGCCTCTTTGCCATTCCATAATGCAGTGCAGGCCTTTCTCTATTGGTCTGTGGAATGACTGGCTTGAAGCACAAACCAGGGTCTTCAAACAGAAATAAATGTACTTTTTTGGCTGTGAACAAATATTTAGTCCTTTTGAAGAGCTCTGGAACACAGGCGTCTTCAACCGGTAGACACTGGCTTGAGCTTTTAAAGCAGACTGTATGCAAAAGGAGAGGGTTGTGCCAACTGATATGTGACCGGTGTTTCCCTCTTCTTGTGCCAAGCATACAGTATAGCCTGGAAAGCCTTAAACCCTGGAGAAACCAGATCTCGACTTTGGATGGACCTCTGGTATGCCTCTTTGCCATTCCATAATCCAGCGCAGGCCCTTCTCTATTGGTCTGTGGAAGGACTGGCTTGAAGCACAAACCAAGGTCTAATACTAGTGTCATCAAGCAGACTGCATGAACATTTCTGCCTGTGAACAAATATTTAGTCCTTAAAAAGAGCTTAGGCCTCTTTACCCAGTAGGCATAGGCTTGAGCTCTTAAAGCAGACTTTATGCAAAAGGAGAGGGTTGTGGCCATTGATCTATGACTGGTGTGTCCCTCTCCTTGTGCCAAGCATACAGTATAGCTTAGAAGGCCTTAAAACCTGGAGAAAACCGCAATCAGGTCTCCACCTTGATGAGACCTCTTGCACACCTCTTTGCCATTTCACAATGCAGAGCAGGCTCTTCTATATATTGGTCTAAAAGAAGGCCTGAATTGAAGCTCAAGCACAGGCCTAACGCTAGGATTGTCAAGCAGATTGCAAGTACTTTTTTTCCTTTAAACAAAGTTAGTCCTTATAAAGACCTCTGGAACTCAGGTGTCTTCACCCGGCAGGCATTGTCTTGAGCAGTTAACGTAAATTTCATGCAAAAAGGAGAAGGTTGTAGCCATTGATAGGTGAGCGGTGTGTCCCTCTCCTTGTGCCAAGCATACGGTATAGCCTGGAAGAACCTTAAACCTTGGCAAAATCCACAACCATACCTCCACCTCGGGACACCGCTTTGCCATTTCACAATGTAGAGTAGGTGCTTCTCTACTAGTCTGTAATGGGGCTGACTTGAAGCTCAAGCAAAGGCCTAACACTAGGGTCTTTGCGCAGATTGCATTTACTTTTTTGGCTGTGAACAAATATTTGGTCCTACCAAAGAGTTCTGGAACCCAGATGCTTTTATCCAGCAGGCCTTGGCTTCAGCTATTTGAACAGACTGTAGGTACCTTTTTGACAGTGAGCAAATATTCAGTCTTGTCAAAGAGCTCCGGAACGCAGATGTCTTCACCCGTTAGGCCTTGACTTGAGATCTTTGAGCAGACTGCAGGCACCTTTTGCCTATGAGCAAATATTCACTCCTGTTAAAAGAGCTCCAGAACCCAGGTTGCCTTCATTCAGCAACCCTTGGCTTGAGGTCTAAGAGCAAATTGCATGTAGAAGACGAGGGTTGTGGCCATTGATCTGTGACCGATGTGTCCCTGTCCTTGTGCCAAGCATACGATGTAGCCTGGCAGGCTTCAAACCCTGACGAGTCAGACCTCGACCTTGCTCGGACCTCTAGGATGCCTCTCTCTGCCATTTTGAAATGCAGTGCAGGAACTTCTCTATTAGTCTGTGGAGAGGGTAAGTTGAAGCTCAAGGCAAGGCCTGCTGAATGAAGAGGCCCGGGCTCCAGAGCTGCTTGAAAGGACCAAACTTTTCCTTAGAGCAAAATATTCTAAGATGCAAACTTTCGTAAGACATGTGTTTCTGCTTGACATTTACTTGAGACTTTAATGCAGTGTTTGCTCTTCTGCAGCACATTGGTTGAGCCCAGCGCTGGAGGAAAGGCTGTGTGTGCACATCCTGGGTGTAGAGATTTACTGCTCGCTCTAGCGTGACTGTGTGCACACCTCCCTGTCACTTCTTCATTCTCTTCCCCTCACACAGCGGAAAGCAGACCGTCACTACACATGGTGACTGCCAGCAAGAGGACTTGTCTCCGAAGTATATAATACACCCTGCAGATGACCCAGAAATCTCTGCCTGCAGATATTGAAGAATCGCCTTTCTAGGTACTCCAGACAATTACAGCAACAGCCAGCACTGGGGTTAAAGTATATGTGAACCCTTACCTTGTAAAACAACCTATTCATTTTAAAATGGAAATGAAAAGCAAAACATTTGCGTATCGTATAGATATAAAAAAAAAAAAAGTTGTATTTAAAAGTGATCATATAACCTCTGTTCTCAGTTGCATAAAGGGCTTAGAGAGGTGGGGGTGGACAAACAGCAGTACACTAATCTTCCCAGTGAATGGTTGTGCAGGGGGTGGCGCGTCAGCACAAGTCTGATCATTGGAGAACAGGCAGGCTGAGCTCCCAGTAAAGCCAGACAACTGATCACACCGAGATAGATGTGCTCTCGTTCCCAGTGTGGTCAATTTGAAATAGGAAAGCTTGGGAACTGGCCAGATCACCAGGTATTTCACACAAAGGAAGCAATGCAAAGAGAACAGGATACTGTTTAAAACACAAGTATATGGCATAACAGACACATGAAGAATATGAAATGTTGGGATAACATTCTCTCACTTCAAAAGGGCCCCCGAGTGTGCTAATCTATGAATATTTCCATTCAGGGCAAAGTGGCAGGTTCTCCTGACTTGTCACCCTACCAGACGCCCCCCAACCCATTCATTGACACTATTTGAGAGCATAAGCCCAGTACTGGGCAATGTTAGAATGTACATAGCATTGATGACCTTCTCCATTGCCTGGAAGGAAAGATTGGCCTGGCAAATTCTCTCTCATACTCAGATGGGGTAGGCCTTCCTAAAAGGCCCCATCAGATGAAGCAAGCAATAGGGGAGCACAGAGAAGGCAAGTATTAATGGGTAGGGAGGGGAGATGGAAGAGCGTACTATTAAGAGAACCTATCATTTTGTCCCAAGCAACATGTTCACTAAGCTACCAAACTGGAGCAGCCCATTCACACCATAAAGAGGAGCTCCGAGCTCCAGGCTCCCCCCCCCCCCCGAAAATTTTTAAGTCAGCAGCTGCAAATACTGTAGAGCTGCTGACTTTTAATATAAGGACACTTACCTATGCAGGGATCAAGCCATGTCCTCACCCAAGCCAATTCTTCAATCGGCTTCGGGTGCAGGCGCCGGCATCTCAAGTAAGGTAAACAGGAAGTGATGCCTTGTGGCTTCACAGCCGATTTCCTACTGAGCATGCGTGAGCCACGCTGAATGGTCTCGTAGTCTTCTGGGACCTCTGATTTGTCCCAGAAAACTATTGCCGAACTTCCAGCTCAGATCACCGAGGCACATCTGAGCAGAATTGGGAGCGGGTACCTGCCAAATGGCAAAGAGCGCTGATCGGGAGTCTGTCGGCTTCTGGTTTTCCAGCATGCTCGTCCCACAGAAGCCGGCCAAAACACAGACCCACATACACATGGGCCAAATATCGGACGATTTTATTGAACTGGCCGATGTCTCCCGATATTCGGCCCGTGTGTACCAGGCTTTATTGAGCATTTAACCTTTAGGGCCCCTCCCCCCCACCAAAAACACAACATCTCAGAGGGGGAGATCGCTGTACTAACTTCGGATGGTTAGTACAGCGGCTCCGACCGGAGCTGTCCCAGCAGGTTGAACGAAAAAAAAAAACTTCTAGTGTTTACCAGGCTTTAGTCTAGGGCAGGGATATGCAATTAGCGGACCTCCAGCTGTTGCAAAAATACAAGTCCCATCATGCCTCTGTCTCTGGGTGTCATGCTTGTGGCTGTCAGAGTCTTGCTATGCCTCATGGGAGTTGTAGTTCTGCAACATCTGGAGGTCCACTAATTGCATTTCCCTGGTCTAGGGGGTAGAGGAATAAAGTGTAATACTTACCTCGTTCCAGCAGGCTCCCCCCCCCATCTGTGCAACCTGTCGCCCGAAGCCACTTGGCTAGGTGCTCCAGCCTGTGGTCACATGCTGAGATCATCAAGTACAATGCAGGACAAGTTAGTCTTCCATTGTATGGGAGGATGAAATGGAGCAGGCATGCCAGAGGAGAGCGCCAGAGACGAATTAAGTATTACACCTTATTACTCTACAGCTAGACTTAAGCATTTAACCCTTGCAGTGCATGGGAGGGGGGGTGAGCAATGGAGGGGGAATAGAATAGAACAAGGGTAGATTAATTTATTTATTTTTTTTAATGACCCCAGAGTTCAGCTTAAAATTTAAATTACAATAGCAGAATATCTAGCGATTTAATGGAAGATGGATCAGGACTGCAATCTGAGAATGTATCTGAGCTCTATATCTCCAGCCTCATCTCACTGTCAGACTCCGAGCATCCGAGAGTGTGGAAGACTGAGAGGCGCAGTGTGTTCCTCGTCTAGCAGAGTCAGCCAGGAACCATAAATTAATATTCTACTAAGCCTGGCAGCTTGACAGATGGCGGTAACGGGATCCCTTACATCACCGATTGTGTTCGAGAAAGATGACAAGTCATGTTTTCTACAGTCAGCATTCTGCACGGCCACAGACCTCCCCTTCTCCCTGAGACTATATAAAGAAGAACTCTGCTCAGCACTGTGTGTCTATACCAGCCTCTCCCAACCTGTTTAACAAGAAGAAAGCATTGAAATAGTTTTCTGGGCTCAGGAAACCCTACATACATTCATACATACATGTGTAATGTATGTATGTGAGAAATATCTATATCTCTATCTCACAGTACATTAATGAGTCGGTGGGAAGAACGTGCCTTCCGATGGTGGCCAGTGGGAAGAATGCCCCTCACATTGGTATCAGTGAGAAGAACGTTCCTTAGAATGGCAGCCAGTGGGAAGAATGTTCCTTACATGGGTGATCAGTGAGAATAATGTTCATTAGAATGGTGGTCCGTGGGAAGAATGCTTCTTAAAATTTGTGGTCAGAAGAGGATGCACCCTCTTACAGATAGCTAAAAGGATCACGAGTGCCAGTGGTTACTGGGCAGCGGTGGTCCGTCCATAAGGGGCGCAGCCCACCTAATCTCCATACGGGGCACTGAACACATTGAGTTCTGCTGTTTTTTTTGTTTTTTTTTTTGGTGAAGCACATGGCTCTAATTGAGGCTCTAATTGGCTTCAAAAAGGTCAGGCTTAGGGTGCAGAGCACTGCGCTCTGAGCCCACCCACTTGTGACAATAGCGAATCAACATTCGCTATTGTCTTTCTGCTTCTCCTGCCAGCCAATCAAGGCCAGGATTGGCCGGGGAGGTGAAGCCGACCAGGATTGGCCGGGGAGGTGAAGCCGACCAGGATTGGCCGGGGAGGTGAAGCCGACCAGGATTGGCCGGGGAGGTGAAGCCGACCAGGATTGGCCGGGGAGGTGAAGCCGACCAGGATTGGCCGGGGAGGTGAAGCCGACCAGGATTGGCCGGGGAGGTGAAGCCGACCAGGATTGGCCGGGGAGGTGAAGCCGACCAGGATTGGCCGGGGAGGTGAAGCCGACCAGGATTGGCCGGGGAGGTGAAGCCGACCAGGATTGGCCGGGGAGGTGAAGCCGACCAGGATTGGCCGGGGAGGAGAAGCCGACCAGGATTGGCCGGGGAGGAGAAGCAACCGGACTGGCCGGGGAGGAGAAGCAACCGGACTGGCCGGGGAGGAGAAGCTGCCCACAAGCTGAATGGGGTAAGTGCGGGGGTTTGTTTGCTGCCCCCTTCCTCAAAAAAACGGAGCACCAGCTGCCACTGCATCTGAGAAGGCATACGTTTCTCATGGTTAAGGAACCCCTAACAATCTTTGGAGGAACCCCATGTTTTCCTGGTTGACAAAAACTGGTCTAAACTAACCACAATACAACCCCGATGCTGTTAAAAAACAAAATCCCTTTTTATGCAAAGAAAAATTCTAGAAGAGAAGTTTGTGTCTAGGCTGGAGTTCCTTTAGAATGTAGCCAACTCAGCACTGCTGGTATTTCAATTTCAACTCAAGCCAATTTCTTTTTCTTTTAACTTTTGAAACAGTTAAAGCTGATCTCCTGGATAAGTAACTATTGTCTAAATCCATTCACTTGTTCCTTGAATCTTGGTGTGCTTTGTGTATTTCTCCCAGATCTGTGCAGTAATCCAGTGTTATGCCGCACACACACACAAGCGGACTTTACGGCAGACTTTGCCCAGCGGACTTTGACGTACTTTACGACGGACTTTCTGAATGAACGGACTTGCCTACACACAATCCACCAAAGTCCGTTAAATTCGTACGTGATGACGTACGACCGGACTAAAACAAGGAAGTTCATAGCCAGTAGCCAATAGCTGCCCTAGCGTGGCTTTTTGTCCGTCGAACTAGCATACAGACGGCGGACTTTTTAACCGGACTCGATTTCGACGGATTACTTTAAAACATGTTTCAAATCTAAGTCCGTCCAACTTTTGAGCAAACAAAGTCCGCTGGAGCCCACACACGATCGAATTGTCCGACGAAATCCAGTCCGCCGGGCAAAGTCTGCCGTAAAGTCCGCGGCATTCGACTTTCCCTCTGTGCAGGAGCGAATACAGACCAGTCACTGTTGATCTCTCTCCCTGTGTAGTGTGACTGGTCTGGTCTCCGCCCCTTCCTGTGGTTTTCTGGAGGCAGCCTGTAGTAGGTGGAGTCTGCTGGTCCCTCCCACAGCTCTGCTCAGGCTACACACAGTGCAGTGATGTCACTGATACTTTACAAGGCAATATCTGGGCTTGTAAAAGACATCTGGTGCACGCAGAGTGAATTTATATGCTTTACGGCTATTGAGAAATATATTTACATGAAACAGTTTGTGCCCAGCGTTCACCTTCATCACTAAGCATCTTTGTTTCATGAGAAACATGTTCGTTCTTTAGTATTTCCAGCTCTCAGTCAGGCAAAAAGTATCATCTGCACAAATCCTGAAGTTCAGTTTTTGTGTGCGTTTTAATTTTTCTTCTTTTATTCCCTCTCTCTCTCTCCCCATTAGATTCCAATCACTTCCTGTGCGTCTAATAAAATAACATCACGGTCTATTGAGCAGGAAAGAATTTGACTGTTTCTTATTGCCAACTAGGAACTTTCTTCAACTTCCTGTGTGTTCACCGGGACAGGAAGTAAAATAATTTTTCCATATGGGGGCACAAACACTAAATAGCTCTCCCTCTTCCTCGCTCTAACCTAAATAAAAAAAATTAAAAAGGTTTTGGTAACCTTAAATGAAAGTCACAAAAATAAAAATAAGGCAATAAATAAAAATGACAGCATTCTAAACTTGTTGGTTGCAAGCCATAAACACGGGACGGGAAGAAGCAGAGGGTCAGAGGTGGGGACAGGAGTTTGTAACACATATGAAAGCACGGCCCAGGACAGTGTAGTAAAAGAGCCTACACAGAGCGAAGGAACTGAGACCTCTTTATTAATGCAACCACCAGCATGAATGGGGGCCCTGTGTGCTAATAGACAAACTTGGCTGGGAATATCGGGACACAAAAAGTAATGTTACATACCGCGTGTGACCAAGCCGTGGCCGTGGAATGAAGAGTGTAGACCGGGCCAACAGCCGACGAAGAATGACAAGTGCCTTCACCATCTCCAGGGACCTTCTACAAAACCGGTGACCATCCTTTCAGCACAGAAGTTGGTCACCAGTAAATAAAGACTTCTCATCTCGAACTAACGTTTCAGCCCACACTTATATGGCCTGTTTAAGCATGCAGGCTGGTATGAATGACGCCTACGAGAACTAGCATGTCAGTGAATAGTGTGCTGTAGTCTTGGTGCGTTTTCAATTACTGCGCACATAGTTGTTCAATAGCTTTTATTATAACCGAGGAGTTTAACTTGCCATTACCAGTACAACTAGGAGTGTAAACATTGATTAACTGATACATACACAAAACGTGTTCAATTCAATGTCCAATTCCCACATCTTCAAAACTTAGATCAGCCCCAATTCCTTTACACCTCAGATCATCCCCACTTCCTGCACCTTCATCGGTGAGACCACCTCAATTCCTGCACCTTCATCCCTCAGATCAGACCCAACCCCTGCACCCGTCAGATCAGACCCACCTCCTGCACCCCTCAGATCAGACCCACCTCCTGCACCCCTCAGATCAGACCCAACGCCTGCACCCCTCAGATCAGACCCAACGCCTGCACCCCTCAGATCAGACCCAACGCCTGCACCCCTCAGATCAGACCCAACGCCTGCACCCCTCAGATCAGACCCAACGCCTGCACCCCTCAGATCAGACCCAACGCCTGCACCCCTCAGATCAGACCCAACGCCTGCACCCCTCAGATCAGACCCAACGCCTGCACCCCTCAGATCAGACCCAACGCCTGCACCCCTCAGATCAGACCCAACGCCTGCACCCCTCAGATCAGACCCAACGCCTGCACCCCTCAGATCAGACCCAACGCCTGCACCCTCAGATCAGACCCAACCCCTGCACCCGTCAGATCAGACCCAACCCCTGCACCCGTCAGATCAGACCCAACCCCTGCACCCGTCAGATCAGACCCAACCCCTGCACCCGTCAGATCAGACCCAACTCCTGCACCCTCAGATCAGACCCAATTCCTGCACCTTCAGAACTCAGATCACCCCAATTCCTGCACCGTCAGCCCCCAGATCAGCCCCTTTCCAGCACATTTAGAGGTCGGATCACCGCAGTTCCTGCACCTTCACCTCTCAAATCACCCCAATTCTGGCACCTTCACACCTCAGATCACCCCCAATTTATATACCTTTACACATCAGATAATCCCAATTCCTGCCCCTTCACACGTCAGATCAGCCTCAACCACGAACGTCACCTGAAAAGGGAACTCCTCTGGGTACCTATGTTTCATAATGTTTAGGAATCATGCAGAATGTTTTAGCAACTACCTTTGAGGTGGACAAGCTCCAATTTTTAACCACCCACTGTCCTGAAACAAAATTCTGGAGAGATCATCATACAGGTTGGACACAGACGCAACCCCAGCCTGGAGACTGTACCCCGAGGCCTTGCTGGACGACCACCACCGTCACATCACTCCACTGCTCTATCCTCCTGTTAGCAAGCTTCCAGTATTAGAAAGAATAACACATTTAGACTGATTCTTTTATTCATATTTCCATCCAGTGCTCTACAACAGAGGATGGTGGAGAGAAAGAAAGAAAGAAAGAAAGAAAGAAAGAAAGAAAGAAAGAAAGAAAGAAAGAAAGAAAGAAAGAAAGAAAGAAAGAAAGAAAGAAAGAAAGAAAGAAAGAAAGAAAGAAAGAAAGAAAGAAAGAAAGAAAGAAAGAAAGAAAGAAAGAAAGAAAGAAAGAAAGAAAGAAAGAAAGAAAGAAAGAAAGAAAGAAAGAAAGAAAGAAAGAAAGAAAGAAAGAAAGAAAGAAAGAAAGAAAGAAAGAAAGAAAGAAAGAAAGAAAGAAAGAAAGAAAGAAAGAAAGAAAGAAAGAAAGAAAGAAAGAAAGAAAGAAAGAAAGAAAGAAAGAAAGAAAGAAAGAAAGAAAGAAAGAAGACAAGTGCCCTTGAATGTCTAATGGATATTTTCTGGCTACGTCTATGTGGCAGCAGGCAAGCAGAGCTCAGAGAAGACCCTCTCTCATAAATATGTAATCCCCATCTGTCGCTGCCGAGCATGGTTGCCATGACAACCAGGTGAGGACCAGACACCAACACTCCAGGTACATGAACAGAGGCCCTCGGCGCCATCCCTGGTGACTCCGGGGATTCCAGAGACTGCAATAAACAGGAGCAGGTACAGCGGCAGCAGAGAGATTTCACTCACCGTCCGCGGACCTAAATATATCACACATGCACAAAACATCTGTATCTGAGATCACACATTCAAAAGTTGTTGTTTTTTTTAATGTTGCATTTTAAAATTTGTTATTTTTTCTGCTTTTTAAAAAGTGCTCTCACTTTTTTGGGGGGTTTGCGTTGACATTTTTGTCTCATCGGCTACAGCTTTAGAAGTCCATGGGGCAGACAGGGGAGTGAGACTTGCAGCTCTAGTCCTAAGTGAACATCGGAGGGCGCTGCTGTTCAGTTTGAGGCATGTTTGTATCAGTAGAGGGAGAGGGGGGTAGGGGGGTGGGGGCAAGTTAGATCAGGGGGCTAAAAAAAATAAAAAATAAAATAAAAAAAAAGGACAAATGTACTTTGTCTAAGGCTCCATTCACACAAACTACGTAGAGGATTCTGTACTGTAAGAGTGGCAAGCATGTGGAATTCCCTTCCACAGGCGGTGGTCTCAGGGGTTTGCACTTTAAATGTTTTTATAAAAATCACACGATAAAAGAAGATCAGTTAAAATAACTCCACGTAAAAGAGGTTGTAAACCTCATACATGAAAGATGAACAAAGCATATCCCGCTTTAGTGTGTACATGGCTTAATTAAAACGCACTGTCATTTCTGTCTGCTGCTTCTTTCCTCTGCTATCAGCATGAGTCATGTCTGACACCAAGAGAAAAATGGTGACAGGGGAGGGATCTGACAACCTCAGCTCTCTTCCGGTGCGCTGTGTAAATGGGGGTATGTCCCTGCCCTCCAATCAGCTCTCAGAGCTCTCCACACTGAGCTCTACAGAATGTCACTTCAGCTCTCCGCTCCTTTTTTCTGAACGCTCAGATGAGCTTATAAATTCTGGACTTTGAATGGATGAGAAGACTTTTGATAAACAGGTACAACTTATGAGGGAGGATATGTTTCATCTCTGTGTATCCCCTGAGGTCAGTCACTTCACTGGGTATAAGTAAGGACAACCACTTTAATGAACACATGGACCCCCACCTCCAGGTCAATTGTTCTGTGGGCCAAAACTTGTAAAACGTGTTTTAGGGAACCAAGCTATGATTTAGAGAAGTATTCCGATGGCAAGCCAGCCACCCACATGTACAAGCTGATCCTCTATGAGGAAATATTGTAGAAAATATGCTGGTCTCGGGTCATCTGTGTCACAGAATGGGAGATGTAATGATAAAGTGGAGTCAGCAGACACTTGGCTCCTTCCTTAGTAAGGCAAAGGGCTATGGGGAAAGGAGTAGCAATGGATAAGCAGCATGAGAGGGAGGTTGCACAGTGCAAAATCACAAGGCTTCAGTTCCTCTCAGTAGTGGTAGATACAAAACTCCGCAGTCGAGCCTCCTCATTTCAGCATCAGGTTTCTGTGCCAGTCTACGCCCAATGGCTTCTGCTGGAACAATTGGAGCCCCAACGCTACCATAATGGGCTAGTGCACATGTTGCTTGCCCTTTAAGTTACTAATCTAGCTGCGGAATCTCTAGAGATGGTCTTTTGAGAATCCTTGCATAGTTCTGCACCTGTGTGCCCTGTGTACTCCAAGTGAGTTCTTTGGGCAGTGATGGCAAACCTTGGCACCCCAGATGTTTTGGAACTACATTTCCCATGATGCTCATGCACTCTTCATTGTGATTGAGCATCATGGGAAATGTAGTTCCAAAACATCTGGGGTGCCAAGGTTCACCATCACTGCTATATACTATAGCACACCCCTATACTCTTGTTTACCTATGTTTCCAGCATTCCAGAGCTCCTCCAGACTCCTGCTCGTGTGTGCCTGTGACCCCCAGACCACCTCCAGACTCTCCCTCCAGTGTTCTTGTGACCCCCACAGCTCCTCCAGTGTTCTTGTGACCTCCAGACTCTCCCCCCAGTGTTCCTGTGACCCCACAGCTCCTCCAGACTCTCCCTCCAGTGTTTGTGACCCCACAGATCCTCCAGACTCTCCCCCCAGTGTTCCTGTGACCCCACAGATCCTCCAGACTCTCCCTCCAGTGTTCCTTTGACCCCCACAGCTCCTCCAGACTCTCCCTCCAGTGTTTCTGTGACCCCACAGCTCCTCCAGACTCTCCCTCCAGTGTTCCTTTGACCCCCACAGCTCCTCCAGACTCTCCCTCCAGTGTTCTTGTAACCCCACAGCTCCTCCAGACTCTCCCTCCAGTGTTTCTGTGACCCCACAGCTCCTCCAGACTCTCCCTCCAGTGTTCTTGTAACCCCACAGCTCCTTCAGTCTCTCCCCCCAGTGTTCCTTTGACCCCCACAGCTCTTTCAGTCTCTCCCCCCAGTGTTCCTTTGACCCCCACAGCTCCTTCAGTCTCTCCGCCCAGTGTTCCTGTGACCCCACAGCTCCTCCAGACTCTCCCTCCAGTGTTCCTTTGATCCCCACAGCTCCTCCAGTCTCTCCCCCCAGTGTTCCTTTGACCCCCACAGCTCCTCCAGTCTCTCACCCTAGTGTTCCTGTGACCCCACAGCTCCTCCAGTCTCTCCCCCCAGTGTTCCTTTGACCCCCACAGCTCCTCCAGTCTCTCACCCTAGTGTTCCTGTGACCCCAGAGCTCTGCCACACTGCCCATCCTAGGTTCCAGCGGCCCCATAAATATATAAATATATAAATTATTTATATCTATAACATCTTATACATATATCTTTAGTTTGCTAATGTCATTTTGAACATCAGACTTTCCCTCTGCTTGCATTAAACGAATACACAGCGATCCTGCCAAGAAGGTCTCTCTTTTTTTCCCCCCCACACACATATCCTAGTATAACAAAGGTGACAACACTCTTCCCGTCTCTCTCCCGTGGTGTTGTCACCCCATCACACAGGATTCCAATGGAGTCAAGCAAAAGTTTAAAGCACATTACACAGGCAAGGTCCTCTTGTCACCATTAGGAGACCCGCCCTGAGAAATGCCATGCAGCCATCACAGGTTACAAAAACCTGCAGGAGGAGATCAGCAGTGACCATTGATATATAGAGATATAGATATAGATATTTAGTGAAAACAAGTATTTGAAAAAAAACGTCATCTGATCACGATACAAATACTCTAATAGGCCTTCAGGAAATGTAGGTGATCCCAGATGACTCCACCAAGAACAGAAATATCGCCTTTGGTCAGGCTGACCCCGATAAAAACCCTGAAGATCCTTATTAACCCCGAACATCTTTATTTCATTGGATACTTATTTGTTATGGAAAACACAAAACAATCGTACCAATCCAGTCTAACACACCCAACAAAAACCGGGAAACCTTCAGATTCCACAGCGGGGTCAGATAAGAGATAAAGAGCATTTCTGGTTTATAAAAAAGGGGAAAAAAAAAAAAAAAGAAGAAGCAGCTTTCATCAGAATCTCGTATCACTTGTAGAACTGCAGCCCGGGGCGACTGAATATTATCTAAGTTAAAGGAGTAAAGAGACGCTGCGAGATGCCATCAGCTGTTCAGAGAGAGCGACAGGTTAATCCAGTCCGTCCATTAAAGAGCATGCTCCGATTCCTGCCATCAACACACAGTGTGCATTCCGAAGAGTCAAGTATGCTTAGTGCATGTCTTCTGGGAGATGACTGTACGCAACTACATCAGGGCTGGGAAACGGCAGCTGTACGATATTCTGATTATATATATTTTTTTTTTAAATACACCCACACTGTATATACAGTGGGGAAAATGTTTTGATCCTCTGCAGTTTTTGTAAGTTTGCCCACTTACAAAGAAATGAAGGGTCTAGAATTTTCATCATGGGTGTATTTTAAATGATAGAGACAGAATATCAACCAAAAATCCAGAACTTGAAACAAATGTTATAAATTGAGTTGCAGTTCAGTGATTAAAATAAGTATTTGATCCCCAATCAACCAACAATAATTCTGTCTCCCACAGACTGGCTACAGTATGTGCTCATGTGGTACACAGATTAGTCCTGTCAATTTAAGAAGAAGGTTCTCCCAATGACAACTCATTATGTGGAAAGAAGAAAACGAGAAGAAAGAAGAAAAAAACGAGAAGAAAGAAGAAAAAAAACGAGAAGAAAGAAGAAAAAAAACGAGAAGAAAGAAGAAAAAAAACGAGAAGAAAGAAGAAAAAAAACGAGAAGAAAGAAGAAAAAACGAGAAGAAAGAAGAAAAAACGAGAAGAAAGAAGAAAAAACGAGAAGAAAGAAGAAAAAACGAGAAGAAAGAAGAAAAAACGAGAAGAAAGAAGAAAAAACGAGAAGAAAGAAGAAAACGAGAAGAAAGAAGAAACCTGTCCACAGAAACTTTCTTCCAATCAAACCTCACAATCATGGGTAAGACCAAAGAGCTGTCAAAGGATGTCAGGGACAAGATTGTAGACCTGCACAAGGCTGGAATGGGCTATCAGCAAGAAGCTTGATGAGAAGGAGACAACTGTTGGATCGATTATTCTCGAAATGGAAGAAATACAAAATAACCATCAATCACTGGGCTGGAGCTCCATGCAAGATTTTGCCTCATGGGGATATAGATGGCCATGAGAAAATGAGGGATCAGCCCAGAACTACACAGGAGGAGCTTGTGAATGATCTCAAGACACTTGGGACCACAGTCACCAAACCATTGGTAAAACAATACGCCGCCATGGATTGAAATTCTGCAGCGCCCGCAAGGTCCCCCTCCTCAAGAAGACCCATGTACAGGCCTGTCTGACATTTGCTAATGAACATCTAAATGATTCAGAGGGGGATTGGGAGAAAGTGCTGTGGTCAGAGGAGACCAAAATTGAGCTCTTTGAACTCAACTCACCGTGTTTGGAGAAAGGGTCATTGTCCAGCATTTTTCTAAGAACCATCCCCACAGTCAAGCATGGAGGTGGAAACATGATGCTTTGGGGCTGTTTTTCTGCTAAAAAGGTACAGGCTGAGTTTGCAGCATTGAGGGGCCAATGGATGGGGCATGTTATTGTAAAATCTTGGACAAGAACCTTCTTCCCTCAGCCAGAACACTGAAGATGGGTCTTCCAGCATGACAGTGACCCAAAACCTACCACCAAGGCAACAAAGGAGTGACTGAAGAAGCACATTAAGGTCATGGAGTGGCCTAGCCAGTCGCCAGACCTTATTCCTAAAGAAAATTTATGGAAGGAGCTGAAACTTTGAGTTGCCAAGCGACAGCCAAGAAAACCCTAAGGATGTAGAGAAGATCTGTAAAGAAGAGTGGACCAAAATCCCTCCCGAGATGTGTGCAAACCTGGTCACAAGCTACAAGAAAACGTTTTACCTCTGTGCTTGCCAACAAGGACTTCTCCACTAAGTACCAAGTCATGTTTTGCTTGAGGATCAAATACTTATTTTACTCACTGAACTGCAACTCAATTTATAAAACATTTGTATCATGTGGTTTTTTGGTTGATGATCTGTCTCTAGCATTTAAAAAACACCTATGATAAAAACAATAGATCCTTCATTTCTTTGTAAAGAGGGCGAAACTTCTTAAATCTGCAGGGGATCAAATATTTGTTTTTATATTACGCACACACTAAAATGTGTCCCCACTCTTGAAATAGATTGAAAGCTCACATGAGCAGGGCCCTACTAACCCCATTGTATTATAACTGTACTAACTCCCTTTATATTGTATAAGATCTGTATAGTGCAAAAAACTGTTCTATACATTTTTTAAGTTAAAATATTGTTAAACAAAATAAATAAAAATATTTAAAGATGTATTTCTATACTTTTTTTTAAAAAAACAAAATAAATAAATAAATGGGGGTAAATAAGGATTCCCACAACTACTTTAGCTCCCCCCTTTCACAATAGACGGCAGTACCAGACGCTATCCTGCCACATAGAAAAGAAAATAATTTCTACTTAAAATGCAGCAAAATGCATGATAAAAACAGACAAGGGCCCCATTACATTTCTGCATCATGAATGGCAATGCATGAATAACATGCATTCCAGTGCCACGCATTATGAATGCTGCTCTAAATCTCTAAAGCAACACACACCGGTTTGTTTTTTTCCCCTATTGCAACACACTACCAAACAAGTTTCTTAGACATCTTCGTTGGCGAGGACGGACGGACGGATGATGAAACTCCTGCATGCTGGGAATGTACACAGAGTTACACGTGTGCAGCTTAGGGTGCAATGGAAAGAAGCCGAATAAAAAAAAAAAAAAAAAAAAAAAAAAAAAACACACAGGGACGTTTGTTGTGCAGCAGAACAGACAGCATTTCTACTCTGCAACAAACAGCCTTCCTGCTTGTAAATTTTTTTTTACCTTTAGTTCTGCTGTAAACAGAACAGAAAGGGAGAAAATAAAAGGAGAAGTGAATCGTTACATTTTTACTTAACACTAATCATACAGGCTGTATGTGCAAGATCAGCAATTCAGAACAAACTGGTTTTTCACAAAAAAATAAATAAAAATTATATATATATATATATATATATATATATATATATATATATATATATATATACATAACATACATAACATACATAACATACATATCTCAATTGTTGCGGATTCCAAAGTGTGTGTGTAATAAAAATATATATATATTATATATACACACATATACATACACACACACACACACACACACACACACACACACACACACACACACACACACACACACACACACACACACACACACACACACACACACACACACACACACTTTGGAATCCGCAACAATTGCTGGTGAAGCAACAATCCGAGTTTCCAAAATGCAGCTGGACACCCAATACAAAGTATGCAAATTCACACCACGCCCGACCATTATCATCATCACCTCCAACACAACTTCAAAGCCCTAAAGGGTAGAGAGGTTTACCCAGAAGGGGGAGGAACGAGGTGGCTCAGAAAGCCTAACAAGTGACCAGCGACTTCAAACCTACAAGACCAGATCTCTAATGAGGTCAAGTGTTTACATTTTGCAACTCAAATATATAGGTTTATGGCCTGGACAAAAAAAAAAAAAAAAAAAAAAAAGTTAATGCAGCCCTAGGCATACAGGAGCACACTTTTCTACAGATCCCTCTCTCTGAATAGAGCAAGAGAGAGGGGGAAAAAAAAAAATGTAAAAAAAAAAAAAATTAAAAAGCAGAACTCCACCAACTTCAAGCTGTTTTTTTGGGGGGTAGCACAAATAACGCCATCAGTCTCTTAGTGGAAACAACAGGCCAGCAATGACAATTCTCTCATTTTAATGAGAAGCCTTAGGGTTCCTGTACACTAGGCAGCAGAAAAAAAAAAAAAAAAGCTAAAAACTGCTGGCTGCAGTATAACGCACACAACAAAAAACGCAGCATAAAACATGATCCTATGGAGCATAATGTACGCGGTTGAGATGGCACTTTCGGCACTTTAAAAACAGATGTAGAGAAGAAAATACCGTAGATAAAACAGGTGCAACTTATGTTGGAGGATCCATTCTTTCCTTTATGGTTTTTAATGGGTGTGTTTTCTCAAGGCACCTGCTGCTCTCTTTATTCCACAGCTGATGCAGCACTATAAGTCCCAGCATGATTGCACAATTAGGTGATCTGTTGCAGTGCATGACCATGTTACCATGTAGGCGGTTTTACAAGTCCGTTACGTCTGTGGTAAGCCGCACACTACTCAAAAGACTTTGCACCCATGGCAGGTCAAGTCTATAGGAGAGTGTGTGTGTGTGTGTGTGTGTGTGTGTGTGTGTGTGTGTGTGTGTGTGTGTGTGTGTGTGTGTGTGTGTATTGTATGAAAGTCTCCGGTTGGTTGCCATGGGTAGCTACACATCCCATGTTAAATATTTCTGAATTTAAGACGGAATTATTTGGCGTCAGAAAGACCGGAGCTCCATTTATTTCCACGGTCATTACTTAAACAATAGAGATGTTTTTCTCTAGCATTCCTCTTACCTCCGTGTGCATTCCTGGAACCCGGAGTCATGACAGCGCACTAAAATGGGCATTAACAGCACAGCATCTGTCACAAGCGACAGGAGGGCGGCCTTATGGGCCCATTCACACTATTGTGATGCCATCAACGCACATTACGCTGGGCATTATTGCGCGTTGCATTAAGTCCTCCTTTCACAAGGCTGTTCACTTGCGTGCCCAGCGTTTTGTTGGCATGGGGATGCACCGGTGTAGCGGGCATCCCAGTGCTGGCAGTCCCACAGATATCTATTGGGACATGCAGCTGCACAGACACAGCCGCTGTGTCCCAATAGGACATCTGCCTGGGTACAATTCCCGTGAACTCAGTCTGGGTGCTTTCGGGGGCCGTGCACCGGCACCCACATGGACGACGCAGCGGCTGTGACCGTGCAGCTGTGTGCCCAACAGACATCTGTGTGACTGCCAGCAAGGGGGAGGTGCGCAGCACCTGTGCCAGCAAAACATGGCCCTGCATGGGGCACGCAAGTAAAATTGGTGGTGTGAATGAGGCCTAAAGAAGGCAGTCAATTCTAACACAACCATCAAAAAAAAAAAAAAAAAAGGGCATGCAGCCATTTTGCCAGTTCATATTCATGCGTTGCAACACACGTGGATGGAGAATGGCGCCACATTGCAGCAAAGCACCGTGTACTGTGCATGTTACTGAAGCGCAACTGTGTGAAGGGGGTCCAAAAGGGGTTCCTAGAGGAGATGCCATTTCTCCTCAATAGAACACTTTCTGGCAATCTGCAAACACTGAGACTGAGCCGACCCTGTTGTGGTGCATTTAAAAAAAAAAAAAAAAAAAAAAAAAAAAGCAGAACTAAGGCCCGGTTCACACAAAAGTGCAGTTTTGAAATTGCGCTACTTCAGCAACAGAATTCTTTAGATGTGAATGGGTGCTTTAACAAAAATTAATGTATGATCAGAATAAAAACAAAAAACACAGGAAGAAGAATTTAACACAATGCACTCATCTAGGCAAAGTCAAACTTTGATGGCCATAGCTTGTAGACATCTACGAGACCAAACCTACCTCCAATCTTCACATGCTAATGACCTAAACAGTGCAGCATGATGGCATTTTTTAAATATTGAATTCAGCTCAAGCACAATAAAATGAACAAATAGCTAATATAAGACTTCACCCAAATCGTACAAGTTAACCCTTTGATGGTCCATATGATCCATCGCCCTCCTTACAGCTAAAACACCAAGGAATAGGTGCTCCAGCAAGTCAATGGTTGGCGCCATTAAACAGAATAGAGTGGATACAAATAAATGGAAAAAGAAAAAAGAAAAAAGAAAAAAGAAAAAAGAAAAAAGAAAAAAGAAAAAAGAAAAAAGAAAAAAGAAAAAAGAAAAAAGAAAAAAGAAAAAAGAAAAAAGAAAAAAGAAAAAAGAAAAAAGAAAAAAGAAAAAAGAAAAAAGAAAAAAGAAAAAAAGGAAAAAGAAAAAAAAAAAAGAAAAAAGAAAAAAGAAAAAAGAAAAAAGAAAAAAGAAAAAAAAAGAAAAAAGAAAAAAGAAAAAAGAAAAAAGAAAAAAAGAAAAAAGAAAAAAGAAAAAAGAAGAAAA
Organism: Lithobates clamitans; assembly: GCA_037952925.1. Lineage (NCBI taxonomy): Eukaryota > Metazoa > Chordata > Amphibia > Anura > Ranidae > Lithobates > Lithobates clamitans. Next base: position 1,113,405 of record JBBGZY010000094.1, on the reverse strand, counting down.
AAGAAAAAAGAAGAAAGAAAAAAGAAGAAAAAAGAAGAAAAAAGAAAAAAGAAAAAAAATATTAATAATTATATATACTTTTTTATTATCAAATTTATTTTAATAAAATGCTTCAGAGTAAATATCTAAATATAGTTCTCTATTTAAGACACATTAATAAATTTAGTTTATTCAGTATGAAATGGAGCTTAGTTAAGTAGCATGAGGCTGTACATTCTGCAATATTGACATTTTTGGCAAGCTCATTCATTGAATCCAAGCTCTACAAGATGAGAATAACATGCACTGCATTGATGCATTCACACAATTTCACAGTAACCATGAGATAAAACAAAGTTCAGGAATATTCATTTATTCCCATTGTTTTGCAAATCTATGTACACCACAAACTGTATGATTGAATCGGTTCTGATAACGCTGTTTTACTAACCTGACAGTTTATTATTCTAAAATAGGAAACCTTCATTTTGTTTGCAAATATTAAAGATTCTAACTACCAGCAAGAATAAGTCCTTACATTTAAAGAGCACCTGTCATTTCAGATCCATCATGGCAGCGCCCGTTAGCGGGCATCCACCCACCTGCTGCCGCCACGCCCCTCACCTTGTTGTGTCACCTCCACATCACCAGCCGTCCCGTTAAAGTGAATGGGACTGTCGGCGAGTCAACAAGCGGGTCAAAGGAGGAGCCACTGCAGGACAGAGATGCTTTTTAAAAAAAACTATGATTTAAATCAAGCTTTTTGACTAGTGATTTAAATTAAATCCACCTTGGTGGTAGCATCATCAGCAAGCCAAATTCATGTAAAACACAGGAACATTTTTTGCTGCAGGCTTGCCTAGATGCTTTGGAGCCCTGAAGGACTCCTTCGTGTAGGACAGTAAGGGCAACAATACAAGTAGATACAAGGAATTAAATAGTCGACCAATCACAACCCCACACTCCTTAAAACACACCCACACGGAATGTATAAAAAACAAAAAACAAAAAAAAAAAAAAAAAAAAAAAAAAAAACCACAATAAAGGCAACCCTGTAGGCGATAAATGTTCCAGCGTTCTGCACAACTTTGGTATGCTGGTGGTGCAACCGCCTTATTCAGCCCTTTAAACCATCCAACTGACAATATATTCAGAAGTTTTTGAGATCAATCAACAGCCATCCAATATATCTGACACCCCATTATTATCCCACGTGTGCACCTACCAGATGACAACTTGGCGAGGAGCTTCTCCCAGGATGACCTCACCCGGTAGAAGGCTGGATTCTGTGTGCAGCAATGGGCACTTGGTACACTGCCAGGATGCTCCGGCTTTTCTTGTCTATCTAGTAAGGTGTCTCCAGTTTGGAGCCTGACATGCTCTAGGCTTCATTCTGACAAGTAGGCAGCTTCAACTAGTTCTTAAACACCCTCAGTTATTTCAAACTCCCAACCAGATCAGAGCAGTATACTCCAGAGGCACCAAAAATACACCCTGAAAACATTCCATATACAATCGAGACTGATGAAGGCTTCATCTTCGCTTTTAAGCTGGTCATACGCCAGTAAAAAAATTTAGTTGGCAGTTCGCAGTATTAGAACATTTGCTTACTTTCCAAATGGTCAGTGGGTACATATCGACATCAGTTTTCGATGGTCATGAAATTAGGAGAAGAATGGAAAATTTTTCTCGAACAAACAAATTTCTAAACGTGAATAGTTTTCATTCGGTAAATTCCATTCATTCCAAATTCAAAATGTTAAAAGCAAACGCAATACTGAAGTCCTTTCTAAAATGACAACCGTGAAGTCGAAGGTTTGTAATAAGATATACTGGAAGAATAAGACTTCATCTGGCCCGAGACACTATTCCTCTCACTGATATGACAATATTCCTCCAACTGGCACCAATAATGGGGCTCCATTTCTCCAACTGACACCATTATTAGGACAACTATTCCTCCCAATGATATCCACGATGGGACACTATTCCTTCCCTAATTCCAAATTTGGTGATGATGTCCACTGAGGTCGGAAAAATTTCCATTGCCCACAGTTCAGCCCCCCCCCTAAAATCTAAACATACTGGCCCTTTGTTTAGAAAGTTTGGAGACCTCTGCTGTAGAGGGTTACACCACTTGCATCAGAGGGCTGGGTAAGGCGGTGTCGGACATCCCAATGCCAATAGTGAAGGGACCTGCTCTGGACAACAGATGGTTCAATCCCTTAGAGCAGAATGTACTGCAGCCGTTCGTCTTCCAAACGAAGGGCTAGCTTACTGTTCCTTCAGATCTTAGAGGGCCTGGACCGTAGCCAGCTGGAGTAGAAAATGTCCCAACATCAACGGGAGTAAACAACAATGCCGCATCTTTGGTGTCAGTGAGACGAACTGCGCCCCAACACTGGTGCCCTGGGGAGGAACTGCGCCCCAACACTGGTGCCCTGGGGAGGAACTGCGCCCCAACACTGGTGCCCTGGGGAGGAACTGCGCCCCAACACTGGTGCCCTGGGGAGGAACTGCGCCCCAACACTGGTGCCCTGGGGAGGAACTGCGCCCCAACACTGGTGCCCTGGGGAGGAACTGCGCCCCAACACTGGTGCCCCGGGGAGGAACTGCGCCCCAACACTGGTGCCCCGGGGAGGAACTGCGCCCCAACACTGGTGTCAATGGATGAAATAGTGTCCAAGGGCTGCGTAAAAGCAAGCAAAGGGCCGCATCCGACTCAAAGGCCGCAGTTTGGGGACCACGGTTGCACGGTTGCAATGCACACTAAAACGTGCACGTTGCTACTATAGATGGCAACATTCTTGTGCATGCTAGGGTGCCATTCACTTTAAAAAGCACTCCAACGCACTGCATAGTAGAGTGCAACACAGTGCACCTCACTGTGTGTTGCGGTGTGCTGTGTTGCTAAAAAAAGGGCCATTTGTAATTCATCCATTGTGGCGCATTGGCATTTCATTCATAATGAACGACTCTGCTGGGATGCCAACAGTCCTACAGCGCCAAGAGCATCTCGACTGACAATTACCCTTCTCCATCCGACAAGCCCATCTGTGTGGGTCAGTAGGTTAATCTGCTCTCACTAAAGCGACAAACTTTCATTGTTCTGCACGGCTGTCCAGCACGGCGTCCAATCCCTCTGCTTGTCAGCTGTGTTTTTTTTTTCTATTCCCATCCACTCCCTCCTCCTTGCTCGAGCCTCGCACACGACAAACATGTTTACGTTCCCAACCTCTGGCAGGTTTTCTTCTTAGAAGTCAGCGTTTGAAACAGGATATAACACTTTCCCCGCTCTCCGGCCAAAAAAACGAAAATATTTTATCTGTCATCTGAAGACATTAAATGGGAGATTTTCAGCATTGGTGGAACAAAGAGGGGAAACGCTGCTCTACCTTCGAAGTGCCACTAAATGCAATAGAAGCTGGCTTTAATTATCGGCTATGAAGCCAAAACAGACCTACTTTAGTGCGTTTGATGAGCTTTGCCAGCTCCGGGTTTTTTTTATGCTCTATTTTTTGGCATCCAGCGCATGACTTTATAAAGAGATCAACAAAGGGTCTGAGAAGACCTCAAATGCATTCCGGGAGGATTCACACATTTGTGAATAAATGAAACGTGTTTTAAATGCAGAGTACTGAGCTGTATACGCGCATTTAATTTTAAATGGGGCTCCAACACACCTATACTATAATGTAGTGGTCTCCAAACAGTAGCCCAATGGCCAGATGTGGCCCTTTGCTTGCCTTTATCTGACCCTCGGGGCACCATTCCTCACATTTACACCAACAATGGCGCTCGTTCACTCCCCCTAATATCAAAGATGGGACATTGCTTACTACCACTAACGCCGGGACAATTTCTACTCCCACTGGCCACATCCTGGCCCCCCCTTAAAACCAGGGGACAGCAAAGTGGCCCTTTGTATGAAAAGTTTGAAGACTCCTGATATAGTGTATAACACAACATACAAAGCTTTATGCAAAGTGGTGCACTGCCAATAGGAAAAATGTACCTGCATTATTTTGGGCGCTTCGGTATTTTGCAGGCCCATATAAGACCTCATGAGTACTGGGCATTTAGCCCCAATGCATAAGATCCCTGCAATTAGGCGCAGGGGGCGCGGTAGAGCTCAGCACGTAGGCGCAGGGGCGCGCCATAGAGCTCGGCACGCAGGGGTGCGCCATAGAGCTCGGCACGCAGGGGCGCGCCATAGAGCTCTGCACGTATCAGTGCAGCCCATCAGTGCCCATAAGTGCAGCCCATCAGTGCCGCCTCATCAGCGCCCATCAGTGAAGGAGAAAAATTACTTATTTACAAAATCAACTGACAAACTAAGAAAAACTTTTATTTTTTCCTAAAAAAAAAAAAAAAAAATGACCGTGCAATTGTCAAAGTGTGACAGCACTGAAAAGCTGAAAAATGGCCTGGGCAGGAAGGGGGTGCAAGTGCCCAGTATTAAGGTGGTTAAATAAAAAATATAATTTTTTTTTTTAAATCATGAATTTTTATCCACCCTGGCTTGTGCAATTAGGCTTTGACATTAAAACCTGGAAGCCGATTGATTTCTATGCAGAGCTGCACCAACTTTTGCACTCCAGTTTTAGTAACTCAACCCTAATGGGTGGCTTTATTATAAAAACGGGCCTTTAAAAGTTGCTGTCATGAGAACTTACTGATCTCTTATACCAGCTTCCAAGTGCCGAGCGTGCCTTATCAACTGGTGACTGCTCATGTCTAAATACACAAGCAAAGAAAAAAAAAAAAAAATCTTATAGGGCGAGCAAATCTTGAGTAAGCGTACACCAACGTCATAAATTGAAGGATTACTGTTGAGTTTTAGGGGTTTTTTTGCACCATCTGGGGACTGATTCTCTTTATAGGAGCAATTCCAGCAGACATAGGTAAGCAGCTACACAGCAAACAAGTCAGAAAATCCAATTAGTATACCGTTTGCCTGGAGCAGTCAGATCTTTCGCTTGTGCAGCATCCGAGAAAGCAGCTCCAGGGTGGGAGCGCAGCAACTCTCAAGGAGCGGAGTTTCTGACAATTTGGAATACCTCCCTGAGCGATAGTGAGGACTTCCAACCGCCAGGAGAGCTCACTGTCAGCTCCTTGGGGTTTAGAACAGCCAATAGTCACAATCAATTATGCTACACACCAATCACAAGCAAAGCTTGATAACAAAAGTGTTGCTTGTAATTGGGACAATATAAACTGCATTCAGATTTCTTAAAACATCCGAAAAACACAATTCTAGAGACCTCAGCACAGCTGTCTGAAGGAGGAAAAAGTTTATAATGTTCATGTCTAGAAATGCACATTTTTAGATCAAGAAGGTTCTAAGATGAACATCTGCAGAAAAACATCTCTTTAGTGTTAAAGCGTTTTTACTTCCTGCTATTTTTTTTTTCTTTTATTTACATTTTTAGTGGCCGGGTTGAACGCAAAGCTGTAATTTGCTGGAGGGTCTCTTCAAACTACGAGTATCACTTAAAGACCTTTCTTTCCCTCCCCAACACGTTCTTTTTAATGGTGGCCCCACCAGCAACACATATGGACCCCCCTTTCCTTTGCAAACTGGTTCTCTTCAATAGTGACTTTACCAGCAGCATATACTGACCTTCCTTAGCCTCCCCAACAGGTTCTTTTCAATGGTGGCCCCACCAGCAAAACTTAGTGACCTTCCCTTCCCTCCCCAACAGGTTTGCTTCAATGGTGGCACCACCAGGAGCACACACTGACCTTCCAGTCTTTCCCCAACAGGTCCCCTTCAATGTTGACCCCACCAGCAGCACTTAGTGACTTTCGTTTCCCTTCAATGATGGCCCCACCAGCATCACAAACTGACATTCCTTTCCCTCCCCAACTAGTCATTTTCAGTGCTGGCCCCACCAGGAGCACATAGCGACTTTCCTTTCCCTCTCCAACAGGTTCACTTTAATGGTGGCCTCACCAGTAGCGCATACTGACCTACCTTTCCCTCCCCAACTGGATTCCTTTTCAATGATGGCCCCACCAGCATCACAAACCGACAAGCCTTTCCCTCCCCAACTAATAGAGTGATGATGTTGCGCTTTTAAATAATACACTCCTCTGCATTTACTACTATGGTGTCCCCCTATGCATTTACTATTATGGTATGCTGCTCTGCATTTATTATAACGACGTCCCCCCTTTATATTTACACCATCCTAGAAGACCTCCAGCCCATCCCCAATGCCCCGTACCTTTCCAGATCCCCAGTGCCCCGTACCTTCCCCAATACCTTTCCAGACCCCCAGTGCCCAATACCTTTCCAGACCCCCAGTGCCCAATACCTTTCCAGACCCCCAGTGCCCAATACCTTTCCAGACCCCCAGTGCCCAATACCTTTCCAGACCCCCAGTGCCCAATACCATTCCAGACCCCCAGTGCCCAATACCTTTCCAGACCCCCAGTGCCCAATACCTTTCCAGACCCCCAGTGCCCAATACCTTTCCAGACCCCCAGTGCCCAATACCATTCCAGACCCCCAGTGCCCAATACCATTCCAGACCCCCAGTGCCCAATACCATTCCAGACCCCCAGTGCCCAATACCATTCCAGACCCCCAGTGCCCAATACCATTCCAGACCCCCAGTGCCCAATACCTTTCCAGACCCCCAGTGCCCAATACCTTTCCAGACCCCCAGTGCCCAATACCTTTCCAGACCCCCAGTGCCCAATACCTTTCCAGACCCCCAGTGCCCAATACCATTCCAGACCCCCAGTGCCCAATACCATTCCAGACCCCCAGTGCCCAATACCATTCCAGACCCCCAGTGCCCAATACCATTCCAGACCCCCAGTGCCCAATACCTTTCCAGACCCCCAGTGCCCAATACCTTTCCAGACCCCCAGTGCCCAATACCTTTCCAGACCCCCAGTGCCCAATACCTTTCCAGACCCCCAGTGCCCAATACCTTTCCAGACCCCCAGTGCCCAATACCTTTCCAGACCCCCAGTGCCCAATACCTTTCCAGACCCCCAGTGCCCAATACCTTTCCAGACCCCCAGTGCCCAATACCTTTCCAGACCCCCAGTGCCCAATACCTTTCCAGATCCCCAGTGCCCCATACCTTTCCAGATCCCCAGTGCCCCATACCGTCCCCAATACCTTTCCAGATCCCCAGTGCCCTGTACCGTCCCCATCTCCAGTGCCCCATACCAGTCATCTCACCAATGCCATCACCACCTAGCACCGGTCTGGTAATACACATGTCCTGTGTGTGAGATCGGCTTGGCTCTCACCCATACACACTCAGGTCTCCATATCACAGACATGTTCTGGTTACATGACTCCCACAGACCTGTACCCCCTCCCCAACTGGATTCCTTTTCAATGATGGCCCACCAGCATCACAAATCGACATGCCTTTCCCTCCCCAACTAATAGAGTGATGATGTTGCGCTGTTAAATAATATATCAGAACACAAGTGAAATATGAAAATATTATATATATATATATATATATATCAACGTATGATCAAAAGCGTGAAAACAAATTATATTGGTAATAGTATTCAAACTAATGCAAAATAGCCACACTCGTGCCCAATAGGGAAATATGTAACACAGTATAGTCCAAAAAAAAGACACAATAGTGTCAAATATGGTGACAAAAGGTGAGTGACCTTCCAAATATTGTAGGTGACTGGTTGTCTAATCCTTTATAGTGGTTCCTGACATGCTCATTATCTTACAGCAGTGAGGTGAGCTGCTAAAAGCATTTGGATACAAAGATCCTATTCACCATATTTGACACGATTGTGTCTTTATTTGGACTATACTGTGTTGCATATTTATTTCACTGTTGCACATTCCCTATTGGGCACGAGTGTGACGGCTATTTTGCATTCGTTTGAATACTATTACCAATATAATTTGCTTTCCTGCTTTTGATCATACCGTACTGGGTATATATAATATTATATATTTTCATATTTCACTTGTGTTCTGATATATTGTTATTTACCAGCGCAACATCACTCTATTACTATTGCACCTTTTTTAGTCACGGATTCACTAATCTGTGTTTGCAGCAGTTAAGTTACACTATTTAAAGTGATAGCGCGAGAGACACTTTTACATTTATGGTAATTCTTTTTAATGCTGTCCCCACCAGGAGCCCTTGGTGACCTTCCTTTCCCTACCCAACTGGATCTCTACAATGGTGGCCCCACCATCATCGCAAAAAGACCTTCCTTTCCCTCCCAAACAGGTTATCTTCAATGGCGGCACCACCAGCAGCACATATTGACCTTCATTTCCCTCCCCAAATGGTTTACTTTAATGGTGGTGCTACCAGTAGCACATACTGACCTTCCAGTCCCCCCACCAGCATTTTAATGGTGGTGGCACCACCACAGCACATATTGACCTGCCATTCCCTTCCCAAAACATTCTATTTAAGGGTGGCTCCCACCAACCACATATATTGACCCTCCTTTCCTTCCCAAACAGGTTCACTTCAATGGTGGCACCACCATTAGCACATACTGACCTTCCAGTCCTTTCCCAACAGGTTCCCTTTAACAGTGACCCAACCAATAGCACATATTGACCTTCCCTTCTCTCTCTCTGTTGCTCCATTCAGCCACAGAGAGAGTGATAAAAGTACTTGATACTCAAAAGGTATGGGCTAGCATGTGACGCAATCCTTCGGTCCCAGTGCTGATGTTTGGTGATGGGCCTCTCTGGTTCCCCGTTCTGGGAGCAGGAAGAGTGCTCAGCCCTGTGTTAGCTCCAAGTCATGACTTAGAGTTTATCCAAGGCTTCTCTTCATTGCAGGTGAGCAAAAGGGAAGATGAAGGGGCCCATATTAGAGTTAACCTGTTGCTGTTTCCAGCATAAGCAAGGTATAGGTTCACTTGAAGAGCATTAAACATTCGTACACAGGGCTCCTTTTCTTCACTCCATAATGGGAGCGAGAAAAGAGGAGTACATGCAGTTCCAGAGGCTGGCAAGACCAAGTACAGGCTCACATTTAGGGTAACAATGACCGTCCCATCACAGAAATGTAATTCTGGTCCCTGTAGCCATCTGTTCACCAAGATCTGGCCCCATGGCATTTGCATTTTTGCCAGGAAAGACTTTTGCAGACAATAAAAGGATCTTTTGTACAAAAGACTCTTCCTGAGCTCCATCTTCGGCTAGCCTAAGACAACCCGACTCCCTCACCACAGACAGATTATGTGAGATAAATCCCGTTCTTCTCCAGTTAACATAAAGGACAACCCGGTCTACGATAATATTTTCCATCAGATGCCATGAAAGACCTGACCTTTGCCCAATATCAGTGGGATCACTGAAGCCACAACTTCAAAACGTCATCTCGCACCCTGCTCCCTCAAATCTGCATTTTGCAGAGTAGGCTTTACAAAGACAAGCTCCATGCCGCTGATGACTTCCACGATTAAATAAATGCTCATCTGTTAATCCCTACTCTAACCTGCGATACTCTCACTACCAAGGAACCGCATCACAAAAAGGTGCCCACCAGAACCTGGCTCTATCAAAGACACAACAGGCTACCAGCCAATAGCAGAGCTCACAATTAATATAAATACACTCTCTAGAATGATACGCTCGCCGGAGCTTGAATGTTTAATGTGCCCGTCACTAAGATTCTTGGCAAACACAACCATCAGGTCCAGTTTACAAACACCAGAGGAATTCGGGATCAAGTCAGTCCAACCTAAAAGTCAGGAGGAACTTCCTGAAAAAGCTCAAACCTCTGGTTGTAATTACACTGACCATGGGGGGGGGGGGGGGGTTATATAGGGGGCCCATTCTGCTCCTTATTAACTACAGTTTGATAGAACTTCAACAATAATAAAAAAGTAACAGAAGGTCCACATAGTTATATGTATGCTGTAAGGTGATCTATGTGCAGGAACACCAGTAAACCGTTATTGTTATCTGCAGACTTAGAGAAAGAACCGGTTCATCCTGGTCCTCAACTTACCTCCTCATACCCATCCACATGGGATATCCTAAACCTTTGAAAGCCACTGCAAGTGATCAATTCATTTCAATCAATTAATTAAAAGAATACTACTATGTTTACCCCTCCGTTTATACCCAATTCCAGAACACACACTGTACACATTATTACCAGTATGAAGATGTAATGGTAATATGGATGCGTACAGTATACCACCTTCTGGTTACATCCTATTCCAGTACCCCTCCGGCATATAGCTATACTGGCATTATTGTATATGCATGTATACCCCCCGGTTAGATCTCTTCCCAACATTATGGTACACTCCTCTGCTTTTACTACTATGGTGTCCCCCTATGCATCTACTATTATGGTATGCTGCTCTGTATTTACTATAATGACGTCCCCCATTTATATTTACACCATCTTAGAAGACCTCCAGCACATCCCCAGTGCCCCGTACCTTTCCAGAACCCCAGTGCCCCGTACCTTTCCAGAACCCCAGTGCCCCGTACCTTTCCAGAACCCCAGTGCCCCGTACCTTTCCAGAACCCCAGTGCCCCATAGCCAGTGCCCCCGTACCTTTCCAGATCCCCAGTGCCCCATACCCAGTGCCCGCACCGTTCCAGATCCCCAGTGCCCCGCACCTTTCCAGATCCCCAGTGCCCCATACCTTTCCAGAGCCCCAGTGCCCCATACCTTTCCAGAGCCCCGCAACTTTCCAGATCCCCAGTGCCCCGTACCTTTCCAGATCCCCAGTGCCCCATACCCAGTGCCCCGTACCTTTCCAGATCCCCAGTGCCTTTCCAGATCCCCAGTGCCCAATACCTTTCCAGATCCCCAGTGCCCAATACCTTTCCAGATCCCCAGTGCCCAATACCTTTCCAGATCCCCAGTGCCCAATACCTTTCCAGATCCCCAGTGCCCCGTACTGTCCCCATATCCAGTGCCCTGTACCAGTCATCTCACCAATGCCATCACCACCTAGTCTGGTAATACACATGTCCTGTGTGTGAGATCGGCTTGGCTCTCCCCCATACACACTCAGGTCTCCATATCACAGACATGTTCTGGTTACATGACTCCTACAGTCCTCTGCACTGACCTGTACCCCCGGCCCTCCATTCTCTGGCTGTGCATGGTCAGGGGGGGGGGGGGGGGGGGTGTAATAATACACAGAACACACAACCCTTATACAATGTATGAACACAGGACAGGAGAACCATCTGCACACAGCAACCACCTGGACATACATGGAGGTACAACTCCTGTGAGCAACCAACACCCAGCTCCATCCTGTGTATAGGATATAGTATGGAGTGCAGTGAGCAGTCAGGAATAACTGGGAAGGGTGCAGTGCTTTACAATTGGAGTGCAGTGTAGGGAGTGCAGTGTAGGGAGTGCAGTGTAGGGAGAGCAGTGAGCAGTGTAGGGAGTGCAGTGTAGGGAGTGCAGTGAGCAGTGTAGGGAGTGGAGAGTGCAGTATATAGTGCAGTGTGGAGAGTGTATGTAATGCAGTGTATAGTATATAGTGCAGAGTATGTAATGTGGAGTGTAGTATACAGTGTAGTGTATAGTATATAATGCAGTGTATAGTATATAGTGCAGAGTGTATGTAATGCAGTGTATAGTATATAGTGGAGTGCAGTGTATGTAATGTGGAGTGTAGTATACAGTGCAGTGTATAGTATATAGTGGAGTGCAGTGTATGTAATGTAGTGTATAGTATATAGTGGAGTGCAGAGTGTATGTAATGTAGTGTATAGTATATAGTGGAGTGCAGAGTGTATGTAATGCATTGTATAGTATATAGTGCAGAGTGTATGTAATGTAGGGCCGGGTGATGATGTAAGAAGAAGTAGAGAAGTGGTGTCGGGGATGTGCGGTGAGGGGTCCGGATGTAGGATGGGGGGGGGGGGGGGGGAGAACATACCGCATGGTTGAAGGTGGAAGACTCTCCGGGCCGCCATCTCTGTTCTTTCTGTCACCCCATCACCACAACACAACACAGCACAGCACAGCACTCCTCTCCTTTCCTTCCTCTCTCTTCTCTTCTCTCGGATGAGTTGAAGTTTCTTTTCTGGGGAGGATCAGCAGAGTGAGCGGCGCCTGGACTGGGAGGAGGACACACCCCCTGCCCCGCCCACCGACTCCGTCCTCCTCCACAGAGAGAGACCCGGAACATGGGGGAGATGTACAGTACAGGGGGGACAGTACAGGAGGGAGCACCACCGGGGGGAGACACTGCACCTCACAGAGGAGACACTACACCCCACAGAGGAGAGGAGACACTGCACCCCACAGAGGAGACACTGCACCCCACAGAGGAGACACTGCACCTCACAGAGGAGACACTGCACCTCACAGAGGAGACACTGCACCCCACAGAGGAGACACTGCACCCCACACAGGAGACACTGCACCCCACAGAGGAGACACTGCACCCCACAGAGGAGACACTGCACCTCATAGAGGAGACACTGCACCCCACAGAGGAGACACTGCACCTCACAGAGGAGACACTGCACCCCACAGAGGAGACACTGCACCCCACAGAGGAGACACTGCACCCCACAGAGGAGACACTGCACCCCATAGAGGAGACACTGCACCCCACAGAGGAGACACTGCACCCCACAGAGGAGACAATGGGGCACATTGTACCGTGTAGATTGAGGGTGGCGCATGGAAGAGATTGGAGCACATTGTACTGTGAAGATTGAGGGTGGCGCATGGAAGAGGTTGGGGCACATTGTACCGTGTATATTGAGGATGGCGCATGGAAGAGATTGGAGCACATTGTACTGTAAGGATTGAGGGTTGAGCATGGAAGAGATTGGAGCACATTGTACTGTGAAGATTGAGGTTGGCGCATGTAAGAGGTTGGGACACATTGTACCGTGTAGATTGAGGGTGGAGCATGGAAGAGGTTTGGGCACATTGTACCGTGTACATTGAGGATGGCGCATGGAAGAGATTGGAGCACATTGTACTGTGAAGATTGAGGGTTGAGCATGGAAGAGATTGGAGCACATTGTACTGTAGGGATTGAGGGTTGAGCATGGAAGAGATTGGAGCACATTGTACTGTGAAGATTGAGGGTGGCGCATGGAAGAGGTTGGGGCACATTGTATGGTGTATATTGAAGGTGGAGCATGGAAGAGTTTGGGGCACATTGTACCGGGTAGATTGAGGGAGCGGAGCATTGAAGAGGTTGGGGCACATTGTACTGTGAAGATTGAGGGTTGAGCATGGAAGAGATTGGAGCACATTGTACTGTGAAGATTGAGGGTGGTGCATGGAAGAGATTGGAGCACATTGTACTGTGAAGATTGAGGGTGGTGCATGGAAGAGATTGGAGCACATTGTACTGTGAAGATTGAGGGTGGTGCATGGAAGAGTTTGGGGCACATTGTACCGGGTAGATTGAGGGAGCGGAGCATTGAAGAGGTTGGGGCACATTGTACTGTGAAGATTGAGGGTTGAGCATAGAAGAGATTGGAGCACATTGTACTGTGAAGATTGAGGGTGGTGCATGGAAGAGATTGGAGCACATTGTACTGTGAAGATTGAGGGTGGCGCATGGAAGAGGTTGGGGCACATCGTACTGTGAAGATTGAGGGTGGCGCATGGAAGAGGTTGGGGCACATTGTACCGTGTAGCTTGAGGATGGCGCATGGAAGAGATTAGGGCACATTGTACTGTAAGGATTGAGGGTTGAGCATGGAAGAGATTGGAGCACATTGTACTGTGAAGATTGAGGTTGGCGCATGGAAGAGGTTGGGGCACATTGTACCATGTAGATTGAGGGTGGAGCATGGAAGAGGTTGGGGCACATTGTACCCTGTAGATTGAGGATGGCGCATGGAAGAGATTGGAGCACATTGTACTGTGAAGATTGAGGGTTGAGCATGGAAGAGATTGGAGCACATTGTACTGTAGGGATTGAGGGTTGAGCATGGAAGAGATTGGAGCACATTGTACTGTGAAGATTGAGGGTGGCGCATGGAAGAGGTTGGGGCACATTGTACTGTGAAGATTGAGGGTGGCGCATGGAAGAGATTAGGGCACATTGGACTGTAAGGATTGAGGGTGGAGCATGGAAGAGGTTGCGGCTTGTTGTACCGTGAAGATTGAGGGCGGAACACAGAAGAGGTTGGGGCATAATGAAGGTAATATTTGAGTATGTAAGGTTTGAATGTTGCCAAAAGGTGTCCATAAAAGGATTATATGCTTCCAATTATATGCAATCTGGCTGTTTTTCTATTCAGAGGGACAATCATCCTTTTCATTGGTTGTTACCCATTACCATGTAGGCAGGTTTTCCAGCAAGTCCAAAAAATCTTTCTTGCTCTCCATGAAGAACATTAGAGGATAAAAAAAAAGGTTTGGTACTGGACCTGGTAATGAAGCATCTTCTTCAAGAATAATGGGACCACCCTTGTACCAACAGGGAGAGATCTGCCAATCCTTGCTTTCTCTGTAGGAGACTACTGAGATTCTAAAGACTTTAGATGACCTGCATATGAAAGATCACTCTACAGATGTGTGTATCAGGCATCCCCCCTGCCAGTTTATGGGGGGGGGGGGGCATTAACAATTGCCTGTGAGAACCCAAACTGACTATTATTTGAATTGCCAAGAAATGCCCAACAAGAGATGTCTGCCATGGTGGGGGAGTCCCATCAGGCCTCAGTGCCTGTGGTCACCTTTAGGACAGGTGTCCCAACTAGGGTTCCTCCAGAGGTTGCTAGGGGTTCCCTGGGCAATGAGCAATTTCTGCCTCTCAGATAAGTTCCCACCGACAACAATGATCATTTTAACGATCTGTAAGAGGGTAAATCATCCCAATGACCACAAGTGTGTAAGGAGCATTCTACCAACTGGAAATTGTTAAGGAAAATTATTTTGGGGCTCTTCCTACAGAAAATGTGCAGTAGCCTGTCAGTCCATGAATGCAGACAGGAGATGGCATCTATTGATAGTAACGAATGTTTGACACAGTGTGTCACTGCTAGAGAAATGTATCTCTTTTATAATGAACACAAATCCACTGAGGTGTGGGCTGTATGTCAAAAGCAAAGCAAAAAAACACACATGAATCCAACAGTACGCTATAACCCGGAGGGCGGAGGCTGTGGGCAACTACTAATTAGATTAGACGGACTACTGGCTGCCTCCTTGATCAGGCTGGGGATCCAGTGGCTGCAAACAGAAAAGGAGAGGGGAGAGGGGGCACCAAACAGAGCATAGTATAGTCATTTTGTTAGTTAAAGAAGTGATACTAAACACACCCTGTTAACAGTGGAGGTGCGTCCATAAGGGCGCACGGGCGCTGCCCCCTCTCTAATGCCACCCCTCTATCACCAATAGATAGATTCATGCATTGCATGAATCTATCTGTGGCCGCCGCTGCCACCCCCTATTCGGGTGCCAGGCCCCTTTTCGGGCGCCTGAACTACAGCTGCGTAGACGTGAAAAAAGGTGACCTGCGAGCGCCATGCTGGGCGCTCGCAGGTCACTCAGCTGTGTTAGAAAAGCAAATGAATATTTGCTTTCCTAACACTAAACCGCCAATCAGGTACTCGGATCTGTCACCTGATTGGCTTAAACGACAGGCGCTGTGATTGGACGCCTATCAGGCGTCCAATCATAGCAGAGGACAGGAGAAGACATCGAGGAGCTGTCCCACCACCACAGAGACAGAGTAAGTACAGACGGTGGGCGGGGGGGGCACACTGGCAGCATTTAATATGGCACAGTGGCTGCGTTTGATGGGGCACAGTGGGAGCATTTGATGGGCACAGTGAGGCTGCATTTGATGGGCACAGTGAGGCTGTATTTGATGGGCACAGTGAGGCTGCATTTGATGGCACAGTGGCTGCGTTTGATGGCACAGTGGCTGTGTTTGATGGTACAGTGGCGGCAATTGATGGGCACAGTGGCTGCATATGATGTCACAGTGGCTGCATATGATGTCACAGTGGCTGCATTCGATGCTGCACAGTGGCTGCATAAGATGGGCACAGTGGCTGCATAGGATGGGCACAGTAGCTGTATTTGATGGGGCACAGTGGCAGCATATTATAGCACAGTGGGAGTGTTTGATGGCATAGTGGCGGCAATTGATGGGCACAGTGGCTGCGTTTGATGGCACAGTGGCTGCGATTTGATGGCACAGTGGCTGCGATTTGATGGTACAGTTAGGCTGCAATTGATGGGGGTTTTTTTTCTGAATTTTTCAGTTTGTATGCCCCCCCAAAAATTTTTGAGCACCAGCCACCACTGACCCTGTATAATTTATATTGTCCCTTCTACTTCTGTATGTGGATGATGGCACTGTAATTTTTTTAATTAAAAAAAAAAACATCTAAGTACCTTTTTGCTAATCGATATCCAGCTGTCACATGACCCAGCTCTCTCCCAGCCTGTCTGCACTGAAACATAAGCAGGAGGAGCTTCTAGTCCTCTGCTGCTGGTCACATGTTAAAAAAAAAACCTTTGGAATACCAAGTAAACATAATTAATATCAATAAACATTTAAATTGCCATACAAATATATATTTGAAATCAAATCTTATTTTTTGGCAATAACATGGTGCCATTTCTGCCAATCACAGGATGCCCCTTCAGTGTGTGTTTTAGAATAAGTGTGAGGTGAAGCCTACATTAATCTACATGGAATATCCCGCCCCCATTGTGTTTAGCTGGTTAGTGGGCATGGAGCAGGAGGGAGGTAGTGGTCTGTCATTTACCACTGTGTATACTCCCACATGTGTGACTCTATAGTCACATGGGCTGCTCAGATGTGATGGGGAGGAAATGCTCAGCATAGAAACTCACTGAACACTGAGCATGTGCAGAGCTGTCAACACTGCTCTGCAAAATCCCTAGCTGAATTGGGGACATGAACAGAAGGGGGAGATAGAGAGCAGCAGGATCAACCAGGTTTTTTTGCAGAATACAGAAAAAAATCTTATTGTGACTGAGTGAGTGTGAACAGCATTTATTACAGTGTCAAACTCAATTTCATCACGGGCCATATAAGCATTATGGTTGCCTTCAAAAGGCCAGTTGTAGCTGTAGGACTTGATTTCCAGAGCACCCCAACCTCCCCCTTACATACTACTGCAAATCTGGGAAGCAGAAAGTGCAGGGTCTGGAGGAGGACCAGAGGAGGACTGGAGTCTGCTGCATGCTGAGATTAGGGGAGGAGGAGACGAGGGGGTGCTTCGGCGAGGGGGAGAGGCTCCAGATCTGTAGGACGGGTTCTGCCCTCCCCTCTGCTGCTGACAAGGGGAGGGGCCAAGACCAGCCTCTCCATGGCTGCAGGAAGAAGCGCAGGATCTGGCAGGGGAGGTCTGTCCTCTCTGCTGTGACAAGGTGGGGGTGGAAACGAGGGGGGTGCTGCAGTTTTAGGTGAGATGCAAGGGCCAAAAGAAATTGCCTGGGGGGCCAGATTCGTCCCCGGGGCCTTGTGTTTGACACATGCGTAATACACCATTTATTTGCCATAAGTGCTAGTTACTTTTGCTTTTAAAGTGGAGTTCCACCCAAAAGGGCAAGTGCCGCTTGTCAACCCCCCCAGGTACCTGGTTTTGACAGGTACCCGCTCCCACTTCTGGCTGAGCTCACCCCAGCTAACTCAATCAGAAGCTGGCCTGCGCAGTAGGGAACCGTCTGTCAAGCAAGGCTTCACTGCCAGTTTCCTTTAGCCGAGATGGCGTCGGTTGGCACCCAAAAGCCAATTGAATTGGGTGAGGACCCCGCTGAATTCCTGGACAGGTAAGTATCCTAATATTAAAAGTCAGCAGCGACAGTATTTGTAGCTGCTGACTTTTATTTTTATTTTTCTGAAAGAGCCTGGAGCTCCTCTTTAAGTACTTTGATAAACTACATTTCTATGCTATGGTCTGGCGCCCCCCTCTCTCTTCCCGTTTTCTGTGTGCATTCGCCCCACTGACCATCACACTGATGTATCATAATTTGTGTGTATATAGATATATATATCTATATATAGAGATATACAGTATCTCACAAAAGTGAGTACACCCCTCACATTTTTGTAAATATTTTATTATATCTTTTCATGTGACAACACTGAAGAAATGACACTTTGCTACAATGTAAAGTAGTGAGTGTACAGCTTGTATAACAGTGTCAATTTGCTGTCCCCTCAAAATAACTCAACACACATCCATTAATGTCTAAACCACTGGCAACAAAAGTGAGTACACCCCTAAGTGAAAATGTCCAAATTGGGCCCAAAGTGTCAATATTTTGTGTGGCCACCATTATTTTCCAGCACTGCCTTAACCCTCTTGGGCATGGAGTTCACCAGAGCTTCACAGGTTGCCACTGGAGTCCTCTTCCACTCCTCCGACATCACGGAGCTGGTGGATGTTAGAGACCTTGCGCTCCTCCGCCTTCCATTTGAGGATGCCCCACAGATGCTCAATAGGGTTTAGGTCTGGAGACATGCTTGGCCAGTCCATCACCTTTGCCCTCAGCTTCTTTAGCAAGGCAGTGGTCGTCTTAGAGGTGTGTTTGGGGTCATTATGTTGGAATACTGCCCTGTGGCCCAGTCTCTGAAGGGAGGGGCTCATGCTCTGCTTCAGTATGTCACAGTACATGTTGTCATTCATGGTTCCCTCAATGAGCTGTAGCTCCCCAG
This sequence comes from Lithobates clamitans, assembly GCA_037952925.1. NCBI lineage: Eukaryota > Metazoa > Chordata > Amphibia > Anura > Ranidae > Lithobates > Lithobates clamitans. Next base: position 1,094,784 of record JBBGZY010000094.1, on the reverse strand, counting down.
TGTCGGCAGCACTCATGCAGCCCCAGATCATGACACTCCCACCACCATGCTTGACTGTAGGCAAGAAATACTTGTCTTTGTACTCCTCACCTGGTTGCCGCCACACGCATGACACCATCTGAACCAAATACATTTATCTTGGTCTCATCAGACCACAGGACATGGTTCCAGTAATCCATGTCCTTAGTCTGCTTGTCTTCAGCAAACTTTTTGCGGGCTTTCTTGTGCTTTATCTTCAGAAGAGGCTTCCTTCTGCGATGACAGCCATGCAGACCAATTTAATGCAGTGTGCGGCGTATGGTCTGAGCACTGACAGGCTGACCCCCCACCTCTTCAATCTCTGCAGCAATGCTGGCAGAACTCATATGTCTATTTCCCAAAGACAACCTCTGGATATGACGCTGAGCACATGCAGTCAACTTCTTTGGTCAACCATGGCGAGGCCTGTTCTGAGTGGAACCTGTCCTGATAAACCGCTGTATGGTTTTGGCCACCGTGCTGCAGCTCAGTTTCAGGGTCTTGGCAATCTTCTTATAGCCTAGGCCATCTTTATGTAGAGCAACAATTATTTTTTTCAGATCCTCAGAGAGTTCTTTGCCATGAGGTGTCATGTTGAACTTCCAGTGACCAGTATGAGAGAGTGAGAGCGATAACAGCAAATTTAACACACCTGCTCCCCATTCACACCTGATACCTTGTAACACTAACAAATCACATGACACCGGGGAGGAAAAATGGCTAATTGGGCCCAATTTGGACATTTTCACTTAGGGGTGTACTCACTTTTGTTGCCAACGGTTTAGACATTAATGGCTGTGTGTTGAGTTATTTTGAGGGGACAGCAAATTTACACTGTTATACAAGCTGTATACTCACTACTTTACATTGTAGCAAAGTGTCATTTCTTCAGTGTTGTCACATGAAAAGATTTAATAAAATATTTACAAAAATGTGAGGGGTGTACTCACTTTTGTGAGATACTACCGTATATACTCGAGTATAAGTCGAATTTTTCAGCATGTTTTTTTGTGCTGAAAGTGCCCCCCTCGACTTATACTCGAGTCAAGCACTTTTCTGCAGCAAAAAATTTCATTTTCCGAACCGACTTTGAGGCCCCGTATCTCAGGGCCACTTGATGCTAGGAACCCCAAATTTGGTGTGCAAACCCAGTGGAATGAGAACTACAACATATCCAAAGATGAAGTTCCTAGCTCTAAGTGGCCCCGAGATACGGGTCCCCAAAATCGGTTCGGAAAATGTCATTCTCTGCTGTAGAAAAGTGCTTGACATTTTCTGAACCGAATTTGGGGCCCCATATCTCAGGGTCACTTAGTGCTAGGAACCCCAAATTTGGTGTGCAAACCCAGTAGAACTGGTACCACAACATATCCAAAGATGAAGTTCCTAGCTCTACGTGGCCCCGAGATATGGGGCCCCAAAATCGGTTCGGAAAATGTCATTCTCTGCTGCAGAAAAGTGCTTGACATTTTCTGAACTGATTTTTGGGGCCCTGTATCTCGGGGCCACTTGGTGCTAGAAACCCCAGCTTTGGAAATTTTATGCTGCTAGTTCCACTGCGTTTTCACACCAAATTTGGGGTTCTTAGCACTAAGTGGCCCCGAGATACGGAGCCCCAAATTTGGTCAACTGTGTCCATCTGCAGCAATGTCATTTTGGGACCCTTTGGGTTCAGAGACCCCAAATTTTGGCTGCAGCTAGGGGGCATCTAGGAACCCTTAACTACTGAGTTTGAAGTTCAGGGGACCTATGGCTGCAAATGGGCACAGTGAGGCATGCAAATGGGCATTGTTGAGCCTCTTTTCCACTTACAGTAGCTGTGCATTTCTCACCCTCGTCTTATACTCGGGTCAATAAGTTTTTCCCAATTTTTTTGTGGTAAATCAGGGCCTCGACTTATACTCGGAACGACTTATACTCGAGTATATACGGTATATATATTTAAGCTCTAACGAGCAGGGCCCTCTGATTCCTCCTGTATTGAATTGTATTGTACTTGTACTGTCTGCCCTAATGTTGTTGTAAAGCGCTGTGTAAACTGTCGGCGCTATATAAATCCTGTATAATAATAATAATAATAATATTTATATAGATATATCTATATATATCTATCTAGCATTTTTTAGCCGGGGTTCCCTGAGACCGGAAAATAGTTTTAAGAGTTCTTCTGTGTTAAAAAGGTTGAGAAAGACTGCTATTAGGGTGTCCATAAACAGTCTGGTAATAGTAAGTAATGTTCCAGATTTAAAAAGTAAAAGAAAAGTTACTGCTGCTGTTTTCTATTTTTACGAGGTTCTCCTCTGCACATTGTGGTTCCAAGATAGAGGCTACCTGATATAACCTCAACATGCATCAGTGGACCAGGCATCGGATGCTGAAGATTCTTCAACCAATTCAGTTTAAGAGAGCAAAGATAGGTAGCACGCATGGCAGGTCAGGTAAGTATTCTATTCTTTAAAGAACCATCCACAACTCTGCCCCCCAGCCTCATCATCAACTTCATTTCAAAATATCACCCAAACTGTCTCTCCTAAGGTCCCTCAACTCCTCCTCCAATGCTCACCTCCAGAACTTCTCCAGAGCCTCTCCCATCCTCTGGAACTCCTTAACCCGACTTGTCCAATTATCTCCTACTTTGGCGATCCCTAACATTTCATCTCTTCTAGGAAACCTATCCCAGCTCTACCCAACATCTGCCTTGTACTTTCCCCATCAGCTCCTCCCTCTCAGTTACTACTTTTTGTATCGCCTGCCCCTCCCTTGTAGATCGTAAGCTCTCACCACCCTCCTAATCATCTTGTCTTGTAACTGTAGTGTTTCCCCTATGCTTGGTACCATAGGCAAGGCTGGTGCAAGGATTTTTGACACCCTAGGCGAAACCTCATTTTGCCACCCACTCCATTGGCTCCACCCCCTTTGCCCTGCCCATGTATACCCCACATTTTTAATAAAGTGCAGCCCACCAGCGCCCATCAAATGCAGCCTACCAGTGGCCATCAATCAAGGTTTGCTTGCTTCCATCCATTCATTCGGGAGTCGTGACACGGACACAGCTCTCCACCGCCGCTGCGCCTCTGACACTATGTGCAAACAGAGAGGCGGCTGCCTGCTGGTGCTGAGACTCAGTTGCTTGCTGTAAAGAGAAGAGATTAGGAGCACCAGTGGCCGGGCGCCCTAGGCAGCAGTGCATAGACCAGTGTTTCTCAACTCCCGTCCTCAAGGCGCCCCAACAGGTCATGTTTTCAGGCTTCCCGTTATCTTGCACAGGTGATTTGATCACTTTCACTGCCTTAGTAATTACCACAGCCGTTTCATCAGAGGGAAATCCTGAAAACATGACCTGTTGGGGCGCCTTGAGGACTGGAGTTGAGAAACACTGGCATAGACACTGGACAGTGATTAAATGGGAAGTGCTCTGTGCTGAGTGGCTTCCTGTTCATTCACAAACTGAAGCATAGTAAACACCAAGTAAAAGTCTTTACTATGCTTCAACTAACGAATGAACACAGTGAGTGATTGTGTTCATTTAGAAAAAGAAGGGGCCAGTAAATGACATATTGACTAGCCCCTTCCCCTGCTCTCCATCCTGAAACATCCTTGCAGCAGCAGGGGGGAGAGGGGGGAAGCCAGCAGCACTGTGGGGGGGGGGGAGCAACACAGGGGGAAGCCCAGGCACTAAGGCAAATTGGCACAGCATAGAGTAATTAGACTGTGCCCAGGTGGGCTTATAAGGTAGTACAGCCAGCCCTCCTTTACTGGGCCCAGGCACCATCAGTTCAAAAGGGGGGCCCGGCCACCTGCTGAGCAGAAGGGCTGGCTGTACTGTCTTATTGCAGACATTGATCCTCTTCTGCCTCCCCCTGCAGCTCTGCCCGTTTCTCCTCCTCTTTCTCCCTCTGCTGCACTGCAGGAGGATTGGTCCTAGCACATGTACCCCTTCCATCTGCTGTCCAGGGCCCCCTGTGTGTCCCTTTCCCCCCACAGCACTTCTCTCCTCTCCTCTCCCACCAGAAGCTGCTTCTGGCACACAGGAGGATGTTTCAGGATAGAGAGCGGGGGGAAGGGGCCGGTAAATATGTGATTTCCTGGTCCCTTCAATTCCTGAAAGAACACAGTGAGCGATCAGTACCAGTCACTCCTGTGTCCATTTATCACTGAAGCACAGTAAACTGTGTTCACTGTGCTTCAGTTTGTGAATGAGCAGGAAGCCTCAGAGCATTTCCTATTTTTTTTTTTTTAAATCAAATCCTTTTTATTATTTTATATGAAAACAGCATTGACACGATACAGACAAAACCACAAAAATAGCATTTCCTATTTATTCACCTGTACCGTTGAGGCTGCAGAGAAAGGGACTGATAAATCTTATGTCCTCAATCTCTTTCGGCCAGGGGAACCCTGTATGGGGCGATTTCTAACAGCAACCCTGTGCCCAGGCACACCTGGCACACCCCCTGCCTGCTGCACAAGCAAGAACTACAGGGAGGTCTTCCTAAAAAAAAAAAAATGGTGGCTTTAATGGCTAGTAGAGGTTGGGCATCTCCCTGATCGTTCTCCTACATGAAAAATGAAGGATCAGAGGACCTTATGACCATTCTACGGTCAGTGCAGGGGACATTACGGAACCAGATTGATAATATAATGCGGTGGCAGCTGCAGGGTAAGGGGATCCCGTTCATTAACGCAGCAGAGCTGATATAGATGGAAAAGATAGCAGCAGCTGCTCAACATCTTAAACAGCAGATATGTCAGCGATCGTTGACAGCCTCTCCTTCTATTCTGACACCTTCTATCACATCATACTCGCCACAGCTAAATGGCCCATTTAATAGACTTGGCCGGTGATAAACCTGCAGTTTCAGACTCTTATCTGCCTTCCAGTTCCCAGGCTTATCAGGTTGGGGCGATAATTGTAGCACTTTGTCAATACTCGCGCTCTGTTATGCCAACAAAGTCGAGTTATAATGGCTCTAGGGTTCACTTGTGTTTAGTAAACAGCCGGAGTCATCTGCGCCGTTTGGTTTCCATTGCTCCACGCTCTCACACCATTTATACAAATTGATCAGACCGGAATATTTCATTGGTTGGATTTCGAGGGGGAGGGTTAACATTATTAACAGACACAGTAAAATCTTCATTTTTTTTGCAATAAATTACTTTAACTACTTCAGCTCCAGAAGGTTTTACCCCCTTCCTGACCAGGCCATTTTTTGCGTTACTTTAACTGACAATTGCATGGTCGTGCGCCGCTGTACACAAATAAAATGTATGTCCCTTTTTCCCCACAAATAGAGCTTTATTTTGGTGGTATTTGATCACCTCTGCGTTTTTTTTTTTTTGCTCTATAAACGACAATTTTGAAAAAAAAAAAAAACAATATTTTTTACTTCATGCTATAAAACATATCCAATAAAAAACATTTTAAAACTCAAATTTCTTCATTAATTTAGGCCAATATGTGTTCTGCTACATGTTTACAGTTAAAAAATCCCATTAAGCGTATATTGATTGGTTTGCGCAAAACCAACCAACCAAAATGGATCCTGTACAGTATATGATGCATACAGTGGGGACGGAAGGTATTCAGACCCCCTTAAATTTTTCACTCTTTGTGATATTGCAGCCATTTTCTAAAATCATTTAGGTTCATTTTTTTTTTCCTCATTAATGTACACACAGCACCCCATATTGACAGAAAAATACAGAATTGTTGACATTTTTGCAGATTTATTAAAAAAGAAAAACTGAAATATCACATGGTCCTAAGTATTCAGACCCTTTGCTCAGTATTTAGTAGAAGCCCCTTTTGATCTAATACAGCCATGAGTCTTTTTGGGAAAGATGCAACAAGTTTTTCACACCTGGATTTGGGGATCCTCTGCCATTCCTCCTTGCAGATCCTCTCCGGTTCTGTCAGGTTGGATGGTAAACGTTGGTGGACAGCCATTTTTAGGTCTCTCCAGAGATGCTCAATTGGGTTTAAGTCAGGGCTCTGGCTGGGCCATTCAAGAACAGTCACGAAGTTGTTGTGAAGCTTCTCCTTCGTTATTTTAGCTGTGTGCTTAGGGTCATTGTCTTGTTGGAAGGTAAACCTTTGGTCCAGTCTGAGGTCCTGAGCACTCTGGAGAAGGTTTTCGTCCAGGATATCCCTGTACATGGCCGCATTAATCTTTCCCTCGATTGCAACCAGTCGTCCTGTCCCTGCAGCTAAAAAACACCCCCACAGCATGATGCTGCCACCACCATGCTTCACTGTTGGGACTGTATTGGACAGGTGATGAGCAGTGCCTGGTTTTCTCCACACATGCCGCTTAGAATTAAGGCCAAAAAGTTCTATCTTGGTCTCATCAGACCAGAGAATCTTATTTCTCACCATCTTGGAGTCCTTCAGGTGTTTTTTGGCAAACTCCATGCAGGCTTTCATGTGTCTTGCACTGAGGAGAGGCTTCCGTCGGGCCACTCTGCCATAAATCCCCGACTGGTGGAGGGCTGCAGTGATGGTTGACTTTCTACAACTTTCTCCCATCTGCATCTCTGGAGCTCAGCCACAGTGATCTTTGGGTTCTTCTTTACCTCTCTCACCAAGGCTCTTCTCCCCCGATAGCTCAGTTTGGCCGGACGGCCAGATCTAGGAAGGGTTCTGGTCGTCCCAAACGTCTTCCATTTAAGGATTATGGAGGCCACTGTACTCTTAGGAACCTTAAGTGCAGCAGAAATTTTTTTGTAACCTTGGCCAGATCTGTGCCTTGCCACAATTCTGTCTCTGAGCTCTTCAGGCAGTTTCTTTGACCTCATGATTAGTATAATCAAACACAGTCAGTATATCAGTATAATCAAACACAGCTGGACTCAAATGAAGGTGTAGAACCATCTCAAGGATGATCAGAAGAAATGGACAACACCTGAGTTAAATATATGAGTGTCACAGCAAAGGGTCTGAATACTTAGGATCATGTGATATTTCAGTTTTTCTTTTTTAAATAAATCTGCAAAAATGTCAACAATTCTGTGTTTTTCTGTCAATATGGGGTGCTGTGTGTACATTAATGAGGAAAAAAATGAACTTAAATGATTTTAGCAAATGGCTGCAATATAACAAAGAGTGAAAAATTTAAGGGGGTCTGAATACTTTCCATCCCCGCTGTATGTGATACGACATGAGCTTTTATTTAGATTTTTGATGTGTTTGAACAGAAAGTGCTACCTGTAAAAAACAAATAAGGTCATTGTGGATGAATGACCTCAAACACATCACACATTTGCGGTATATGTATTTTCTTTGAATTTACAATGTGCTCCCATATGGTGCATTTGTGATGCATATGACAGGCTTTTATATTGGGCTTTTGATGTGTTTGAACAGTAGTTGTTGCCTATTAAAAAAAAAATATGGTCGCTGAATGACATCAAACACTTCACACATTTTCAGTATACTGTATGTATCTCCTGCATTTCCTTTGCATTCACAAAACACTCTCATTGACCACAATTCAACAAGAAAACAAATGGGATGCCACGAAGTAGGACAAGGCTGCATCCTGAATATTTATCAATATAAAGTAAATCCCGGCCTTCGCTACTCTGACTGGTTATTTATTTATTTATTACACTGACCACCAATGTAATGAACATTCTGACTACTGATTTGAGGAACATTCTTCCCACTGACCACTAATGTAGGGGACATTCTTCCCACTGACCACCAATGTAAGGGACATTCTTCCCACTGACCACCAATGTAAGGGACATTCTTCCCACTGACCACTAATGTAGGGGACACTCTTCCCACTGACCACCAATGTAAGAGACATTTTTCCCACTGACTACAAATGTAAGGGATATGCTTCCCACTGACTACTAATATAAGGAGCATTTTCCCACTGAAGTGAAAACCAATGTAAGGAGCATTCTTCCGATGTAAGGAGCATTGGTCGATGTAAGGATCATTATTCCCACTGACCACCAATGTAAGGGACATTCTGACCACTGATGTGAGGAGCATTCTTCCCACTGACAACTAATGTAGGGGACATTCTTCCCACTGACCACTAATGTAGGGGACATTCTTCCCACTGACCACCAATGTAAGGGACATTCTTCCCACTGACCACTAATGTAGGGGACCTGATCACGGATGTGGAAATACGGGGCAATTTAGGTAACAGCGATCACAGGTCAATTAGTTTCAGTATAAATCACACAAATAGGAAACATGAAGGGAACACAAAGACACTGAATTTTAAAAGAGCCAACTTCCCTAAACTACAAACCTTGCTAAGAGGCATAAATTGGGATAAAATATTAGGAACAAAGAATACGGAGGAGAGATGGGTTTGCTTTAAGAGCATATTAAATAAGGGCATTAGCCAATGTATCCCATTGGGTAATAAATTTAAAAGAGTGAACAAAAATCCTGGATGGCTTAACTCCCAATGTAAAAATGCATATAAAAGCAAAGGAGAAGGCCTTCAAAAAATACAAGGTTGAGGGATCATCCTCAGCATTCAGACTTTATAAAGAATGCAATAAGAAATGTAAGGGTGCAATTAGGACGGCTAAGATAGAACATGAAAGACACATAGCGGAGGAAAGCAAAAAAAATCCCAAGAAATTCTTTAAGTATGTAAACAGTAAAAAAGGGAGGACAGACCATATTGGCCCCATAAAGAATGAGGAAGGACATCTGGTTACAAAGGATGGGGAGATGGCAAAGGTATTGAATTTATTCTTCTCCTCAGTCTTCACGAGTAAATCGGGGGGCTTCAGTAACCAAAACTGCAGTGTTTATCCTCATGACACAACACAGGAAGCACCTCCATGGTTAACAGAGGACAGAATTAAAATTAGACTTGAGAAACTTAACATTAATAAATCACCGGGACCAGATGGCTTGCATCCGAGGGTACTTAGGGAACTCAGTCAAGTGATTGCCAGACCGTTGTTCCTAATTTTTACAGACAGTCTAATGACTGGAAAGGTACCAGCTGATTGGAGAAAAGCCAATGTAGCACCAATATTTAAAAAGGGCCCAAAATACATCCCTGGGAATTACAGACCAGTTAGCCTAACATCAATAGTATGTAAACTCTTGGAGGGGATGATAAGGGACTATATACAAGATTTTAGTAAAAAGAACGATATCATTAGCAGTAATCAGCATGGATTCATGAAGAATCGTTCTTGCCAAACCAATCTATTAACCTTCTATGAGGAGGTGAGTTGCCATCTAGATAAAGGAAGGCCCATATGTGGTGTATCTGGATTTTGCAAAAGCATTTGACACAGTTCCCCATAAACGTTTACTGTACAAAATAAGGTCCGTTGGCATGGACCATAGGGTGAGTACATGGATTGAAAACTGGCTACAAGGGCGAGTTCAGAGGGTGGTGATAAATGGGGAGTACTCAGAATGGTCAGGGGTGGGTAGTGGGGTCCCCCAGGGTTCTGTGCTGGGACCAATCCTATTTAATTTGTTTATAAACGACCTGGAGGATGGGATAAACAGTTCAATCTCTGTATTTGCAGACGATACTAAGCTAAGCAGGGCAATAACTTCTCCGCAGGATATGGAAACCTTGCAAAAAGACCTGAACAAATTAATGGGGTGGGCGACTACATGGCAAATGAGATTCAATGTAGAAAAATGTAAAATAATGCATTTGGGTGGCAAAAATATGAATGCAATCTATACACTGGGGGGAGAACCTCTGGGGGAATCTAGGATGGAAAAGGACCTGGGGGTCCTAGTAGATGATAGGCTCAGCAATGGCATGCAATGCTAAGCTGCTGCTAATAAAGCAAACAGAATATTGGCATGCATTAAAAGGGGGATCAACGCAAGGGATAAAATGATAATTCTCCCACTCTACAAGACTCTGGTCCGGCCGCACCTGGAGTATGCTGTCCAGTTCTGGGCACCAGTCCTCAGGAAGGATGTACTGGAAATGGAGCAAGTACAAAGAAGGGCAACAAAGCTAATAGAGGGTCTGGAGGATCTTAGTTATGAGGAAAGGTTGCGAGCACTGAACTTATTCTCTCTGGAGAAGAGACGCTTGAGAGGGGATATGATTTCAATTTACAAATACTGTACTGGTGACCCCACAATAGGGATAAAACTTTTTCGTAGAAGAGAGTTTAATAAGACTCGTGGCCACTCATTACAATTAGAAGAAAAGAGGTTTAACCTTAAACTACGTAGAGGGTTCTTTACTGTAAGAGCGGCAAGGATGTGGAATTCCCTTCCACAGGCGGTGGTCTCAGCGGGGAGCATTGATAGCTTCAAGAAACTATTAGATAATCACCTGAATGACCGCAACATACAGGGATATACAATGTAATACTGACACATAATCACACACATAGGTTGGACTTGATGGACTTGTGTCTTTTTTCAACCTCACCAACTATGTAACTATGGACATTCTTCCCACTGACCACCAATGTAAGAGACATTTTTCCCACTGACTACAAATGTAAGGGACATGCTTCCCACTGACTACTAATGTAAGGAGCATTTTCCCACTGAAGTGAAAACCATTGTAAGGAGCATTCTTCCCATTGGCCATCAATGTAAGGATCGCTTTTCCCACTGACCACCAATGTAATGGACATTCTGACTACTGATGTGAGGAGCATTCTTCCCACTGACCACTAATGTAAGGAGCATTTTTCCACTGAGCACCAATGTAAGGAGCATTCTTCCCACTGACCACCGATGTAAGGAGCATTCTTCCCACTCACACCCAATTTAAGAGACGGTCCTCCCACTGTCTTCCACATATAATGGTGTTTGACCACCTCTACCTCTCTATCAAGTTACAATTGCATCTGAAAGTTGGTGTTATTTATTAGGCTGCAAGTGAACATGTTGTCCTTGAAAGTGATGTGTTAAAAGCAGAAAACATTGACATCACAGTTTGTTGTGTAGGGGGCTGTGTAGCCAGAGACTGGTCAGGGTGCCCATGCAGACCCGCGTCCACAGTGAAAAGTGCCTACAATGGGCATGTGAGCATCAGAACTAACCATCGAGCAATGGAAGAAGGTGGCCTGGTCTGATGGATCACATTTTCTTTAACATAATGTAGATGGCCGAGTGCGTGTGCGCCACTTACTGTACCTGGGGAAATGATGGCACCAGAATGTAGTATGGGAAAAAGACAAGCGGGCGAAGGAAGTGTGATGTTTTGGCCAATGTTCTGCTGGGAACCCTTGGCTCCTGCCGTTCATGTGGATGTTACTTGAAATGTACCAGCTACCTAAACATTGCTACTGACCAAGTGGACCCCTGCATGGAAATGGTATTTCCTGATGGCAGTGGCCTCTTTCAGCCTGATAATGCATAATGCCACACTGCAAAAATGGTTCAAGAATATTTTGAGGAACATCACAAATTTGAGGCTTGATGAGTGACTTGGACACCAAATTCTCCAGATCTCAATCCAATCGAGTATCTGTGGGATGTTCTAGTAAAAAGCAATGCGATCCATGAAGGCCCCACCTCACAACTTACAGGACATAAAGGATCTGCTGCTGACAGCTTGCTGCCAAATACCATAGCATATCTTTAGAGGTCTAGTGGGGTCCATGCCTCAACGAGTCAAGGCTGTTTTGGCAGCAAAAGGGGAACCTACTCAATATTAGGTGGGTGGTCATAAAGTCATGGCTGATTGGTGCATAATGCCATTTTAACATAAGCCCTAGCCAAATGACTTGACAATAATTCATACCCTGAGCCATTTAAATCAAATGATTAACAACTATACAAACTTTCTGTATATATATAGTATCTCACAAAAGTGAGTACACCCTTCACATTTTTGTAAATATTTTATTCTATCTTTTCATGTGACAACACTGAAGAAATTACATTTTGCTACAATGTAAAGTAGTAAGTGTACAGCTTGTATAACAGTGTAAATTTGCTGTCCCCTCAAAATAACTCAACACACAGCCATTAATGTCTAAACTGCTGGCAACAAAAGTGAGTACACCCCTAAGTGAAAATGTCCAAATTGGGCCCAATTAGCCATTTTCCCTCCCTGGTGGCATGTGACTCGTTAGTGTTACAAGGTCTCAGGTGTGAATGGGGAGCAGGTGTGTTAAATATGGTGTTATCGCTCTCACTCTCTCATACTGGTCACTGGAAGTTCAGCATGGCACCTCATGGCAAAGAACTCTCTGAGGATCTGAAAAAAATAATTGTTGCTCTACATAAAGATGGCCTAGGCTATAAGAAGGACAGCTTCACCTCAAAACAGGCCTTGCCATGGTTGGCCAAAGTAGTTGAGTGCACGTGCTCAGCGTCATATCCAGAGCTTGTCTTTGAGAAATAGATGTATGAGTGCTACCAGCATTGCTGCAGAGGTTGAAGGGGTGGGGGGTCAGCCTGTCAGTGCTCAGATCGTAGGCTACACACTGCATCAACATGGTCTGCATGGTTGTCGTCCCAGAAGGAAGCCTCTTCTAAAGATGATGCACAAGAAAGCCCACAAACAGTTTGCTGAAGACAAGCAGACTAAGGATATGGATTACTGGAACCATGTCCTGTGGTCTGATGAGACCAAGGTAATCTTATTTGGTTCAGGTGGTGTCAAGCGTGTGTGGTGGCAACCAGGTGAGGAGTACAAAGACAAGTGTGTCTTGCCTACAGTCAAGCATGGTGGTGGGATCGTCATGGTCTGGGGCTGCATGAGTGCTGCCGGCACTGGGGAGCTACAGTTCATTGAGGGAACCATGAATGCCAACATGTACTGTGACACACTGAAGCAGAGCATGATCCCTTCCCTTCGTAAACTGGGCCTCAGGGCAGTATTCCAACATGATAACGACCCAAACATACCTCCAAGACGACCACTGCCTTGCTAAAGAAGCTGAGGTTAAAGGTGATGGACTGGCCAAGCATGTCTCCAGACCTAAACCCTATTGAGATTCTGTGGGGCATCCTCAAATGAAAGGTGGAGGAGCGCAAGGTCTCTAACATCTACCAGCTCCGTGATGTCATCATGGAGGAGAGGAAGAGGACTCCAGTGGCAACCTGTGAAGCTCTGATGACTGCATGCCCAAGAGGGTTAAGGCAGTGCTGAAAAATAGTGGTGGCCACACAAAGTATTGACACTTTGGGCTCAATTTGGACATTTTCACTTAGGGGTGTACTCAAAATTGTTGCCCGCGGTTTAGACATTAATGGCTGTGTGTTGAGTTATTTTGAGGGGACAGCAAATTTACACTGTTATACAAGCTGTACACTCACTACTTCACATTGTAGCAAAGTGTCATTTCTTCAGTGTTGTCCCATGAAAAGATATAATAAAATACTTACAAAAATGTGAGGGGTGTACTCACTTTTGTGAGATACTGTGTATATAGATATATATAAATACATATATACAGTGCTCAGCATAAATGAGTACATCTGAACAGATTTGTAAGAAAACCTTTACTTTCCTTTCAGAATCAACATTTTCTATGAGACACTATATTACAAAATACTCCCACAAATGTGTTGGGGAGTTGCATTTCATTGATTGTATCTTGAATTCAGAGATATACTGCTCTATAATGAAGAGAAGATGCTACCATTACTCCATGCCCTTGGTCGTCATGCACTTTTCCAACATGAAAACATGTTCTATTGGGTTGAAGTCAGGACTCTTTGCAGGCCAGTCAAGTTCTTCCACCCCAAACTCGCTCATCCATGTCTTTATGGACTTTGCTGTGTGCACTGATCCAAACCATTTAGTGGAGCGGGGATTATGGTGTGGGGTTGTTTTTCAGGGGTTGGGCTTGGCCACTTAGTTCCAGTGAAGGGAACTCTTAAGGCTTCAGCATACCAAGACACTTTGAACAATTTCATGATCCCAACTTTGTGGGAACAGTTTGGGGATGGCCCCTTCTTGTTCCAACATGACTGCGCACCAGTGCACAAAGCAAGGTCCATAAAGACATGGATGAGCGAGTTTGGGGTGGAGGAACTTGACTGGCCTGCACAGAGTCCTGATTTCAACCCGATAGAACACCTTTGGGATGAATTAGAGTGGAGACTGCGAGCCAGACCTTGTCCAACATCAGTGCCTGACCACACAAATGCGCTTCTGGAAGAATGGTCAAACATTCCCATAGACACACTCTTAAACCTTGTGGACAGCCTTCCTAGAAGAGTTGAAGCTGGTATAGCTGCAAAGGGTGGACCAACTCAATTTTGAACCCTACAGACTAAGACTGGGGATCCCATTAAAGTTCATGTGCGTGGAAAGGCAGGCGTCCCAATACTTTTGGTAATATTGTTTGTGTGTGTATATATATATATATATATATATATATATATATATATATATATATATATATATATATATATATACATATATATATATACATATATATATATATATATATGTATATATATATATATATATGCGGTTGTCCAACTGAATGTCTTGGGGCAGTGGTCCTCAAATCCTGTCCATGGGACCAAATAAAAGGCCAGATTTTAAGTATTACCTTGGGGAGATGCAGACTAGAATACTGCAATCACTGAGCAGAAAATGATATCACCTGTGATGTATTTCAATTATCTTGCAAACCTGGCCTGTTAGTGGGTTCTGAGGACAGGAGTTGAGAACCGCTGTTTTAGGGGATGTGGTGCCTAGAGCAATCACCAACTCAATATGCTAATTATTTTACTATTACAATAGGAAGCTGATTGAATGAGATTACAATTGCTTGCAATTATACTGGTTATCCTTTTTTTTTTTACTATCGCCGTCGAAAATTATACTGCCATAAAGAAAACATTATATAAAGGATGAAATTGTCTAGATCAGTGCTAAAAAATACATCTGGAATGTGATTGGCTGCTGTAGGCAACAAACTTTCCTTTCAAGCTTTTATTCTGCATATACTGTAGCAACAAGGAGAAGTCCTGGCATGGCTTGCCAACTCTGGTCACTCTCCCACAGGGTGGCTGTGTATTTACAATAACGCCGGATTTAATAGGATAACCGTGGACCAAATCCCGTCTGTGTTAAATACACCGAATGTAAAGCAGGTTAATTAGATGCATTATCTGGGATTAGGAGCATGAGATACTATAATCCCCGATGTGTATACTGTCAGATCATGCAGTAAATATTCTCTTTGACTTCTTAATATTGAGGAACCAAGGTGTTTCTCAGAATCCAGTGTTTGACTCTCCCAGGGACATTATTTCATTATATCAATGGTTACATTTTAAAGAATGGAAGTGGCAGCAGCTCATGAATTTATTACAAGCAGGAGAGCTGCATGGGGGTGGAAAACCTCAGACGGAGCGCATCAGGGACCTCATTAAAGCCCGTTGCTAACATTTTAATAAAAGCGTGGGTTTTATTTGCATACATTTGTGAATACTGTATGGGGGAAGCCTTATTATATAAATGGTGATCCTATTTGAATATATCGTAAAAGAACCTGTGATTTGCTCATGCAGGGTTTACGTTGTTGCCAACCCACTTCTACACTGCTCCATTCACCTGCAGGTGTGAAGAGAAGAAGCCCTGCTGGGGCTTGGAGCTTACACAAGGCTGAGGGGTCTTACTGTCCTCATTTGCCTCAACGGCCAAATCACATGGGAGGAAGGAGAGTGAGTCACATGCCCCCCCCATACCTAGAAGTGCTATGTATGTCACTTCTCTGCTCCAGGCAAGATGAACAAGGAAGCAGTGAAGAGGAGAACCCATGTTGAATTTTGGAGCTTACACAAGGCCGAGGGGTCTTGCCGTCCTCATTTCCCTCAACAGCTCAATCAAATGGGAGGAAGGAGAATGAATCATGCACCTCCATACTTAGAAGTACTCTGTGTATCACTCCCCTATCCCAGGCAAGCTGAACAAGGAAGGAGTGAAGAAGAGAAGCCATGTTGATGTTTGGAGCTTACTCATAGCTGAGGAATTTTACCCTTCTCAAGTGATGGTGCTGGCTCCCTCATCAGCCAGTTACATCAGAAGAAGGAGAGTGAGTCACATGCTTCCCCATACCTAGAACTACGCTGTGAGTCACATGCTCCCCCATTCCTAGAACTACGCTGTGAGTCACATGCTCCCCCATACCTAGAAGTACCCTGTAAGTCACTCCCCTGCCCCAGGCAAGATGAACAAGGAAGGAGCGAAGAGGAGAAGCCATGTTGTATTTTGGAGCTTACACAAGGCTGAGGGGTCTTCATGTCCTCGTTTGCCTCAACAGCCAAATCACATGGGAGGAAGGAGAGTGAGTCACATGCTCCCCCATACTTAGAAGTACTACGTATGTCACTCCTCTGCCCCAGACAAGATGAACAAGGAAGGAGTGAAGAGGAGAAGCCATGTTGAATTTTGGAGCTTACACAAGGCCGAGGGGTCTTGTCATCCTCATTTGCCTAAACAGCTCAATCACATGGGAGGAAGGAGAATGAGTCATGCTCCTCCATACTTAGAAGTACTCTGTGTATCACTCCCCTATCCCAGGCAAGCTGAACAAGGAAGGAGTGAAGAAGAGAAGCCATGTTGATGTTTGGAGCTTACGCATAGCTGAGGAATTTTACCCTTCTCACGTGATGGTGCTGGCTCCCTCATCTACCAGTTACCGTATATACTCGAGTATAAGCCGAGTTTTTCAGCACATTTTTTTGTGCTGAAAATGCCCCCCTCGGCTTATACTTGAGTCAAGCACTTTTCTGCACCGAATTTGGGGCCCCGTATCTCGGGGCCACCTGGTGCTAGGAACCCCAAATTTGGTATGCAAACCCAGTGAAACTAGCACTACAACGTATCCAAAGCTGGGGTTCCTAGCACCAAGTGGCCCAGAGATACCGGGCCCCAAATTCGGTTCGGAAAATATCATTCTCTGCTGCAGAAAAGTGCTTGACATTTTCCAAACTGAATTTGGGGTCCTGTATCTCGGGGTATGTTGTAGTGCCAGTTTCACTGGGTTGGCACACCAAATTTGGAGTTCCTAAGACCAAGTGGCCCCAAGATACGGGGCCCCAAATTTGGTCAACTGTGTCCATCTGCAGCAATGTCATTTCGGGACCCTTTGGGTCCAGAGACCCCAAATTTTGGCTGCAGCTATGTGCATCTAGGAACCCTTAACTACCGAGTTTGAAGTTTGGGGGACCTATGGCTGCAAATGGGCACAGTGAGGCCTGCAAATGGGCACAGTGAGGCTGCAAATGGGCATTGTTGACCCTCTTTTCCACTTACAGTAGCTGCGCATTTCTCACCCTTATACTCGAGTCAATGAGTTTTCCCAGTTTTTTGTGGTAAAATTAGGTGCCTCGGCTTATATTTGGGTCGGTTTATACTCGAGTATATACGGTACATCAGAAGAAGGAGGGAGTGAAAAAGAAAAGCCATGTTGGTATTTGGAGCTTACGCATAGCTGAGGAATTTCATCTTCCACATGTGATGGTGCTGGCTGCCTCATCAGCCAATCACATCGGACGAAGGAGTCACATGCTCCCCCATACCTAGAAGTACCCTGTATGTCACTCCCCTGCCCCAGGCAAGCTAAACAAGGAGGGAGTGAAGAGAAGATGCCCTGTTGAGATTTGGAGCTTACACATGGATGGGGAATCTCACCTTGCCTGTACGATGGCGCTGGCTTCTTGAGCAGCCAATCACCAGAGCTGTCATATGGGAGGAAGGAGAGTGAGTCACATGCTCCCTTATAATTGGAAGTACTCTATATGTCACTCCCCTGCCCAGAGGAGCTAAAAAAGGAGGAAGTGAAGAAGAGAAGCCCTGTTGGGATTTGGAGCTTATGCAATTTTGAAGGATATTGTCATCCCCCTGTGACGGCACAGGCTGCCTGTGCAGCCAATCACCAGTGCTGTCACATGGGAGGAAGGAGATTGATTCACATGCGTCCTCATACCTGGAAGTACTCTGTATATCACTCCCCTGCCCCAGGTGAAAGAGGGAGTGAAGACAAGGTATGTAAAAGCGGATGAGTGGACTAGAATCAATCCCTTGCTTCGCTCTGCACGACCAAAGCCAATCCTTTCGAAATCTAGATATCTCCAGAAAGTTTGATCAACGGATCTTAACCTTTCGACTATTTTTTTATGCCCTGTACTCACGGTTGGACATTGATTGGACATTCCGACAACAAAATCCATGGATTTTTTCCGACGGATGTTGGGTCAAACTTGTCTTGCATACACACGGTCACACAAAGTTGTCGGAAAATCCGATCGTTCTAAACGCGGTGACGTAAAACACTTACGTCGGGACTATAAACGGGGCAGTAGCCAATAGCTTTCATCTCTTAATTTATTCTGAGCATGCGTGGCACTTTGTGCGTCGGATTTGTGTACACACGATCGGAAAATTTTATAGCAAGCTCTCAAACTTTGTGTGTCGGAAATTCCGATGGAAAATGTGCGATGGAGCGCACACATGGTCGGAATTTCCGACAACAGGGTCCTATCACACATTTTCCGTCGGAAAATCCGACCGTGTGTACGGGGCATTACAGTGGGGCAAAAAAGTATTGTGCAAGTTCTCCCACTTAGAAAGATGAGAGAGGCCTATAATTGTCATCATAGGTATACCTCAACTATGAGAGACAAAATGTGGAAACAAATCCAGACAATCACATTGTCTGATTTTTGAAAGAATTTATTTGCAAATTATGGTGGAAAATAAGTATTTGGTCACCTACAAACAAGCAAGATTTCTGGCTCTCACAGACCTGTATCTTCTTCTTTAAGAGGCTCCTCTGTCCTCCACTCATTACCTGTATTAATGGCACCTGTTTGAACTTGTTATCAGTATAAAAGACACCTGTCCACAACCTCAAACAGTCACACTCCAAACTCCACTATGGTAAAGACCAAAGAGCTGTCGAAGGACACCAGAAACAAAATTGTAGACCTGCACCAGGCTGGCTAGACTGAATCTGCAATAGGCAAGCAGCTTGGTGTGAAGAAATCAACTGTGGGAGCAATAATTAGAAAATTAGCAATAATTAGAAAATGGAAGACATGCATAACCACTGATAATCTCCCTCGATCTGGGGCTCCACGCAAGATCTCACCCCATGGGGTCAAAATGATCACAAGAACGGTGAGCAAAAATCCCAGAACCACACGGGGGGACCTAGTGAATGTCCTGCAGAGAGCTGGGACCAACATAACAAATGCTACCATCAGTAACACACTACGCCGCCAGGGACTCAGATCCTTCAGTGCCAGACGTGTCCCCCTGCTTAAGCCAGTACATGTCCGGGCCCGTCTGAGGTTTGCTAGAGAGCATTTGGATGATCCAGAAGAGGATTGGGAGAATGTCATATGGTCAGATGAAACCAAAGTAGAACTGTTTGGTAGAAACACAACCCATCATGTGTGGAGGAGAGAGAATGCTGAGTTGCAACCAAAGAACACCATACCTACTGTGAAGCATGGGGGTGGCAACATCATGCTTTAGGGCTGTTTCTCTGCAAAGGGAACAGGACGACAGATCCGTGTACATGAAAGAATGAATGGGGCCATGTATCGTGAGATTTTGAGTGCAAACCTCCTCCCATCAGCAAGGGCATTGAAGATGAAACGTGGCTGGGTCTTTCAGCATGACAATGATTCCAAACACACCGCCCAGGCAACAAAGAAGTGGCTTTGTAGGAAGCATTTCAAGGTCCTGGAGTGGCCTAGCCAGTCTCCAGATCTCAACCCCATAGAAAACCTTTGGAGGGAGTTGAAAGTCCGTATTGCCCAGCGACAGCCCCAAAACATCACTGCTCTAGAGGAGATCTGCATGGAGGAATGGGCCAACATACCAGCTACAGTGTGTGACAACCTTGTGAAGACTTACAGAAAACGTTTGACCTCTGTCATTGCCAACAAAGGATATATAACAAAGTATTGAGATGAACTTTTGATATTGACAAAATACTTATTTTCCACCATAATTTGCAAATAAATTATTTCAAAAATCAGACAATGTGAGTGTCTGGATTTGTTTCCACATTTTGTCTCTCATAGTTGAGGTATACCTATGATGACAATTACAGGCCTCTCTCATCTTTTTAAGTGGGAGAACTTGCACAATTGGTGGCTGACTAAATACTTTTTTGCCCCACTGTATGTATTGCAACCACGCACCCGTTAAGGTGTATTACCACAATGCATGACAACTCACCTGCATGAGCAGCATGTTTGCAGTGCTGTGCATTTTATTTTTGGTGAGATACTCCCAATAGGAACACGTCTAAAGGGATGCAGGCCCAGCAGATTTTCTCATTAGTGCTGTGCAGGTGCACAGCTGATAGATAATTATGATAACGCTCCCATTAGACCCACTGGGCACAGAGGCACAGAGGAACAAACAGGGGTTTCTATAGAATAACAAAAGGTAGGAATCTGCAACAAAGGTTGCTATACTCCTTGCAATGTACATAGATCACCCAGAGGGGAATGTTTTTCTCTCAACAAAAGTGGAGTTGCGCTTTAAGGCTCCATTCATGCTTGTGCGATTTGTCATGCAAAATTTGGACATCAAAGTTGCGTGACAAGTGACACCCCACTCTTTTCAATGGCACCCGTTCAAAGCATGCGACTTAAAGCGGCAGCAACTTTGTAAATGTAGCACCCTGGAGTTTAGGCAGGTTTGCTCCTCACAAATGTACTTGCCAGGAATAGTTATTCTGGTTGATTGTTAGAGATCTATTGATTTCCCCCCAAGTTTGTCCTTGTTGCACTTTTCTTATCTACCACTAGGTGGCCGGGTACTTGGTGGTACTAGATACAAGAAAAGCAACGCAAGGTCAGGTTATGGGTATATGGGGTATCTCAGCCAATGGGCAGGGGTTTTCTTGAATCCCTTGGCCTGCTGGGAGAGCCTATATATACGGGTGGAGTCAGGTGATCGGTGTTCTATGCCAACTGGACGGCTGTCTGGGTGGACGTGTGTTATATTGCCCGAGCTGCTAGGCCAGAGATTGGGCCTATCCTGTGCACATCTGGCTGCTAGGCTGTCTGAGGGCCTATCCAAAAGCAAGAGAGCAGCGCAGGGTTGGGACTGCGGCTTGCAGTCCAACCAAAATTGATGGTTCCGCCGGCCGGAGAACATGACGTGGTCAGAGGTAGAAGGGAAGCTGTTGCCACTAAGGGACCAACCACCTTGTTACCAGGGACCACAGTGAGTAACTGAAGCAAGTACCAGAGCAGTATTCTCACCAACCGGGAACAGTGAAGAATCGTGAAACTTCAGTGGGTATCAAGCCACGGACCCAGGGAGGTGACGCTTGCAGAGCAGCCTTGTGTGTCAAGCCAGGGACCGAGCAGGCCAGTGGGGTGACGCTTGAGAGATATCTTGAGTGCTATGTATATTATGCATGTTTTTCCATGTTATGTATTATGTTTAGAGTGTACTATATGTTTTTCATTCTTATTCGTTTTTTCGCTCTGTGTGCACCATGTACTGTCATAAATAAAATATTTTTTTATATTTACTGCTGTCCAATGTGCCTTTAAAGCCCCACCTTGGGTTATTTTTGCCCATTTTCTTGTTGTTACCAAGTATCTTGAGTGCCAAGCTAGGGACCCAGCAGAGAAGCGTGGGTGACACTTGAGGAAGATACTATTGTGAAGATTGGAGGAGCTCGAGGGATTCAGTGACAGCGAATCAGCGGGTCTAGTGAGAGACCGGCAGCTCAGTGGGCTGAAGAACTACAAGGAGTGATTGTAGTGGAATAGAAAGGAACTGTTAAGCTTTGTGTTAGGAACTGTTAAAGACTGTTGCCATAGGAGACAGCATTCCTGCACATGCAGATGTGGTGTCTTGCTGGATGCCTTTTATGGCTGTCCTCCTATCGATGTCTTGGAGTCTGCCAATTGAACTTGCAACTACCTAAGGGTGTGCTGGCCCTAACCCTCTTTCCCCCAAAAGTTTGTTAAGACAAATAAACTCTCTTTTGCATTCAAGAAGTGTCTGGCGCCCAATTACTTTAATCATCTTGCGCCCACCATACCTCACAACCCACCATACATAGAAGGATGTCAGCTATCTCTGGCCCTGGAGGTTCTCATTAGACCGAAGGAGGCCTTGGACCTTGCTACATAAAGGTGCCTGAACTACTTTGGTGTGACCTTTGATGCAACTTATGCCGCGTACACACGAGCGGACTTTACGGCAGACTTTGCCCGGCGGACTTTTCGTCGGACTTTCCGACGGACTTTCTGAATGAACGGACTTGCCTACACACAATCAACCAAAGTCCGTCGAATTCGTACGTGATGACGTACGACCGGACTAAAACAAGGAAGTTCATAGCCAGTAGCCAATAGCTGCCCTAGCGTGGCTTTTTGTCCGTCGAACTAGCATACAGACGAGCAGACTTTTCGACCGGACTCGAGTCCGTCGGATAGATTTGAAACATGTTTCAAATCTAAGTCCGTCCAACTTTTGAGAAAACAAAGTCCGCTGGAGCCCACACACGATCAAATTGTCCGACGTAATCCCGTCCGCCGGGCAAAGTCTGCCGTAAAGTGTGTACGCGGCATTAGATCCATTGGGTGCAAAGTCTGATCAAAAACGCACTGAAAGTCGATTTTTTTTTGTTTGTTATCTGACTCCTTCACATTTGTTTTTCAAGGAGGGATGATTTTTTTTTATCAGCGAAGAAAGTTGTTAGTGTTTATGTAACTCATTCGTGCCAAACTCTGAACATCGCAGGAATCAGTCCTGGTGTGCACCCTCTCATGTTTATGAGACAGCTAAGCCGGCAAATTCTGTGTCCTTGGCACATGGCCTGTACTTGATGTGCAATGCTCGGCAGCTGGGGGACTGATACCGAAGCTGCACCGTCTGTATCAAACATCTCCTGCGCTGCGTGTGTACGCAGGTCAAATTAAATTCTCATTGATCTTCCCCCACTGTGAGGACTAATTAGCATTGATCGTCTAATGAGCTCACGTCTGTTGTCCAAGTTGTATGGTTATTATAGAGAGAGCGGCCGGTGGACATCCCGGGGGTGAGATGTATTATGGATCCTGATCAGACTAGCCGACTCTCTCCACCCATTAGCTGCTGAAGAACTACAAGTGCAAGCATAGCAGTCTACAAACATTTTTTATGAGGAAACTCTGGTTTGACTGACTAGTAGAAAATCACATTCAACTAGATACAAACTTAATGCTAATTTCTCATATAATATTTGACATGTTAAAGTGGAACTACACTGCATCTGAGCACCATAAACCAAAAACACAATTGAGTTCATTTTTTTATTATTCTAAGCAAACTCCCCCATCCATCCATGTCTCCATGCTTTATTTTGCTGAGAAACAACTTTGAAAAACATCCCCCTGGCATTTCTGGCCATCTTGAATAAGGGCAGATGATGCATGTAGCATTTACTTCCTGGAATCCATCTGCCCTCAGCTCAGACATGCAGACAGGAGGGTGTGCTTAGCTGAGAAAACCCCATCTCTCCTCCTGAAGACTCCTCTTTTTGGCTTAAATTATAAACCAGGAAGTATCTGAAGAGATTAAAAACAAAAGTTTAAAACAAGTAAATACGATATACTTTCCTATCTATTTACTAATGGTAGCAGCATAAGGCATAGTTGCCAACAGTCCCGATTTTGCCGGGACAATCCCGATTTTGGGACCCACGTCCCGATTGGAGGCTTGTAATTTTTGTAATTTTTGCTAAGCTACGCCTACAAACGAATGCCCTGCCCCCTAATTATTGTACAGCCCAGCCTACAGCCAAAAAAGTGTCCCACATATTTTTTTTGCAATGTTGGCAACTATGCATAAGGATTAAAAATAATGTTGACTGAGAGAGCAAAGTCCCGCTTTAATGTTATCTGTAGCTCTTATTTAAATAATACTTGGTGACTCTCCCATGAAGGTCCTTGTTCAGACACTTCCCCTAATAGGATAACAACTGTCTCTGAATTGGGCTCCCGCATTGTCACCCTGTCACTGTTCCACCTGGCAGGTGACGGGGGCTCACCTAAGGTGCAGAATCAAAGTGACATTGGACCTCCTAAGGGGTGATGGGTCGGAAACCCTAATGGTCCCTGATTTTCTTCCGGGCAAACTGGCACTGTGCTGCGGCTCTCAGGATAGTTGCACCAGGGGATAGACAGAGGAGTTACAGTGCAGGAGCTGTTTACAAGGCAGGAGACAAGAGAGTAGTCAGGTCCAAGCAGAGGTCCAGCCAGACAGCAGGCAAGAGAGTAGTCAGGTCAAAGCAGAGGTCCAGCCAGACAGCAGGCAAGAGAGTAGTCAGGTCAAAGTAGAGGTCCAGGCAGACAGCAGGCAAGAGAGTAGTCAGGTCCAAGCAGAGGTCCATGCAGACAACAGGCAAGAGAGTAGTCAGATCCAAGCAGAGTTCCAGGCAGACAGCAGGCAAGAGAGTAGTCAGGTCCAACCTGAGGTCCAGGCAGACAGAAGGTTGCACCAGGGGATAGACAGAGGAGTTACAGTGCAGGAGCTGTTTACAAGGCAGGAGACAAGAGAGTAGTCAGGTCCAAGCAGAAGTCCAGCCAGACAGCAGGCAAGAGAGTAGTTAGGCCCAAGCAGGGATCCAGCCAGACAGCAGGCAAGAGATTAGTCAGGTCAAAGCAGAGGTCCAGGCAGACAGCAGGCAAGAGAGTAGTCAGATCCAAGCAGAGTTCCAGGCAGACAGCAGGCAAGAGAGTAGTCAGGTCCAAGCAGAGGTCCAGGCAGACAGCAGGCAAGAGAGTAGTCAGGTCCAACCTGAGGTCCAGGCAGACAGAAGGCAATAGTGTAGTCAGGTCCAAGCAGAGGTCCATGCAGACAACAGGCAAGAGAGTAGTCAGGTCCAAGCAGAGGTCCAGCCAGACAGCAGGCAAGAGAGTAGTCAGGTCCAAGCTGAGGTCCAGGCAGACAGCAGGCAAAAGAGTAGTCAGGTCCAAACAAAGGTCCAGGCAGACAGCCCCCCGACATTTGGTGGCGGGCCCCCATTCACTTGAATGGTTTGTATTCGGCAGTGCCACCTGCTGAATGTGACTTGCCACAACATGTGTACAACTCTGAGCTGGTACATTTCTTTGTTTCGGCAGTTGGGGGGGGTGCACAATCAATGGTTCAGCCATCTACTTCTACCCCCCCCCCCCCCCCCCCAAGCTGCTCATGTGTAAGAGCAACTAGCTACAAGTTGAATTCATTGAGAAAGAGAAGGGACTTCAGCTGAGAGACAAAGCAAAGAGAAAGAAAGAGACACAACTAGGAGATCTTCTCTTTCCAGTGGTGACCATCCCATACCAATGTTCCTTACAGAGTCCGCAGCTTTCTATGACTCTCAGATGGGGGATGATACATGGTGCAGGTTCAGGTTAGCCCGGTGCAATATTAAATCCCTCTCACCACCTCATTTATCAGGGAGACTGGCACAAGTGCACCTTTCAGCATTTTTATAGCTGCCCGGTTTTGACAAATTGTCTTCTGCAGGTCTGTTATGAAAAAAAAAAATGTTACCTTGACTCAGTAAAGAGATCTAGTATGACCTTGGCTCTGCAGAGATCTTAAAGCAGAACATAGCTCTGATATAAAAAAATCTTGCAAGAAGAGAGGATTAATTTTTTAAATGTCTCCTCTTGGTAAATAATAATCTTCCATTGTATAGAGATACACGAATAGGGGTTGCCCTAGTAAGTATAATAAAGTGTGGGCAAAGTGGCTGGACAAACCGTATACAGCATTGCATGCCCATGGGGGCCATTGTTTATAATAGGTGTGCTCCCATATGAGAAATGTTTGGGGTCATGGGGGAAAGAAGGAACTAATGTTTACTTTAACCACTTGCTTACCGGGCACTTACACCCCCCTCCTGCCCAGCTTTCAGCGCTGACGCACTTTGAATGACAATTGCGCGGTCATACAACACTGTACTGAAATTAGGTTTTTATCATTTTTTTCACACAAATAGAGCTTTCTTTTGGTGGTATTTAATCACAGCTGGGATTTTTATTTTTTGCTAAACAGACAAAAGAAGATGGAAAGTTTTGAAAAAAAAAAAATCATGTTTTTATAGTTTGTTATAAAATTTTGCAAACAGGTAATTTTTCTCCTTCATTGATATGCGCTGATGAGGCCGGACTGGTGGGCACTGATAGGCTGCACTGGTGGGCACTGATAGGCACAGATAAGGCGGCAATGATAGGCACAGATAAGGCGGCACTGATGGGGACAGATAAGGTGGTACTGATGGCCTGATGGGTGGCACTGATGGGTGGCACTGAAGGGCACTGATAGGTGTTACTGTTAGGTACCACTGATAGATGGCACTAATAGGTGGCACAGATGGGCACTGGTAGGTGACACTGATGGGCAGCACTGTTGATGAGGCACTGATTGGTGACACTGATAGGTGGCACTGTGGGCACTGATGAGTGGCACTGTTGTGCACTGGTAGGTGGCACAGGTGGGCACAGATGAGCTGGACAGCAACTCTATCTGATCGGGACCGATGTCCCTCTGAGAGCCGCCGGTGATCAGCTTTTTTTTTTTTTTCCTCGCACTATCAGCACGAGGAGAAAAAATAGCCGATTACCGGCCCTGTTTACATCACATGATCAGCTGTCATTGGCTGAGAGCTGATCACATGGTAAGGGGTCGGGATCGACCCCTTACTCCGATCTGTGATCAGCCGGGTCTCATAGACTCGCTGATCACAGAGCGCGCCGAACGCACCCTGCAGGGGGCTCGCAGGCCGCTCGGGCACGGCAGGACGTCTGTTGACGCCCTTCCAGCAAAGTAGGTCCGTGCTGTAGCCCTCATTCGGCTATAGCGCGGATCTGAAATAGTTAAAAATCTTTTGCTTTTTTTTCTCTCCCCCTTTGGATTAATAATTGTTATACTGGATTTTGAAATCGTATTATTATATTTTTGGTTCAGTGTGCATGATGTCTTGTTGTGTTTTGTTTGTCTGTTAAGAAATTTAATAAAAAGATTTAATAAAAAAAAATGTCTCTTCTGCAATAAAGACTTCTTACTATAGGCATGAACAGGGGGTGTGCCAGGTGTGCCTGGGCACACCTTAATCACTCTGCCGATTCTCCCTACTGCCCGGGCTTCCCCCCATGTTGTGCCCCACCGCAGTGCTGCTGGCTTCCCTCCTCTCCCCCCCCCCCTGGCTGTTGAAGGGGATGTTTCAGGATGGAGAGTGGGGGAAGGGGCTAATCAATATGTCATTTACCGGCCTCTTCCTTTTCTAAATGAACACAGTGAAACCGCTCACTCGCTGTGTTCATTCTTAAAGAGGAAATGCAGCCTTCTCACATAACTTGTAATAAAAACATCTTTGTCATTCTGAAGCTTCCAGGGCCGGACTGGGAATAAAAACCAGCCCTGGAAATAATTTCATACCAGCCCCATAGCATTTTTATACCAGCCCAACTGCATAACGTCGTTATTTTTTTGTTCACAAAAGGGAAAACCATGCATTTTAAAGCACATTTGAAGAGTGTATTATCTATAGATAAGAGAGACATGGAATTTACAAACAGCAGCAATTTTTTATTTTTTTACTGGCAAAAATCATGGCATTTACTGGCACATTTTTTACTGATACTGCAAAAAAAAGGTGCCGTAAATGGCAGGTTTCAGTGCAAATATCAATATTTAAGCTATAAACTGCTATTAGCAATGTGTTAAGTTAAACAAAAGTCAAACACCATATTTATCCTCTTACATGAAGGTCAGATTAATATAACCCAGCACAGAGTTCCCCCCATACATCAGGAGGATTCCCCTTTACAGTGCGAGGGAACTCTGACATAAAGGGGAACATTGCAGATCATGATCTAAGCAGGAACTCTGATATAAAAGGGGGGCACTGGTGACCAGAGACCCCACTTATATCAGAGTCCATTGCTTTCCCCTTTACATCAGAGTTCTCACTTACATCAGGGTCTGCAGCATTGCCCTTTACATCAGAGTTCCCCCTTGCACTGTAAGGTGGAATCCTGCAGACTATGATGTAAAGGGGAACTCTGGGAATGTGGGGAGGACTCTGGTGACCAGAGACCACCTTCTGCAGAAAGAAAACACTAAGGTACGGGGGTTTACTGATATAGGGGGAAACCTATATATCAGTGTCCCCTTACAATATTGTATTGACCCCCCCCCCCCTCAGGTAGGCCTGGCGGTGCTGTCACTGACCTCCTCTCAGGTGCACCGTACAGGGCTCAGTCAGTCGGCTCCAGCTCGGTGGCTCTGGTTTTATCTCATAGTTTCCTCTCCACAGTCCATACATGTCTGACTTCTCCCATGACCCCCATCCCTGAGGCACTCCCACTGTTGACTCCACTTCAGACTGCAGACGTGATATAAGACAGGAGATGGTCAGAGGCTGCGGATGGTGCAGGAGAGGTCAGAGGCTGCGCATGGTACAGGAGAGGTCAGAGGCTGCGCATGGTACAGGAGAGGTCAGAGGCTGCGCATGGTACAGGAGAGGTCAGAGGCTGCGCATGGTACAGGAGAGGTCAGAGGCTGCGCATGGTACAGGAGAGGTCAGAGGCTGCGGATGATGCATGGGAGGTCAGAGGCTGCGGATGATGCAGGGGTGGTCAGAGGCTGCGGAGGGGACGACAGGAGGTCAGAGGCTGCGGAGGGGACGACAGGAGGTCAGAGGCTGAGGAGGGGACGACAGGAGGGCTGAGGAGGGGACGACAGGAGGTCAGAGGCTGAGGAGGGGACGACAGGAGGTCAGAGGCTGAGGAGGGGACGACAGGAGGTCAGAGGCTGAGGAGGGGACGACAGGAGGTCAGAAGCTGAGGAGGGGACGACAGGAGGTCAGAGGCTGAGGAGGGGACGACAGGAGGTCAGAGGCTGAGGAGGGGACGACAGGAGGTCAGAGGCTGAGGAGGGGACGAGAAGAGGTCAGAGGCTGAGGAGGGGACGAGAAGAGGTCAGAGGCTGCAGGGGGGTGCGAACAGGAGGTCAGAGGCTGCAGCGGGGTGCGAACAGGAGGTCAGAGGCTGCAGGGGGGACAGGTGGTCAGAGGCTGCAGGGGGGACAGGAGGTCAGAGGCTGCAGGCGGGACAGGAGGTCAGAGGCTGCAGGGGGGACAGGAGGTCAGAGGCTGCAGGGGGGACAGGAGGTCAGAGGCTGCAGGGGGGACAGGAGGCCAGAGACTGCGGATGATGCAGGGGAGGCTGTGGGGGGACGCAGGAAGAGGCACAGGCCACCAGGCGCCAGACACTGAGCGCTGCAACCGCTTTACCTTTAAAAATGGCGCCGAGCACGGCCAACCTCGGAACAGCGCTGGCGCCTGCGCAGTTGCACGTCGGCCCGGCCCCCGCAGCCATTTTTCTTTCAGGCGCCGCTGCCCTCACAGCGGCCGGCGGCCGCAGGGGTAGCCAGACCACCGGCCCACCGGGGGATTTCCCGGTATCCCGGTTGGCCAGTCCGGCCCTGGAAGCTTCCCTCCAACCATTTTGCATATTATTTTATATATACTGTGATTCTGTACTTGCCAAATATGCTGCAGAAATCTCCCTCCACTGAGTCTGGCTGCAACCATTTTAACTGTGGGCAGCTGAAGCTGCTGCCTGTTCACTTCCTAGATTTACACAGAGGCACACCTCCAGCTCTGCAGCTCTAATTGGCCCTCTTATGACTCATCCCCCCCTCCCTTCCTGGCAAACTCTCAGGAGAGTGAGAGAGAGAGCTGTGCATGGTGTCATAAGCCTAGGCTAATGACCAGACAAGAAACAGGAAGTGGGCTATATCTGGCAGAAAGAAAATGTTTTACTATCCAAAGTTAAAACAACAACAAGGGCAGAAGATTTAATTGATGGAAAGATAAAAAAAATGACCGAAGGTCCACTTTAACTGAAGCATAGCAAACTGTGTTTTACTATGCTTCAGTTTGTGAATGAACAGGAAGCCTCTCAGCACAGAGCACTTTCCCGTTCCTTCACTGTCCAGTGCAGCTGAGGCTGCAGGGAAAGGTGTGTGTGTTTGAACTTTGGGGTGCACACCTATGCTTCTTACCCTCCTCCTCGCAAGATGCTTCACAACGTACACTGAGCTGCGCATGCGTGGGAGTTAAGTCATCACGGCATTCAAAAAGGCTAAATACCTCCGGACCCCAGAAGAAGCCAGGGAGAAGATGGTGGCGCCAGTGAGGGTTTATGTGGTTGTTGCGTCTCTGCAGGGGACGGTGAGCATTGGAGGGTTTAGTTCTGCTTTAACCAGTTGCCCTCCGGAAGATTTTACCCGCTTTTATGACCAGGCCATTTTTTTGCTATGTGGCGCTATGCTACTGACAATTGCGCGGTCAATTTTTCTTTTGGTGTTATTTGATCACCACTGTGTTTTTTTATTTTTTAATAGGCTGAGCATACTGGAATCGCAGCAAAACACCGGACCCATTTGTGATGGCGTTATTTCTTTCAGTTATTTATTTATTTTTTTATTTAGTGGTATGCACCGTACACAATGAAAACATAACTTCGCAGAATAAATTGTCAATACAAAATAACATGTAGGCGACCAGTATCTGGATACATCCTACCCACGATATGGACGCATTATTACCAGAGGATGAATCCGTAAATAATCGGGCATTCCCAGTGCCCATAAAACAGGAGTCTATAGTCTTGTACACACGATCGGATTTTCCGCAAAGCATCAGGCTTTTGTCCGAAGGGCGTGTGCCGTGAACTTTTCATGCATACAAATGCTACACAATTTGGCCAACAAACACGAACGTAGTGACCTACTACGAGCCAATAAAGAGGAAGTTCAATTGTCAGGCGCCACCCTTCGGGCTCCTTCTGCTAATTTCGTGTTAGTAGAAGTTTGGTGAGTGTTGATTCGCGCTTTTCATTTTGCGCTTTTCATTTTGCACTTTTCATTTTGCGCTTTTCATTTAGTTTCTGAATGGCCGTTCGTCAACCAGCCATGTTGCGGAATCGGAGGAGATAACGTGTTATTTATTATTGGCCTTGGAGTTATTGCTTTGACCCAAGTCCAGATCAGAAACAGGAGGAGGAGGATTTCTTGGACCAAAAACTGGTTGCTTTAATCGTGACCAATTATGTCATATGCCTTTGCTGCGGGAGCTCCAGGAGAATAATCCAGATGATTTTCGTAATTATCTCCGGATGGCGGACCCCTGCTTTCACCAACTCTTGGCATTGTTGACCCCCTATATTAAGAAGCAGGACACATGCATGAGGCTTTTATTTTATTTTTTTGGTTGAATAATGATTTGATTTGGTATATTTTCTATATTTTTGGATGCATAGAATGCACATTTTGGTTAAGTTCTATTGGCAGATAGCATGTCTAATTTTATTTGTTTTCTTTTTTTAATTCACAATAAAAAAATGTGTAGAATAATACTTGGCTATGTGTATACTTCAAATGACAGTTTGGAAGTAGGCCAGATCATTTTCAAAAATACAATGTAAAATTAACAAGGGACACCAACATAGTTGTATCTTTGAGATTAAAAACTACGGATAATAGTGTTGTGGTAACTTGGCTAAAAAACAAAAAAAAACATAATAATATTATTCTTGATATCACTAGAAAAAAAAAAGCCTTTGAAAATACGTTTGGCAGAACTCCATCAGTATCACCAGCAAAGCAGCTTCATTATTATCCCATTAACCACTTGAGATCTGCGCTATAGCGGATTGATGGTTACAGCGCGGACCTGCTTTGCTGGGACAATGTCTATTGACGTTGTCCCGTGCCCGAGCGGCCTGCCCGCCCCCTGCAGGGCGGGCACGGTGCGCTCTGTGATCGGTGAGTCTAGGAGACACGCTGGATCACAGATCGGAGTAAGGGGTCAATCCCGACCTCTTACCACGTGATCAGCTGTCAGCCAATGACAGCTGATCATGTGATGTCAACAGAGCCGGTGTTCTGCCAAGAAAGTTCCCCCCGGCCGATATGGACTCCCCTGTACTGCGCAGGCGCAGCGCTTGCGCAGTACGAGCCACCGAAAATAGCCGAAGCTGAACACCTGTGAGTCAGCTGTACACGGCGCCTGTAACAGGGCCCCTCGCGAGCTCGCTTCGCTCGCCACGCTTCGGGTACGGCCTCGCTTCGCTCGGCATAGTTTTATTCTAGCTCTTTGTCCACTTGGATAGTGGGGCTTGAACCTGGACTCAGTGCGCAGGCGCCGTGTAGAGCTGACGATCAGCTGTTCAATTTCGGAGACTTTCGGCGGCTCCGTAGTCGTTCGTACTGCGCAAGTGCAACGCATGCGCAGTACAGGGGGGTCCTTATCCGCTGGGGGAACTTTCTCGGCAAGACACCGGTAATCGGCTATTTTTTCTCCTCGCGCTGACACCGTCAGCCGTGAGGGGGACATCAGTCCCTCTCATGGTCAGCTGCTGCCAAATCATCAGTGCCCCCTGCCAGTGCCACCTAGCAATAGGCAACAGTGCCGTCTACCAGTGCCCACCAGCGCCACCCATCAGTGCCCACAGTGCCACCCATCCATTCCCACAGTGCCAGCTCTCTGTGCCCACAATCAGTGCCTCAACAACAGTGCTGCACATCAGGGCCACCTATGAGTGCCCATCAGTGTCCCCTACCAGTGCCCAGTGCTGCCCATCAGTGCCACCTATCAGTGCCCATCAGTGCCGCCCATCAGTGCCACCTATCAGTGCCACCTATCAGTGCCATCTATCAGTGGTACCTATCAGTGCCCATCAGTGCCACCCATCCGTGCCACCCATCAGTGCCACCCATCCGTACCACCCATTAGGGCCCATCAGTGCCATCCTATTAGTGGCCATCAGTGCCGCCTTATCTGTGCCCATCAGTACCGCCTTATCTGTCCTCATCAGTGCCACCTTATCTGTGCCTATCAGTGCCTATCAACAGACCGTTGTCCGCCGAAAATTGACATCATGCTAACCAACATTTGTTGACCGAAATTGAACAACAATTGTCTGATGGAGCGTACTAATGGTCGGATTTTAGGCAAACAGTCTGTCATTAATGCTGGGTGTCCCCTTATGGTCAAGACATGGTCAAGTTTTTTGAATTTATATAAGAGGAGGACAGAGAGAAAAGGGAGGGAGAGAAGAAAAAATAAAAAAAAGGGGGGGGGGGGGGGTTCCAACTAGGGGGTAAGGAGCATCTGTTTTTATCAGGCTATGAGGGCATCAGGTTTAAAGC
The DNA here is from genome assembly GCA_037952925.1 of Lithobates clamitans. Taxonomy (NCBI): domain Eukaryota; kingdom Metazoa; phylum Chordata; class Amphibia; order Anura; family Ranidae; genus Lithobates; species Lithobates clamitans. Next base: position 1,061,635 of record JBBGZY010000094.1, on the reverse strand, counting down.
TGAAGCCCTTGATACTCATTAAAGCTAAGCTTTGTATAGTGGAGGTGCTCATCTGAGAAGCGGAAAAGGTCCCAGTGAAACCACCTGGTCTTACGTTCCTCAGATTTATCCCGAATGGTAGCAGTCAGGTCTTCCATCCACTCAATATCATTAACCCTTGCGAACCATTGGATGGCATTATTTCTTAATGACCCCCCCAAAACGCGGTGCGATTTTGCTGCGATTGTCGAGCGACAAAACACGCAAAAATCGCACCGCCAAAAGCTCCTGGCTCTGTACCAAAAATTGATACATGAGCTTCTTTGGAGGGTTTTTGGAGCAGAGGGAGGTCCATTCAAATTAATAGTGCCACTCCAAAAACGCCCCACAAAAAAAATTAATAAAAGCTTTTAAAAAAAAAAAAAAATGCGGTGCGGCAGCTGTCGCTGCACTAAGCTTGGGTGTGAATGGAGCCTAATATAAAAGAAAAAGGACAATTTTGAAAAAAAAAAAAATTCTTTCTGTTATAAAACATATCCCATAAAATGTGTTTTAAAAAAATCAAATTTCTTCATAAATTTAAGCCAAAATATATTCTGCTACATGTCTTTGGTAAAAAAATAAATAAATAAATAAATAAATAAATAAATAAATCCCAACAAGTGTATATTGATTGGTTTGCGTGAAAGATATAGCGTCTACAAACTATAGGATATATACTGGAATTTTTATTTATTTATAATACTAGTAATGATGGGGTATAGCGACTTACAACGGGACTGCGGCAAACAATCTGACACTAACTAACACATTGTAGGAGCTAACTGCCACTAACATTACCAGTGCCATTATTACAGTGATCAGTGCTAAAAATATGCACTGCCACTGTACTAATGACACTGGCTGGGAAGGGGTTAACATCTAGGGTGATTAAAGGGTTAAATATGTGCCTAACAATTGTTTATGTGTGTACTGTGTGCTGCTATTACTGTCCGGTATCTAGTGGTTTTTATTCCCTGCTTAACAATGAGACCCCCTGTCACTGAACACACTCACAGAGCTGTGTTCTGTGAGACTCAGAGCTTATCGCCGCGTACTGGCGGTCAATCACTGGTCTGGACCCAGTATTCGGCATGTGCTGTGACAAAGCGGGCGGGAGTGCGCCCGCACACGTGCACGCCCACCCCACCCAGGAATGCAGAATCACATGTATATATATATATATATATATATATATACAGTGCCTTGCAAAAGTATTCACCCCCTTTTTACATATTTTGTTACATTACAGGCTTTAGTTCAGTTTTTTTAATCTGAATTATATGTGATGTGATGTGATCAGAACACAATAGTCTAAGTTGGTGAAGTAAAATTAGAAAAATATATACATAAAACTATTTTTCAGAAATAAAAAACTGATAATTGTCACGTGCGTATATATTCACCCCCTTTGTTATGAAGCCCATAAAAAGCTCTGGTGCAACCAACTACCTTCAGAAGTCACATAATTAGTGAAATGATGTCCACCTGTGTGCAATCTAAGTGTCACTTGATCTGTCATTACATATACACACCTTTTTGAAAGGCCCCAGAGGCTGCAACACCTAAGCAAGAGACACCACTAACCAAACACTGCCATGAAGACCAAGGAACTCTCCAAACACGTAAGGGACAATGTTGTTGAGAAGTACAAGTCAGGGTTAGGTTATAAAAAAATATCCAAATCTTTGATGATCCCTAGGAGAACCATCAAATCTATCATAACCAAATAGAAAGAACATGGCACAACAGCAAACCAGCCAAGAGACGGCCGCACACCAAAGCTCATGGACCGGGCAAGGAGGGCATTAATCAGAGAGGCAGCACAGAGACCTAAGGTAACCCTGGAGGAGCTGCAGAGTTCAACAGCAGAGACTGGAGTATCTGTACATAGGACGACAATAAGCCGTACGCTCCATAGAGTTGGGCTTTATGGCAGAGTGGCCAGAAGAAAGTCATTACTTTCAGCAAAAAAACAAAATGGCGCGTTTTGAGTTTGTGAAAAGGCATGTGGGAGACTCCCAAAATGTATGGAGGAAGGTGCTCTGGTCTGATGAGACTAAAATTGAACTTTTTGGCCATCAAAGAAAACGCTATGTCTGGCGCAAACCCAACACATCACATCACCCAAAGAACACCATCCCCACTGTGAAACATGGTGGTGGCAGCATCATGCTGTGGGGATGTTTTTTGGGACTGGGAAACTGGTCAGAGTTGAGGGAAAGATGGATGGTGCTAAATACAGGGATATTCTTGAGCAAAACCTGTACCACTCTGAGTGTGATTTGAGGTTAGGACGGAGGTTCACCTTCCAGCAGGACAATGACCCCAAACACACTGCTAAAGCAACACTTGAGTGGTTTAAAGGGGAAACATGTAAATGTGTTGGAATGGCCTAGTCAAAGCCCAGACCTCAATCCAATAGAAAATCTGTGGTCAGCCTTAAAGATTGCTGTTCACAAGCGCAAACCATCCAACTTGAAGGAGCTGGAGCAGTTTTGCAAGGAGGAATGGGCAAAAATCCCAGTGGTAAGATGTGGCAAGCTCATAGAGACTTATCCAAAGTGACTTGGAGCTGTGATAGCCGCAAAAGGTGGCTCTACAAAGTATTGACTTTAGGGGGGTGAATAGTTATGCACATTGACTTTTTCTGGTTTTTTTGGTCCATTTTTTTGTTTGCATCACAATGTTAATTCCACTTTGTGAGGCAACAAAACACGAAAAATGCCAAGGGGGTGAATACTTTTGCAAGGCATTGTATATACAGTACGTGAATCTGCACATGAATCTGCACAGAGCGGCCACTCTGTAGCAGTAAATCTGCATGGGCTGGTCTTTCCACTTGGATTGAAAAATTCTGATCCGACACAGTAAAAATAAATATTGGCCTATGATAAATAAAATATGTACACATAAGTTCTTGGAGCTCAGCGACGTCTTCCTCGCTGCTGCAGTCTTGCCAGCATTATTTCAATTCCGTGGCACCATTTAGAGTTGCCATCTCATCCCTTTTAACCCGAACACATATTAATTACACAGGTTCTGAGGCTGATTTAATGCAGATAAGGCACTAGCTGAATTAAATTACCACCCTAATCAGCTACACAACATGTGTAATTAATATGTGTTCGGGTTTAAAGGGATGAGGTGGCATCCCTACCACCATCTGGGATTTGGAGGGCGGCTGCCACTTCCTGGTTTTCACAGCCGACAGGTGCCACGTACAGCGTGTCTTTTGATCTTCCAGACAGTACTGCAGCCACTTCCCCTCTCGTACAGTGAGAAGAGAGTCACTAGCCCAGCACTTCCTTCATTCAGTCTTGTATGCTTTTCTATGAACACAAGATCTTCTCTGAGTTGATGAGAGTAGATTGTGATGCTATCTGCCCCTCTTCTCCTCCTCGTCCAATCAGATAACGTACTTATTGAATATAAATTCACCCACAGCACTCCACAGAAACTGCCCTCCTAAAACTCACAAACGACTTACTAACTGCCATAACCAACGGTCATTATTCCTTACTCCTACTCTTGGACCTTTCCGCTGCCTGTGACATAGCTCCCAACTGTCCCTGATTTGGAGGGACTGTCCCTGATTTGGAGCAATGTCCCTCTGTCCCTCTTTCCTCCTCATTTGTCCCTCATTTTGGTCTGATCTATATAGATGTATATAAAATGCACTTTTTATCTATCAAAAAGTGCTTCTAGTGCTAAACCTTTCATCCAAATTCTAAATTGCTGCATTTGTAAATTTTAAAAGCCAATATAAAGGAATAGTAGTGGTAAAAAAAAGCACTTGTGGATTTGATCAACCTTATTTTTGGTTAATTCTCCTTTAAGGGGGTGTGGCAGGGGGCGTGTCCTATGCCTACATACGTTTGGTAGTAGGTGTCCCAATTCCCATCTCAAAATGTTGGGAGGTATGCCTTTGATACAGTTGACCACCCCGTCCTCCTCGAAAAACTCAATTTGCTTGACCTCCATGGCTGCGCTCTCCGTTGGTTTGAATCTTACCTATCTCATCGCACCTTCAGTGTAACTTACAACTCCACTTCCTCCTCTCCAACTTCTCTTACCGTTGGGGTCCCCAAGGTTCTGTCCTTGGACCTCTACTATTCTCGATCTACACGTCCTCCCTGGGTCAGCTGATAGCCTCCCATGGCTTCCATTACCATTTATACGCTGATGACACCCAAATCTATCTCTCTGCCCCCCAGTTCACCCCATCAGTCTCCTCACACATCACTGATTTACTAAACAGACATATCAGCCTGGATTTCAAACCTCTTCCTCAAAATGAATCTAAAACTGAGCTCTTAATATTTCCTCCCCCACGTGCTCCTTCCCCTGACATCTGTGTCAAGATCAATGGCACATCTATCAGTCCTTCCCCACATGCCAGGGTGCTAGAGGTAACCTTAGACTCTGAACTGTCCTTTCAGGCTCACATCCAATCCCTGTCCAAATCATACCGCCTTAGCCTCCGCAACATTTTCAGAATACGCCCCTTTTTAACTAATGACACCACCAAGCTTCTAATTCACTCCCTGGTTATCTCTCGCCTCGACTACTGCAACTCCCTCCTCGTTGGATTACCTTTACATAGACTATCCCCCCTTCAGTCCATAATGAATGCCGCTGCAAGACTCATCCACCTTACCAACCGTTCAGTGTCCTCCACCCCTCTCTGCCAATCCCTCCACTGGCTTCCACTCACCCAACGAATAAAATTCAAAGTACTAACAATAATTTACAAAGCCATCCATAATTCTGCCCCCATCACTAACCTAGTCCCAAAATACCAACCAAGCCGCTCTCTTCGGTCCTCCCAAGACCTCCTACTCTCTAGCTCCCTTGTCACCTCCTCCCATGCTCGCCTCCAGGATTTCTCCAGAGCTTCTCCCATCCTTTGGAACTCCCTACCCCAATCTGTCCGACTGTCCCCTAATCTATCCATCTTTAGACGATCCCTGAAAACCCTTCTCTTTAAAGAAGCCTATCCTGCTTCCAACTAACACTGTTCTACTTCCTCCATCAGCTCATCCCCCACAGCTATTACCTTTTGTATAAAATGACCCTTCCTTTTTAGATTGTAAGCTCTAATGAGCAGGGGGCTATATAAATCCTGTATAATAATAATAATAATAATAATAATAAATGTATTTACTATAAAGAATACAAGAGGTTTTCTGAATGGAGGAATTGCTAAGTGGGCTCATTCTATGAGACAGGAAGTTGCTGCAGCCCCACCTGGAAGATTAAAGGACACACTGTATTCGGAACTTACTACAAATGAAAATTTGAGCATCCCCTGCATTCCTCCTGATGTGCTTTTTCTGAATGGACAAGGTGGAAAGACAGGGTGGTGGGGTCACACTTTCCACCTCGTCCAATCAGAGAACGCTTTGCATTCATTCATAGAATGTAAAGCTATCTCTGAATGGCACCTGCCGAACAATTAAACTACTGTGTTCACAATGCATTAGGTCATCCACTCAGCACGAGACCGGGAAGATAGTGGAGATCACTGGAGCAGCGGGGTTTACTATAGTGATTTCCAACTTCCAGGGGCATATATGGTACATACATTGTCACATTGGTTCAAGTACATTGGACCAATGTAGCTACAGTATGTATAAAATGTACCATACCTGGAATACATCTTTAAACCCTTGGAGCTGGCGCCTCCTGACCCTTTAAGAGGTTTAGCATGCCGGGAGGGGGGGTTTATGATCATGTGACTGCCGTGACTGGCTATCACATGATCGAAAAGATCCCGATTGCAAGCAGCAATTGGGAGCTTTCCGTTAGCCGCCGGTAAATGTTCCGGAAGCATGCAGGACGCGAGTTCTCAGCACAGCTGTTTTTGCACCAATGCATGCAAATATGTACCCACTCGGCCCCGCGGCCCACCCGCCAAGAGGCCGCATACTTGCGTGCGGCTGGCACCAAGAGGTCAAAGTAAATCTTCACCCTCAAAACAAATTTCCTTCCTCTCTACCCCCCACCTAGAAAAATGGCGTATCCAGTGGCTCCTGGGATATGCACATCACATATCCCAGGAGGCATATCTCGCCGGGAGAAGACAGTGATTATCGCTAGCAGCTATAGTAGTTGCTAGTGACAATCGTATGCTATTCCGGCAGGCTGGTTGTACCCAAGTTGATCGATTGATCAACTTGGTACATTCAGCCTGTTCAGCAATGGTTCGAGATTCTAACCGTGTATGGCTGGCCTAAGGGCAGGTTTTCTGTAATGACAATGGTGGACCAACCCTGCGTAATTAAGGCCACCAAAGGCACTTGTAATCTCTGTTGGAGAAGCACGTGGCAGAGTGACAACGCAAGATTACCAATGAGAGACAAGGACCACCATCATGGCAGCAGGGCTGGGACAAGGGGTGGGCAGGAGAGACAAGGGGTGGGTAGGAGAGGCAAGGGGTGGGCAGGAGAGACAGCTGCCCTGGGCGCAGTGTTTTCATGTGAAGGTGTCCTAGATGGTGAGCAGCGTCCTCCTCATCACGTGCGTGCCCCACCTCCATCCTATCTGAGGCTATCCACAATCAGTGTAAGGAGACCATCAGAGGCAGAGAAAACATAACAGGAAGGTCTCATGACATCACTGCACACTTTCAGGTCCACGTGAAACCTGGTGGACCCAGAGCCTCACGGCGTTGTCTTTAAGGATGAAGTGCATTTAGGGTCACATGTAGCAAGGGTGTATTAAGTGGCCCCTTTTGGTGCCCGTGTCTTTGAGGCTTCGATCTTCATTCTTTCTAAGTTGCATTTCTTCCTGTGTGCTGGGAATATTCTTCTGCTGCTTAGTGACAGATGACTTCATTTCTTTAATAAATAACCCCATGAATTCTTACTGGTTAATGAAATGAACCCAGCAATAAGGCTGTACAGGATTCCCTAATGAGCACACTGAATAACACAGTAACCAGCCAGCCGCGCAGTGTGTTAGACTCTTTGCCCGCTGGGCACTAGAGGGTGACTAATGAAAGCTTGTGAGACATCTCTTTACTGAGTACCTGACTTTGAAAATATAAAACTCTGGATGAAAAGTAACGGCTGGTCTGATTAATAAGTAATGGCAATAACTGGATTCCTAAAGTGTACAGGTGTCTCAGCTAATGTGTCCTGGAATGGTGGGAGTTAAAGGGCTTTCCATTTTACAGAGTCATAAAGAAATCCCTCAGTTTTGTCCTCTGGTGGCTGTTACCTCTTGACCTATCGTCCATCAGCTGATCTCTGTGCCTTTATTGGAAATGCCAAGGATTACTAAAGGAAACCTATATCTATGAAAGCACTATTAAACCAACAGTGCCATGTAAATACCTGCATGTAGGTTTAGTTGACTTCTAGTGTATTGCAAGTACATTCATGTAGGATTAGTTGATTTCAAGGGTATTGCAGGTATATGCATGTAGGTTTAGTTGACTTCTGGGGTATTGCAAGTACATGCAAGTAGGATTAGTTGACTTCTGCAGGTACCTGCATATAGGTTTAGTTGACCTTTGCAGGTACCTGCATGTAGGTTTAGTTGACTTCTGCAGGTACCAGCATGTAGATTTAGTTGACTTCTAGGATATTGCATTTACATGAATGTAGGTTTAGTTGACCTATAGAGAGTCCTGCAGCAAAAGGTGAAACACTGGGCGCAGGGACGGCATGACAGTGCTGGACAGCAAAGATGTCGCTTTAAGAGAGAGTTTCCCTTTTAAGAATAGGGGAGGGGCTGGTCAGCAAAGTACAGGGAATGTGATCAGGAGGAGGGAAGTGACATCAGTCTGTGAGCGGTGGAGGAAGAGATTCCCACCCACCCGCCCTAGTTTTGGCAGTGTCGGTTTCCTGAAATATGATAAGTTGTTACATTACATGTTGAAACATGTGTACCCATCCATGGGATGGGGGTGTTTTATGGTACCCATCCATCGGATGGGGGTTGTTATTGTACCCATCCATTGAAGAATGGGGGTTGAGTTTTGGTACTTTCAGGCTACGAAGGGTTAATCTGGAAGAGGTTAAAGTTTAGGTCACTGGGAAAGTTGGGATACCGCCTCCGAGTCAGGGGTTGCCGACTGGTCGGCTCAAAGTAAAACAAGTTGTTTGCAGTGACCAAGGTTCAAGTTGTTGGATATTACATTTCCCATAATAAAACCAGTATTGAAAGTTTATGGTTATTTATTAGAGATTTATGTTAATTTATAAGTTTAATAAATAGGCCGGAAGGCCATTTACTCCAAGAACTGAGTCATTTATGAGGTTTTTGGAGGGGTGGGTAATGAGGGGTTAAAAAGAAGTGTACCAGGAGTATGGGCTTAAGTCCTACAATGTCAAGGATATCGCAGGTACATGCATGTAGGCTTGGTTGACTTCTAGGGTGTCCTAGGAGCTCTCAAACTCTAGACCTTCTCTTTTATGCAGATCTCAACTAGTTGTTGTGGTCTAGAACTCAGGACCATACTTTCATCTACATGTTCAGATTCACAAAATGACATGCCCCTCCAGCCCAGGGACCCCTATTGGTGATGACAGGTGGCAGAAGAGTCCAGAGTAGCTTGATTTCCTATGATATGACATAAGAGAACAGGTGGGGTAGCAACAACTGGCATCAGAATTTCAGGTCAGCTGTGTTGAGGAACAGAATATATAAGTAAAAACAGGTATGGGACCCAATTTCCGAAGTTTGGAAATAATTGATTTTTAGTTATCACCGATTCGTCAAGTAGACGGGATACCTCCAATACTATAGGGATACATTTGTAAAAAAGAATTGAAAGGACAAAGGAATGTCCGCAAAAAGATAGCAGTAAGGAGGATCAACAACGGTCTATCAAAAATTTGTAAATACTTTATTGAGAATATAAATATCAATGATTAGATCCACCGTAGGTATAATATTACCATAATAGTGGAAACACCCCCCCCCCCCCCCCCCCCAGTGCACTCAATTTAAAATACGAACAAAAAATGACAACGTTGTCACAATATGGCGCCACACCCTAAGCCCCACACATACACTTTCATACACAGCCTGCTAGGAAGGAATTGGCGCTGCTTTCCAAAATAAGTCCAGTGTGTAATACTAGTCATGAATATTCCAAAGTACCACACTACACACCTTGCATGTCCGTGGTTGGGACTGCGATAATTGTGTAGATAGGTTATACTCTCAGATGTATTTATCACACAGGGCTGATAAATAGGGGTATCTCAGATTATTTACGCAGCATGCACATACCAGCATTTAGCAAATACAAGGCGCTCACAGTTTACCAGTATTCATATAGCATAAAGGTAGATATTTGCTCAATAAATATAGAGCAGTTCAGTCCCGTAAGATATAATGATAACTGACTGTTGATATACTATGTATGCTTTAAAAGAACTTGACAGTCCAATACTAGCAGGAGAGAACTAATGTAGCTTGGGCTCAACAGTGAGGAAAACTCGAACAGCAAAACAGATGAAAAGAGGGGATTTGTTGCCCGAAGGCGCTCACAACTCCAGGTAGTAGCTGCAGTAGCCATCAGGTGTTGATAGTATTCCCCTCATAGACGCTGCAAACGGCGTGTAGGTGAATTCTTACACACGACCGGACTTTTCGTCTGAAGGACTCCGAAGGACTTTTCGACGGAGTTCCAACGAAACGGACTTGTCTACACACGATCACACCAAAGTCTGATCGTTTTGAACGTGATGACGTACGACCGGACTAGAATAAGGAATTTCATAGCCAGTAGCCAATAGCTGCCTTTGCGTCCTTTTTGTCCGTCGGACTAGCATACAGACGAACGGATTTTTCGATCGGACTCGAGTCCGTCAGAAAGATTTGAAACATGTTCTATTTCTAGTCCGACAGATTTTTCGTCAGAAAAGGTCCGATGAAGCCGACACACGATCGAATTGTCCGACGGATTCGTTCCGTCGGACCAGTTCGGTCGAAAAGTCCGGTCGTGTGTAGACGGCATTAGAGTTTCCTCATGTTCATTGCCATAATGGTCTAGTACAGTGGTTCTCAACTCCAGTCCTCAGGACCCCCCAACAGGCCAGGTTTGCAAGATAGCTGAAATACATCACAGGTGATATCACTTGCTGCTCAGTGATTGCCGTATTCTAGTCTGCAACTCCCCAAGGTAATACTTAAAATCTGGCCTGTTGGTGGGTCCCGAGGACTGGAGTTGAGAACCACTGGTCTAGTAGGTAGTAGTTGTGTGCTGAACATTCAACCGAATGTTTGGTATGTTTTGCTACGGAGGCCCGTAGGTGATATGGAGCAGGCTTATCCGATCATTCCATGCGGAAGTTGCGACACGATGTTACGTCACCCACTTGTTGGAGCGCATGGTAGGGCGCAGCCGGGGATGGCGCTGCCTACGTCAATGTGTTTCTCACACGTGACCGTGCGCTTCGTCAGGGTGTTGAGGAACAGCCTGAGTCAGCAATAGCCTAGCATCAGGGTAAAAGAACAGTAGGCAGGTATGATGTCAGGAATCCACTTATACAGAATTAGTTCAGGTGCATTGTCAATTGTGCATGCCAGGGTGAGCAACAGGCTAGAGCAAGGGCAGGTCAAGAAGAAATCTGGGTCACTAATGTAAAGACAGTCAGAATTCCAGGTCAGAGATCACATTGCTGAAGACTATTCAGCACTGAGCACATGTGTAGCTCAGCTTTGGGGCCAAAACAAACAACAGGCAATCACGTATACCTGGGCACATGCCGTAAAATGTGCTTAAAAGGCTGTGCCAACATGCCAACTTTCAAACTGGCATGACCTTACTGACATGTACCCACCTCCTTCTATATCTTGTTTATGGTCCATTACCATGATGGATGGTCATTCTGACCTATGTCAAGGCTTGGGAGGTGACCACAATCTCTCACATGTACTAGGTGACCTGCGGTAACACTATGTGGAGGGCTATGCCAACAAGCAACTTTGCAAGCAGCCATGACCTTCCTAAAATATACCCTCCTGCCTTTCACACCTTGTTTTTGGCCCATCACCATGGTAGGTGGCCTTGATGATCAATAGCAGGGCTTGGTAGGTGACCACAATCTCTCAGAGGTATAAAATGACCTGCATGTGTCTGCACAGAAGCCTTCACATCCATGCGCTCAGATATGTGACCAGCAGTTCCTTATGTGGAAGGTCCCTCACCAGTGCATATTTAGGTACCCATGCCAAAATACCATCTTGCAAATTGGCATGACCTTTCTGACATGTACCCCACCCACCTTCCACACCTTGCTAATGGCCCATCACCACGATGGATGGCCATTCTGACCAACAGCAAGGCTTGGGAGGTAACTGCAATCTCTCATGTACTGTGTGATCCACTAGGGTGTGCATTGAAGACTGTACACCCATGTGCTCAGATGCACAACCAGTGTTAACACTATGTGGAAGGCCAATGCACAAGCACATGAGAAGGTGTCCATGCCAACATGCTATCTTGCAGACAGACACGGCCTTCCTGATATGTACCCTCTCACATTTTACACCTTGCTGTTGGTTAATCACCATAATGTTTGGCCTTCCTAACCAACAGCGAAGGCATGTATGCATCCACATTCTACACCTTGCTAATGGCCCATCACCGTGATGGATGGCCATTCTGACGAACAGCAAGGCTTGAGAGGCAACCACAATCGCTCACATGTACTGTGCGACCTGAATGGGTATGCTTGGAAATTGTGATAGATGGCCATTGGTAACCCTATGTGGAGGCCACATACTAGCACATGTGCAGGTACCCATACCAACATGCCATCTTTGAAATTGGCAGAACCTTCCTGACATGTATCCATCAAACTTCCACACCTTGCTATTAGCCGGTCACCATGATGGGTGGCCTTGCTAACCAATAGCATGGCTTGGGAGGCAACCACAATCTCTCACGTGTACCGTGTGACCTGTTTTTGATTTACTTTTCCCTGAACAGCCTAAAGTAGCACATTCATGTGACTCCATTGACATGATATAGTACGATCCTTATCACAAGACTGAATTGTTTCCATTTTTCTGCCTTTGTGCTAACAGCATTTATCAATAAGTTGTGTTAAAAATCCGGTTTTATGCCACTTGAGCAAAATCTGCCGGGAAAGCCAGTTATTCCAGTATTAAACCTGAAATATTTCTCTGTCACATCAGTAAATATAACATGACATTGCATATATCTAGAGAATGCACATGGTGTACAATTCTATACTCTATAGACCAGACAATGGGATTTAAGTTACAATGTACTGTATAATACAAGATTGCCATGTTATTATTTATTTTTATTATAAATGTAATTTCTTTCAGACTGCAGACATTAAAAGGTCAGTCCACCTAAAGTGATATTTTAGCTGTAGGTGGTTAGGGGGAGTACATAGTATAAATGAATGTACAGTACATTGGGTGGGGCACCAGGGTAGAGTTGCCACCCGTCCGGGATTCACCCGGGAACCCTAATTTAAGGGGGAATGCTGGGAACTCTGATGTAAGTGGGAGGTTTGGTGAGCAGAAACCCCCTAACATCAGAGTTCCCCTTTACACCAGAGCCCACAGCGTTCCCTCAAAATTTTACACCAAAATGTTGCTGTGCCCCGCTAAAGTGTTCAGGTTTGGCTTGAAGAAAAGGTTGCAACCCTACAACAGGGTCAGCCTGTCTCCCCTATAAATCCTGCCACACCAGGCCCCAAAATCTGGACTTTAAGCTAGCTCCAGCTTCAGTGTCATTTTCCTGCCTCCTCCTCCATATACTTCTATCCCAGAGTGAGATCATTCCCGCTCACCCTTCCCATGGCTGGCTGTGTGTCCAGATGACGAGGACATTCCAGGAGATCCATTTCATCTACTCAACAGCTGATGGCGTTCAGAGGACAGCTGTGTGTCATAGATAATCCACCAACCAACACTGCTCCGGGGTCACTGTACACACATCACCCGTCACTATACTTACACAATATACTGTGCACTCACACCTGTACTCACTACACTGTGCACTCAGACCTGTACTCACTACACTGTGCACTCACACCTGTGCTCACTACACTGTGCACTCACACCTGTGCTCACTACACTGTGCACTCACACCTGTGCTCACTTCACTGTGCACTCACACCTGTGCTCACTACACTGTGCACTCACACCTGTGCTCACTACACTGTGCACTCACACCTGTGCTCACTACACTGTGCACTCACACCTGTGCTCACTACACTGTGCACTCACACCTGTACTCACTACACTGTGCACTCACACCTGTACTCACTACACTGTGCACTCACACCTGTGCTCACTACACTGTGCACTCACACCTGTACTCACTACACTGTGCACTCACACCTGTGCTCACTACACTGTGCACTCACACCTGTACTCACTACACTGTGCACTCACACCTGTACTCACTACACTGTGCACTCACACCTGTACTCACTACACTGTGCACTCACACCTGTGCTCACTACACTGTGCACTCACACCTGTACTCACTACACTGTGCACTCACACCTGTACTCACTACACTGTGCACTCACACCTGTGCTTACTACACTGTGCACTCACACCTGTGCTCACTACACTGTGCACTCACACCTGTGCTCACTACACTGTGCACTCACACCTGTGCTCACTACACTGTGCACTCACACCTGTGCTCACTACACTGTGCACTCACACCTGTGCTCACTACACTGTGCACTCACACCTGTGCTCACTACACTGTGCACTCACACTATTGTTGCCACCTCATCCCTTTAAACCCGAACACATATTAATTACACAGGTTCTGTGGCTGATTAAGGTGGTAATTAAACTCACATGGTGCCTTACCTGCATTTAATTAGCCTCAGAACCTGTGTAATTCATATGTGTTCGGGTTTAAAGGGATGAGGTGGCAACTCTAACATACACCTGTGCTCAATACACTGTGCACTCACACCCACTACACTGTGCACTCACACCTGTACTCACTACACTGTGCACTCACACCCACTACACTGTGCACTCACACCTGTGCTCACTACACTGTGCACTCATACCTGTTCTCACTACACTGTGCACTCACACCTGTACTCACTGCACTGTGCACTCACACCTGTACTCACTACACTGTGCACTCACACCTGTACTCACTACACTGTGCACTCAAACCTGTGCTCACTACACTGTGCACTCACACCTGTTCTCACTACACTGTGCACTCACACCTGTGCTCACTACACTGTGCACTCACACCTGTGCTCACTACACTGTGCACTCACACCTGTGCTCACTACACTGTGCACTCACACCTGTGCTCACTACACTGTGCACTCACACCTGTGCTCACTACACTGTGCACTCACACCTGTGTTCACTACACTGTGCACTCACACCTGTACTCCCACTGTAATGTATTATTATTCATCCAAAGCATGTACTCCTCCACATATTTTTTTAATTTCTTTATTTTTGCTGCATTTTTGCCATGTAGTGAATGAAGGAAAACCCAAATGAATGCATTTGTATTCAGCCCCCTTTACTCTGATACCCCTAACTAAAATGTAGTGGAACCGATTGCCTTCAGAAGCTACCTAAATAGTGAATAGAGTCCACCTGTGTGTAATTTAATTTCACTATAAATACAGCTGTTCTGTGAAGCCCTCAGAGGTTCGTTAGGGAACCTTCATGAATAAACAGCATCATGAAGGCCAAAGAACACAACAGACAGGTCAGGGATAAGTTGTGGAGAAGTTTAAAACAAGGTTAGGTTATAAAAAATATCCCAAGAATTAAACATCTCACAGGGCACTGTTCAATACATCATCGTAAAATGGAAAGAGTATGGCACAACTGAAAACCTACCAATACATGGCTGTCCACCTAAACTGACAGGCCGGGCAAGAAGAGCATTAATCAGAGAAGCAGCCAAGAGACCCATAGTAACTTTGGAGGAGCTACAGAGATCCACAGCTCAGATGGGAGAATCTGTCTACAGGACCACTATTAGCTGTGCACTCCACAAATCTGGCCTTTATGGAAGAGTGGAAAGAAGCAAGCCATTGCTGAAAGAAAGCCATAAGAAGTCCAGTTTGCAACTAGTGAGAAGCCACGTGGGAGACTGTCAGAAACCATGAATCAGACTGAGACAGAAGTACAGTTAAATCACACTTGTTTAATAATAATAAAAAAGGTAAATAGAGTAAACATAGTCAAAACATGGCCAGAGTTCAGGAACCGGAATAGATAGTCAGACAAGCCAAAATGTCAGGGAGCCAGAGATGAGCATAGTAGAACAGCAAGCAGGATCTGGAGCCAGAAGGAATGTCAGCCAAGCAAGTCTTTAACAGGAACACAGGAGAACGTCTTTAGAGATGTGACCAAGGCGAAGGCAGAGATCATCTGGGCTGGACGGCTTTAGTAGGCAGGACTGACGAGCAGGATATCATCAACAGGTTACTTACTGTGGAGAGAAAGGAGCTGGCAATTAGCCAACAGCTGAGCGGCCAGCTTTGAGAATAAAGGGCTGAGCCAGGCCCTGACAGGGACACAGCAAACATGTGGAAGAAGGTGCTCAGGTCAGATGAGACCAAAATTGAACTTTTTGGCCTAAAAGCAAAAATGCTATGTGTGGCAGAAAACTAACACTGCACATCACCCTGAACATACCATCAATGAAACATGGTGGTGGCAGCATCATGTTGTGGGGATGCTTTTCTTCAGTGGAGGTAGGAAAGCTGGGCAGAGTTGATGGGAAGATGGATGGAGCCAAATACAGGGCAATCTTAGAAGAAAACCTGTTATGCCCCGTACACGCGGGCGGACTTTTCGGTATCAAAGGTCCGACGGTCTTTCCGACGGACTTTCGACGGACTTTTGACGGACCTCCGACAGACTTTCGAACGAACGGACTTGCCTAAACACGATCACACCAAAGTCTGACGGATTCGTACATGATGACGTACACCGGACTAAAATAAGGAAGTTGATAGCCGGTAGCCAATAGCTGCCCTAGTGTCGGTTTTCGTCCGTCGGACTAGCATACAGACAAACGGATTTTTCGACCGGACTTGAGTCCATCTGAAAGATTTGAAACATGTTTCAAATCTAAAGTCCATCTGATTTTTGCCCGAAAAAGTCAGCTCCAGGTCCGATGAAGTCCACACACGGTCGGATTGTCTGACGGATTCGTCCCGTCGGACCAGTCCGGTCGAAAAGTCCGCCCGTGAGTACACGGCATTAGAGTCTGCAGAAGGAAATAAGACTGGGGTGGAGGTTCACCTTCCAACAAGACAACGATACTATACATACAGCCAGAGCTACAATGGAATGGTTTAGATCAAAACATATTCATGTGTTAGAATGGCCCAGTCAAAGTCCAGACCTAAATCCAATTGAGATTCTGTGGCAAGACTTGAAAATTGCTGTTCACAGACGCTCTCCATCCAATCTGACAGAGCTTGAGTTATTTTGCAAAGAAGAATGGGCAAAAATGTCACTCTCTAGATGTGCAAAGCTGGTAGAGACATCCCCAAAAAGACTCGCACCTGTAATTGCAGCGAAAGGGGATTCTACAAAGTATTGACTCAGGGGGGGCTGAATACAAATTTTTCACATATTTATTTGTAAAAAATGTTGAAAACCATTTATCATTTTCCTTCCACTTCACAATTATGTGCTACTTTGTGTTGGTCAATCACATAAAATCCCAATAAAATATATTTACATTTTTGTCTCTCCTGCATACATACATTTAAAATAGCGTGGTGTGTGACGCCCAGACACAGCCTATTTTCCCAGTTGATGCCTTGTACGGGGAAACGCGTCGGGTGGAGCTACAGGTCTTGACGCATCAGCTGGCTGGCTTGAGCCGCGGCTGTTTGAATATTGAATACCGCTTTTTGTTGGATGTCAGTGCCCATGGAAATCTTTAAATAAAAAAAATTAAATTGAGTACTGCACCATGAAGCCTTTCTCTTCTATCCTATAATCATATCCATGAATGGAGTCCACCTTCTGGAAAACCTAGTAAGGAACAATGCAGCAGTGGCGAGCAGATATAGTAGGAAGGATCCCGCTATCGTTGAGCCTGGAGACAGATGATCTTCTGCTGAGTGATCCCTCCTGTGTGTGCTCGTTTGATCACTATAACCTGAGATCCACTGTATCTGGTAAGAGGCGCTGTTTGCTTTTGATAATTGATGAACAGAAAAACCTCTTTGATGTCCTAAGAAGCCTGTATCTGTGTGCCATAATTTCATCACTTTACGGACTACATTGTATAGGACTGTTCCTAAATTAATTTATCACTTGATCACATGGTTTATTATGCATAGTATTTTTTTTAATCACAGCACTTTTTTTGAATTTTTTTGTATTTTTTTGCATTTTTTTATTTTTTATTTTTTCACACACAGAGGAATCTTTTTTTCACTGTTTTTGGTTGCGCATTTTTTCTTTTGCACGTTTTTGGCTGTAACATGACAAAATGTGGAAAAATTCAAGTGGTATGAATACTTTTTCAAGGCACTGTACAACTTCTAAACATCTTCCCAAAGTCAATGTCAGGCTGATCTCTGGATTATTAACCCTGTGACTGCCGCAGAGTAGTCCGTGGGATGGTGGGAAAGGCCAGATAAGGCTGCCTGGCAGGGCTGGTGCAAGGATTTTTGACACCCTAGGCGAAACCTCATTTTGCCACCCCCATTGGCTCCACCCCTGACTCCACCCCCTTTGCCCTGCCCATGTGAGAGGAGGTGGCGCTATACAGGAAGCTTCGGCTTTGCTTCCTCTAGCACTGGCTCGAGGGCTGTGCCTATAGTTACACTACCGGTCGGACGGAACAGCTGTCTGAGACTGAGTTAGTTACATGCTGCAGCCTGCAGAGCATGCAGACACAGAGGGAAACCAGCGGCTGGGCGCCCCTAGACAGCAGTGCGCCCTAGGCGAGTGCCTAGTTTGCCTAGTGGTAGCCCCGGCCCTGCTGCCTGGTGTTACATAAAATGTTACCAATCTACTGTCACTGCAAAGTCTGCCCAGAATTGTGTGCCGGGAACATCCGCCTGTCACATAAAAGGGACATTCCAGCTAAACGGCTACATGCACAGAAAACACGGTCAATTCACTAATGCCGCGTACACACAGTCAGCCTTTTCGGCTACAAAAGTCCGACAGCCCGTCCGACAGACTTTCGACGGACATTTGGTGGACTTGCGGCAGACTTTCCAACGAACGGACTTGCCTACATACGATCACACAAAAGTCCGACGGATTCGTACGTGATGACGTACACCGGACTAAAATAAGGAAGTTGGTAGCCAGTAGCCAATAGCTGCCCTAGCGTGGGTTTTTGTCCGTTGGACTAGCATACAGACGAGCAGATTTCTGGGTCCGGCGTAGTTACGACTTAAAGATTTGAAGCATGTTTCAAATCTAAAGTCCGTCAGATTTGCGGCTGGAAAAGTCCACTGAAAGTCCGGGGAAGCCCACACACGATCGGATTGTCCGCCGACTTTAGTCCGTCGGCGTCCGTCTGACTTTTGTAGATGAAAAGTCCGACCGTGTGTACGTGGCATTAGAGTTTAATAATGCTGAAAAAATGTGGTAGAATAACGCACGCGGAAACAATTGTGCAAATGTTCAATTCGCTAAGAATTGTGCGGTAAATAACTGCTGCGGTAATGTTTTGATAATGCAGCTGGTTGCTAAGGAGCGGGTCGGGAAGCTGGCCGCCACTTCCTTAACAACAGATGACTCATCAGCTGTCAGCGGGTTCCCTTCTAACAGCTGAATGTAAAGAAAACATGCCGGCAATGCAAAAGGGTCTGTTATGGATTTTAAGGGGAACGCCATGCCAAAATGTAAAAAAAAAGAAATGGTGTGGGGTACCCCCCAAAATCGATACCAGACCCTTATCCGAGCATGCAGATATCTGAGGTCAGGGAGGGGATGAGTGAGCCATAGAAGGCCACATGCCCTCAACATGGGGGGGTGCTTTGCAGCCCGCCTCCCCGCCCCAAAGTACCCCCCATGTTGAGGGCATGTGGCATGGTATGGTTTAGGGGGGGGGGCTCGTTTGTCCCTTCCCTTTTCTGACCTGCCGGGCTGCATGCTCGGATAGGGATCTGGTATTGATTATGAGGGAGACCGCACTCTGTTTTTTTGTTTTTTTTATTATTTAGACAGGGGGTTCCCCTTAAAATCCACACCAGACCCAAAGGGCCTGGTATGCATTGGGGGGACCCCATGCTGTTTTTTTTTCATAATTTTTATCTTACATTTTTAAATTTAGTTTTTTTATTTAAATGTTTTCTTTACATTCAGCTGTCAGCGGGGAATCCGCTAACAGCTGATGAGTCATCCGATGTTAAGGAGGCGGCAGCCCGCTTCATAGCAACCAGCTATTGGGGGTTGGGCCCATGATGTTTCTGACAAATACCGAATGTATAACTGCCAGCAAAATCCTGGTAATAAATACCACGTTTTTTTACTATCTGTTTCATTTGTGAATTGGACTTAAGAGCTTACTGCATGTTTTTTTGTTAATATTTACCGGCACATTTTTAATTTTGCGGTAAATACAGCATAATTGTTGTTGTTTTTTTGGGGGGGGGGGGGACTTAACTTTTTTTTTACCGCATGCAATAATTTATGCAAATGAGTCACGTGATCGCATGAGGTAAACGTTAGTGAATTGACCCTTGAGCAAAAGTGTACCTGCTGAACGGTTATAAACTAAGCTACATACCATTGTCATGTGCCCATCCAGGAGATCAGTTAGTCACAGAGCTCCTTCTTCAGAGAGCAAAAGCCAATACTGAGTCCCCCTTCTACTAAACCTCACTGTCACCCCAAAATTAACCCCCCCTATAACCACAACACTAACCATCCCTGTCTGTCACCCCAACATTAACCCCCCATAACCCCAACACTAACAATCCCTATCTGTCACCCCAACATTAACCCCCTATAACACCAACACTAACCATCCCTGTCTGTCACCCCAACATTAACCCTCCATAACCCCAACACTAACTATCCCTGTCTGTCACCCCAACATTAACCCCTCTATAACCCGAGCACAAACAATCCCTGTCTGTCACCCCAACATTAACCCCCATAACCCCAACACTAACCATCCCTGTCTGTCACCCCAACATTAACCCCCCATAATCCCAACACTAACCATCCCTGTCTGTCACCCCAACATTAACCCCCTATAACCCCAACACTAATCATCCCTGTCTGTCACCCCAACATTAACCTCCCATAACCCCAACACTAACATCGCTGTCTGTCACCCCAACATTAACCCCACATAACCCCAACACTAACCATCCCTATGAGGGGTGTGGGTTGAGTGACCTCATATGATCTGGCACCTCATCCCTTATATTAATAAAGTACAAAAAGGGGAATTGAATTTGGATTATAGCAGTGCCTTATATGTAGAAGATTACAGTATTGTTTTTAGAAAATGTAAATTTTATTATAAAGATATACAAAAGACAACAAACATAGAGTGCATAAAATATAGGCAGAGTAATATACAGACAGTGATACTGGCCAAGGTATTCATATATTTGAAATGGTCACTGATGCATGTCAGGTTCCTACATGTTTCGCCAAACAATGGCTTCTTCAGGGGATTATATGATCATCAGTGGCTCTGATAATAATAAACACATGAATCAATCATTGCAATATTGAAAAAATAAAAATTAAAAAAACATAATGTAGCAAAGAATACAAAAATACCAGAAAAATTACATGCAAATAAATCGTATATATCACATGGACTGCTCATAGACTGTCCCACCCCACAAGGCCATTGATGATTTGATGGAATTGTGGGAGGAGGGCCACACTGGAGATGACACACCTCTAGTTCCCCCTATGGAAGCCGTTGTCGTTCCCGGTGTTGTCTTCCTCCCACCTATGTCCTTTAAACCTAAATCTCAAGCTTTCCCTACACTTAGCAATAACCCCAATATATGGGCATTTGTTCAGCAGGTTACCAATGAAATTGATGGATTTTGGCAACAAACATTCCAACAATCTATCAAACAATCTAACAGACACAGGCAAGCACCCAAATCTCTTCAGCACAACTCCCGTTTGGTGGTCAAACCGGCCGACAAAGGGGGAAACGTTGTCATGGATGTTGAGAAATACGAAATTATGTGTCGTCATCTTCTCAAGCATAAGGAATGGTACCGACCCATATCTAAAATTTTGGTGGACAATTTTATTCAGGAATAGTATTCCATGATTTTCAAAGCCTTTCAAAAAGGGCTTCTAAGGAATTATATACAAAATTGAGAAATAGGGGCTATAGCCATACCCTCTTGAAAAAAAAGCATATAACAAAGCTTATAAACAAAAGGGGAAGGACCTTATTTTTTCCACTAAGCCTCACAAGAATGCACAATCAGTTAGAGTTATCACTCAGTATTCTAGACAACACATACAATTGAGGCACGTCCTGATGAAATTTTGGCCTTTATTAGCGGCTGATAGAACCATTAAAAAATGTATCAAACCATACCCTGAGATTACATACCGAGGTGCACCATCTCCTAGGGACCGTTTGGTTAGGAGCCACTATTCCCCTGTGACTCAAAACCACACATCCCGTACAGACACTTTTGCCTGTGAGAGATGTGATGTGTGTTGTTTTATTTCCAATGGCTTTGAGACCATTCTTCCGAATGGTCAGACTTATGCTATTTTGCATCGAGTCACTTGCCATACATTGATGTTGTATATTTGGCTAAATGCCTATGTGGAATGTTTTTACGTAGGGAAGACCAAGGGTCCCTTCCCTAAGCTAATAAAGGACCACGCTACTCCCATTTTCAAACATCTCATGACCACTGCTATTAGCAGACATGTGGGACTTCAGCATAACTTTGATCCTAATGTGATTTACGTTCAACGCCCTTAGAACATGTATCTCTACATGTGAGAGGCGGTGGCATAGATTGCACGTTACTACAACTAGAAACTCGGTGGATCCAAAAATCTGGATGCCACAAAATATCCCAATTTGAACAAGTACATGAGTTTTAAATCCTTTTTGTATTGTAAAGACTTTTCTTTATTTATGATTATGTAAAGTATATGCGTTCTATCCTGGTTATTTTGTCGATGCTAGCAGTGGTCATGAAGGCTTTATTCCATCTTGCCCCCCTTATTCCCCCACATTATGTATCCCTTTAGCCATTTTACTATTCTAGGTTGGGTGTTTTGTGTCACCGTACATCTTATATACTGTCAAACAGATCAATATATGTACCTAATTATCCACTTCTCTTGATAGACATTTACTTACTGTGTGTTGTTTATATAATTATTATGATTTTGGCTAATATCCATGTACAATTATGCTTTGTTCAACTAATTATGTTTTGCTAATCGTGTGACATGTGTCATGGTTCATGTTGCTGGGCACTGGTCTGCGCCGGTTGGTGCATGGGTGCAGTTACAGATGCCTGCCTTCTGCCTTGTCCTTTACCCTTCTTTCTTTCCCTCCCCTCCTTGCCTCGGGGGCTCCCCTTATTTGGATGGGCATCGGGTTGTCCACAATGGCCTTGGGAGGACATCATGTGTGGTGAACTTGGATGCTGTGCTCACCTGTGGGTTTATATTGCTTGATGGAATTGTGCTGATTCTATGTTTTCTCTTCTCAGCCGCTGTTGAACACAGATGATCATATAATCCCCTGAAGAAGCCATTCTTTGGCGAAACATGTAGGGACCTGACATGCATCAGTGACCATTTCAAATATATGGATACTTTGGCCAGTATCACTGTCTGTATATAATTCTGTCTATATTTTATGCACTCTATGTTGTCTTTTGTATATCTTTATAATAAAATTTACTACATTTACTACTCTACTATTTTCTAAGTAAAATACTGTAATCTTCTACATATAAGGCACCGATATAATACTTATTCAATTTCCCTTTTTGTACTTTACTAACAATCCCTGTCTGTCACCCCAACATTATCCCCCCCATAACCACAACACTAACTATCCCTATCTGTCATTTCAACATTAACCACCTATAACCCCAACACTAACCATCCCTGTCTGTCACCCCAACATTCCCCCCCCCCTTAACCCCAACACTAATCATCCCTGTCTGTCACCTCAACATTATCCCCCCATAACTCCAAAACTAACCATCCCTGTCTGTCACCCCAACATTATCCCCCCTTATAACCACAACACTAACCATCCCTGTCTGTCACCTCAACATTATCCCCCCATAACCCCAAAACTAACCATCCCTGTCTGTCACCCCAACATTATCCCCCCTTATAACCACAACACTAACCATCCCTGTCTGTCACCTCAACATTATCCCCCCATAACCCCAAAACTAACCATCCCTGTCTGTCACCCCAACATTATCCCCCCATAACCACAACACTAACAATCCCTGTCTGTCACCCCAACATTATCCCCCCCATAACCCCAACACTAACTATCCCTATCTGTCATTTCAACATTAACCACCTATAACCCCAACACTAACCATCCCTGTCTGTCACCCCAACACTTCCCCCCCATAACCCCAACACTAATCATCCATGTCTGTCACCTCAACATTATCCCCCCATAACACCAAATCTAACCATCCCTGTCTGTCACCCCAACATTATCCCCCCCATAACCACAACACTAACCATCCCTGTCTGTCACCTCAACATTATCCCCCCCA
Organism: Lithobates clamitans; assembly: GCA_037952925.1. NCBI lineage: Eukaryota > Metazoa > Chordata > Amphibia > Anura > Ranidae > Lithobates > Lithobates clamitans. The sequence goes on along the minus strand of JBBGZY010000094.1, from coordinate 1,037,903 downwards.
TAACCACAACACTAACCATCCCTGTCTGTCACCTCAACATTATCCCCCCATAACACCAAAAATAACCATCCCTGTCTGTCACCCCAACATTATCCCCCCATAACCACAACACTAACAATCCCTGTCTGTCACCCCAACATTATCCCCCCTTATAACCACAACACTAACCATCCCTGTCTGTCACCCCAACATTATCCCCCTATAACCCCAACACTAACCATCCCTGTCTGTCACCCCAACATTATCCCCCCCCATAACCCCAACACTAACCATCCCTGTCTGTCACCCCAACATTATCCCCCCTTATAACCACAACACTAACCATTCCTGTCTGTCACCCCAACATTATCCCCCCCATAACCCCAACACTAACTATCCCTATCTGTCATTTCAACATTAACCACCTATAACCCCAACACTAACCATCCCTGTCTGTCACCCCAACATTCCCCCCCCCCATAACCCCAACACTAATCATCCCTGTCTGTCACCTCAACATTATCCCCCCATAACCCCAAAACTAACCATCCCTGTCTGTCACCCCAACATTATCCCCCCTTATAACCACAACACTAACCATCCCTGTCTGTCACCTCAACATTATCCCCCCCATAACCACAACACTAACCATCCCTGTCTGTCACCTCAACAGTAACCATCCCTGTAACCCCAACACTAACCATCCCTGTAACCCTAACATTATCCCCCCCATAACCCCAACACTAACATCCCTGTCTGTCACCCCAACATTATCCCCCCTTATAACCCCAACACTAACATCCCTGTCTGTCACCTCAACATTATCCCCCCGTAACCCCAACACTAACCATCCCTGTCTGTCACCCCAACATTATCCCCCCATAACCACAAAACTAACCATCCCTGTCTGTCACCCCAACATTATCCCCCCTTATAACCCCAACATTAACCATCCCTGTCTGTCACCCCAACATTAACCATCCCTGTAACCCTAACATTAATCTTTCTTTTAACCCTAAAATAACAATATTAATAATAACAATAATAAAACACTGTTAAAAAAAAAAAAAAAACAACAAACACTTTTCCCCAATGCAGATTATTGGTTGTGATTCTATTGGGAGAGGTTGTTGGAAATTTCGATTGTCTCATTGGTGCCGTCATCATTTCTTCCTATTTTTATTGTCATCTTTTTATTCTGCAATGAAGTTGCTTTTTGTGTTTTTTTTCGTCTTTTGCTTTTTAAAGTGACTCGAGCGTTCCAGGGGGTCATGTGATCTGTAACTGTGTGACTACAACCACCACATGACTGTGAAGTCATCACTTTAACAGGGTGACATAAGCCGCAATTTATGTGTAGGACGAGACAGATTTAATATTTAACCCGGACCGACCCCTGTTACCCCTCCCCCCTCCCCCAGGGGGGATTATATGCAATATAATTAGATTCCACCATCACCCATGTGGACTTCAGGATGACGATAAAGCTGGGAACCTATAGGGGAGGCACGGTCCTAGATGGAGGATTCCTGGCACAGTTCTTATATTAAAGCAATGCACTGGCCATACACTGTACAATCTCCTTTAGATCCACCATCAGATATGTAGTACAAGGGGCCTGTCTGGATACAAATTGAAAGTATTGCTGGTTGTTTTGCCCTCATATTGTATAGTGCTGGTAAATCTAAAGGTGGTTGTACAGATTGTAAAGTATACAGCCAGCTAGAAATGGATTGGATTGTGTAGATTTATCGTCATATATCATAGCCTTGGAAAATGAGATTGTACAATCAGATTGGAGTGTGTATGGCCACCCTTAGATATATGTTTTCATGTACAGCATGCTATGTATGCCATATAATGTGTCATTTGTAACACATCCAGACATATATTAACCCCCCCCCTAGAGATCACCGCCTCCCCCCCTGGATAATGTCTTCATCTTGTCTTCTCTCCGGAAGGACAGCACCATTTGTTCAGGCATCACCCATGGTCCCAATCTTCTTCCTTGAAAAAGAGATACCAACTCAAAGATAACACAGCCACGCATAGGAGTGCGCAGAGGGTGTGCCAGGTCTGGGCACACCCTAATCTTTACATGCGGTGCTGACTCCCCCTAACGCTCGGGCTTACCCTGTGTTGCCCCATCCCCCCCCCCTGCCCCGCAGTGCTGCTGGCTTCCCTCCTCTCCCCCCTGCTGCTGCAGGGGGTGTTTCAGGATGGAGAGCGGGGGAATGGGACAGTCGATATGTAATTTCAAAGTAAATATAAAATGAAGGCAGGCCAGACAGCTCATTATTCGGTGGGGGTCATAGTTACATACCCTGTTTCCCCCAAAATAAGACCTAGCGTGATTGACGGTGATGGCTGCAATATAAGCCCTACCCCCCAAATAAGCCCTAGTTAAAGTCCTTGTAGGTCTTATTTTTAGGGTAGGGCTTATTTTCGGGGAAACAGGGTAGGGCTTATTTGGGGGGTAGGGCTTATATTGCAGCCATCACTGACAGTCACGCTAGGTCTTATTTTCGGGGAAACAGGGTAGTTACATAGTTAGTCAGGTTAAAAAAAGATACAAGTCCATCTAGCTCAACCATAAAAATAAACAAATAAATAAAAAATAATATCAAACAATTCCATATACACAATCCTATACCCACAGTTGATCCAGAGAAAGGCGAAAACCCCCAGCAAAGCATGATCCAATTTGCTACAGCTGGGGAAAAAATTCCTTCTTGACCCCCAACAGGCAATCGGATTTTCCCTGGATCAACTTTACCTATAAATGTCAGTGCCCAAATATATTACATTATATTTACGTACATTTAGGAAAGAATCCAGGCCTTTCTTAAAACAATCTACTGAGCTGGCCAGAACCACCTCTGGAGGGAGTCTATGCCACATTTTCACAGCTCTGATGCCGCGTACACACGAGCGGACTTGCCAATGAGCTAAACTCCGCCGGCATTTCCCACGGAAAGATTTATAACATGTTCTATATCTGAGTCCGTCGGAAATGTCGACAGAAAAAGTCCAATGGGGCATACACATGGTCAGAATGTCCGACCAAAAGCTCCCATCAGACTTTTTCTGTCGGAAAGTCCGGCCATGTGTACGGGGCATTACTGTGAAGAAACCTTTCCGTATTTGGAGATGAAATCTCTTTTCCTCTAGACGTAAAGAGTGCCCCTGTGTCCTCTCTGATGCCCTTGAAGTGAATAACTCAACACCAAGTTCACTATATGGACCCCTTATGTATTTGTACATGTTGATCTAATCCCCCCTTAATCTCCTCTTCTCAAGAAGGAATAAATTCAGTTCCTCTAATCTTTCCTCATAGCTGAGCTCCTCCATGCCTCTTATCAGTTTGGTTGCCCTTCTCTGCACTTTCTCCAGTTCCCCGATATCCTTTTTGAGAACTGGTGCCCAAAACTGAACTGCATATTCCAGATGGGGTCTTACTAATGATTTGTACAGGGGGGCAAAATGATATCTCTCTCTCTGGAGTCCATACCTCTCTTATACAAGAAAGGACTTTGCTCGCTTTGGAAACAGCAGCTTGGCATTGCATGTTATTATTGAGCTCCATATGAAGAGCCCCCCCGGTGTGAAGTGTTTTGTTTGGAGCGGAGTTCTTCATTCATTAGTCACAGGAGGCCATGCCAGATCACCAAGACCCGTCCAGGAATAAATACCGCCATCCTTTATCTGCTGATTATATAGTGCTGTGTCACCTGGGGGGTCACTCTAACAATGCCCACCCCATCTTCCCGGAATGCCTTATAAATTACACGACTCAGTTATTGATTAACATGGAAGACAATGAGAAGATACACGGGACGTGCAGTCAGCGCTCTTCTCTCTACACTGCAATGACCTTCCATGTCCATTATTTTATACATTGGAGAGTTATTGGTTCTGTGTCCATTCATCGTCCACCAGAAACATTCCTAACATACTTCATACACCAGGTCCCTCCTTCACATCAGAGTCTCTTCATCACATCAGAATCCCCCTATCACATGAAAGACCCTCATCACTTCAGACGTCCCTCTTTTACATCAGAGGCCCCCATCACATCAGTGGTCCCCCTGCATTACATCAATCACCCCTTCCTGCCAAAGACCCTTATCACATCAGAGGTTCCCCCTATGCATGAAAGTCCCTCCATTACATCAGGGCCCCCCTAATATGTCAAAAACCCTCATCACTTCAGAGGTCCTACATTTAGGTCAGAGACCCCTATCATATCAGAGTCCCCCCATCAAATCAAAGACCCTTATCACATCAGAGTTTCCCCCTACACATTAGAGTCCCTCAATCACATCAGAGTTCCCCCATCACATCAAAGACCTTCATCACTTCAGAGGTCCCCCCTTTACACCATAGGCCCCCATCATGTCAGCGGTCCCTCCATCACATCAGTCACCCCTTCGCATCAAAGACCCTCATCACATCAGAGTTTCCCCCTACACATCAGAGTTCCTCTATCACATCAGAAGTCCCCCATCAAGTCAAAGACCCTCATCACTTCAGGGGTCCCCCCTTTACATCAGAGGCCCCCATCATGTCAGTGGTCCCCCATCACATCAGTTAGCCCTTCACGCCAAAGACCCTCATCACATCAGAGGTTTCCCATACACATTAGAGTCCCTCTATCACATCAGTCCCCCCATCATTTCAAAGACCCCCATCACATCAGAGGTTCCCCATTACATTACAGTGCCCCCTTTACGTCAAAGAACTCTTTAACTTCAGAGTCCCTCTATCATGTTTCCACTTCACGTCAAAAGGCCCTCATCATATCAGAGGTTCCATATACTATCTGGCATGTATGGGCATAATGTGTCTCAGCCCCAAACAGTATAGGGATACACAGAACAACAATGCCCAAGGGACTTTGAGAGACACATTGAAATTGATAAAAATAATTATTTTATTAAAGATACAGATCTAAAAAGATTCAAATCTAAAATACTCAGCAGTAATATACATGAAATAAAAGTAATTTTATCAATTTCAACATTGCACATAGTCCATAAGAATGGAGTTCTTGAACATATCTTTCGACACGTTTCACGAGACAACACTCCCTTCCTCAGGAGAAATAAGAACTCATATGTGGTTCCAGTAAGATATCCAGAAACCATACATGCTGGATATTGGTCCAAATAGTAAAACATGACATGACCCCAACACACAAAAAAAAATGGGGGGATGTTCTATCTGGGAGTTGTGAAAAGGGGGACAAAGCCAATCATGGAAGATCCCAAATGTGTCATGGAAGAAGGCGTAAGAGCCACCAAAAACTATTGGTCATGTGTCAAAAAGGATGACGCTATCCCCAGCTCAGAATCCCCCCTTCACGTTAAAGACTCTCATCACATCAGACGTCCTACACTCATGACAGAGAAGCCCATCATGGCAGGGGTCCACCCATCACAAGATATGGGCCGAACACCCCTCTGTTTGGTTTGCACCAGAACTCCCTAACAGAGAAAATGTTTTGACCCGAATGGCGAACCCTATTAAAGTCTATGGGACCCGAACTTGAAAAATAAAAAGTCCCCATTTTGAAGGCTTATATGCAAGTAATTGGCCATAAAAAGGGCATGGGGGCCAGGGTACTCCCCAGGGGGGACATGTATCAATGCAAAAATTTGTTTTAAAAAAGATCCTTTTTACAGGAGCAGTAATTTTAACTATACCTAAAGTGCAACATTAAAAATGAAAAATTCCTTTAAAATATAGTGCCTGGGGGGGTCTCCTTAGTCTGCCTGTAAAGTGGCGCATCTGTAGCATATATATGCAGCAAAAATGACATTTCGAAAGAAAAAAAGATGCATGAAATGACATTTCAAGTGATTGTAACGTCTCGTTATTTTTCTTATAAAAATAACAAATATGTTATACTTACTTGCTCTGTTGCAGTGGATTTGCACAGAGCAGCTCAGGTCCCTCTTCGGCTCTCCTGGCCCCTCCGTCCTGTTCAGTGCCTCCACAGCAAGCAGCTTGCTATGGGGGCACTCGCGCTAAGTCACAGCTCATTGTGTCCATTCAGACATGGAGCCCCCTCTCACCCCTGATTGACTAGCTGACTTTGATTGACAGCCAATAGCGCAGCTGCTGTGTCTCAGCCAATCAGGAAGAGGAATCTCGGATGGCTGAGACATTTGTGGGCATCGCTGGACAGAGTGGGACCTCAGGTAAGTATTAGGGGGGCTGAGGGGATCTGATGCACGCAGAAGGCTTTTTATGCGAATGATTACGATAAAAACCTTTTGTCCTTACAACCTCTTTAAAATGGCAGCAATACGATACCATTTCGCACAATTGAAAAATGTTTTTAAAAAAACGGCGTGGGGTTCACATAAGGTGGTCAGACGGGATCTGTGGGCCCCCTTGTTAAAGTGGGCTTCAGGATTTCGATAAGCCCCCTGCCCGCAGACCCGCACAACTACAGCCCAGGGTTGTGGGGATGAGGCCCTTGTCCCCATCAAAATGGGGACAAGGTGCTTTGTCCCCAAAGCACCCCCCCCATGTTGACGGCATGTGGTCTGATAAGTTTTGGGGGGGGGGGCGCTTGCTTGTCCCCCCCTCTTTCCTGGCAACCAGGCTGCATGCTCAGATAAGGATCTGGTATGGATTTCGGGGGGACCCCACACTGTTTTTTTAAAACAATTTGGTGTGGAGTTCCCCTAAAAATTCATACCAGACCCGAAGGGACCCCACACCGTTTTTTTTTTTCACTTTTGCGAGCAATGTTTTTTTTTTTATTCAGTTGTTAAGGATGCCACGGCTGTCTTCCCGGCCCGCTCCTTAACAACCAGCTATTCAGTGCGTCCTGATTGAGCAAAGCTTTGCCCACAGCTTTTGATCGGCCTGAACCATTCACCCAACTCTACCCATCACATCAGGGTCCCCCCTTCATGTCAAAACCCCCATCACATCAGAGTCCCCCTTCACATCGGAGTCCTTCCACCACATCAGTGTGCCCCCTTCATGTGAAGGACCTTAATCATGCCAGAGGTTCTCCCCTTCACAACAGATTCCCCCCCCCCATCAAATCAAAGTTTCCCCTATACATCAGAGCTCCCCATCACCTTAGAGGCCACCCAATCACATCAGAGTCCCCCCATCACATTGGAGCCCACTTGGGCATGAAAGTTCCCTGCACATCAGAGGACCCTTATCACAAAGTGAGTTCACCTATACATGAGAGTTCCCCATCACATCAGAGTCCCCCCATCAGGTCAGAGTCCCCCCCCAGATTACATCAGAGTCCCCCATCTATCTCTGATCCAGGGCAAACTGGGTCCTGTGCTCGCAGCACCCCAGGGAACCCAAATGGCACCCCAGGGGGTCATGACACCCTGGTTGAAAAACACTGCCATAGACTACGAAATACTCTTTTAAACTCCTGCTGGGAATGAAGGGGCGTCTTCCTTATACAAAATACAAACCCGATTATAAAAGCGTGGAGAAGCTGTGTTATAAAACAGCTTGAAAGTTATTTTTAAAGTAAGTCCATTATTACGGGCGGAGCACATTACAAGACGAGGAAACGCTGCAGGATAATGGATAGATGGGGTTCTGTCTTCCTGCTGTGAATAGGCAGAGATAAAATCAGCATTCCGCACAGTGAGATGGGACTCTCTTCGACTGGAAATGTCACGCTATGGAAGTCTTAGTGCATTCTGACTCCTCCCTGACTTGAATGTAAATATGGTGCAGCGCTACAATCCTACAAGAAGCATAGTGTCAGCCAGTACTACAATGCACCTTCCTCACTCCCAGCGTATCCCTGTGTAAAATTGTGTTTCTCACAATTCCACAATGTCTATATATATACCCATGCAACACACCATGTATTTCCATAAACTCACAGTATGCATACTACAATACACCTCCCCCTCTCTTCATTCATTTAATGTACACTCACCGGCCACTTTATTAGGTACACCTGTTCAATTGCTTGGTAACACAAATTTCTAATCAGCCAATCACACGGCAGCAACTCATTGCATTTAGGCATGGTGAGATGTGGTGAAGACAACTTGTTGAAGTTCAAACTGAGCATCAGAATAGGGAAGAAAGGGAGGCCCCTTTCACACTTGTGTGACTTCAAAGTCGCGCAATTTTACAGTGATTTTGCCGCGGTTTTACTGCGATTTTGCTGCGATTTGGGATCAGTACTACTTTGTACGACTTTACATGGTTGGGGTTTACAAATGCTTTGACCCTCAGCTTGTACTTACAGCTTGTGCTTACAAAGTCGTACTGAAATCGTGTCTATATTATTCAGGTATGATTTGCATTCTACTTGAGGGTTTAACATTGAGGTCTATGGACATCAACTCGCATGGAAGTTGGACCAAAGTAGTGCAGGGACTACTTTGAAGTTGACACGACTTAAAGTCGTGCAAATATGAATGGTTGTCAGTGAAAATCATGGAGAATGACTTGTCATGTGATTTTTCAGTACAAAATCGCGGGACAAGTCCTATAAATGTGAAAGGGGATTTAGGCTCCATTGTACGACTCCAAAGTTGCCCCGACGCAACTTTGGATGGATGCAACTTGGAAACGACTTTGACTTTGACCAGTGATAATGGACAACTGTTGTACACAAGTTGCATTGTATAACATTCAGGTATGACTTTCATGCAACTTCTGTGCGTTAACATTGAAGTATATGGCCCTCAAGTTGCATGAAAGTTTGCATGACCAAAATAGTGCATGAACTACTTTGAAGTTTCTGCAACTTTAAAGAGGAAGTAAACCCTGATGGGTTTTACTTCTTCTTTTTTCCCCTGCAAAGTAAAAAGCATAATGGGCTAGTATACATCGCATACTAGCCCATTATGTGCCACTCACCTGCAAACGAAGCTCCCGATGTCCCCGCTGGAGGCCACATCCATCTTCAGTCCTCTTCCTTCCGGTTCTGTGACTGGCCAGAGTCGCATCACGTCACTCCCGTGCATGCGCGCGGGAGCTGCCAGTCACGGCGGGAGCCCCTTAGAAACAGCACAACCGTGCCCTTTCTTCAGTGCCCATGTGCTGATGATGTCGTATATGGTAAATATCTACTAAACCGCGCATTTTTAGGAGATATTTCCAGTACCTACAGGTAAGCCTTATTATAGACTTATCTGTAGGTAAAAGTGATATAACTAGGTTTACAACCACTTTAAGTCACGCATATTTGAATGGGAATCATTGGAAAACATGAGGAACGACTTGTCATGCAACTATGATGTCCAAAGTGTGAATGGAGCCTTAGGTGACTTTGAACTTGGCATGGTTGTTGGTGCCAGACAGACTGGTCTGAGTTCTTACAAAACTGTGGTTCTACTGGGATTTTCACACACAACCATCTCTTTTACAGAAAATTGTCTGAAAAAGAGAAAATATCCAGTGAGCGGGAGTTGTGTGGAGGAAAATGCCTTGTTGATGTCAGAGGATAATGGGCAGACTGGTTCCAGATGATAGAAAGGCAACAGTAACTCAAATAACCACTCATTACACCCAAGGTAGGCAGAATACCATCTCTGAATGCACAACACATCAAACCTTGAAGCAGATGGGCTGCAGCAGCAGAAGACCACACCGGGTGCGACTCCTGTCAGCTAAGAACAGGAAACTGACATTACAATTCGCACAGGATCACCAAAATTGGACAATAGAAGATTGGAAAAACGTTGCCTGGTCTGATAGGTCTCGATTTCAGCTGCGACATCCAGATGGTAGGGTCAGAATTTGGCGTAAACAACATAAAAGCATGGATCCATCCTGCCTTATATCAATGGTTCAGGCTGGTGGTGTAATGGTGTGAGGGATAGTTTCTTGGCACACTTTGGGCCCCTTAGTACCAACTGAGCATTGTGTAAACACCACGGCCTACCTGAGTATTGTTGCTGACCATGTCCATCCCTTTATGACTTCAGTGTCCCCATCTTCTGATGGCCCCTTCCAGCAGGATAATGCACCATGTCACAAAGCTCCAATCATCTCATCACTGGACAATGAGGTCCCTCTACTCCAATGGACTCCACAGTCACCAGATCTCAATCCAATAGAGAAAAGAGCTAGATGACGCTGGTTATCCTCCATCCAGGAAATGGGGCGGCCTGTATCTGACTTGCTGCAACTTCTAATGCACCCTGTAAGAAGCTCACAGTGTGCAGAGAAATCAAAGTAAGCCATTTACTAGGTGAGTAGTTTCAAAAGCTAGGCCATCTATTTGGAGAGCAGATTGGCAGATCAGATATTGAACTAGACATTCTCCATCTGATAATAAATCTCGTCCAGGTAAAGGCAACCCTACAATAGAAATGTTTACCTTCCCAGTTTGTAGACAGCTTTGTGGATTTGTCTGTGTTTGTGTAGAGGCCATTCTCACGCAATGCTTGTTTTGTCAATCTGTAACGTTTTAACGTGTACACAGGAGTGGGGGAAGACTGGATCAATACGGGGGGATTCCTATATCAGTACCACCGACGCCACCGCTATCAATCTATTACAAGGAATACATCGCCGCTGAGCCCCTGTGATTCAATAATGCCTCTGTATAAGCTGATCGATTGAACAGATTTTGATCGGGGTGACAGAACCATAAATACTCCAGAAAACATCTGCCGGTTAACCAGTTGTAGACTCTGGGTGTACTACATACGTCCATAACACTCAAGGCTGAAACTCGGGGGGGGGGGGGCAGGGGGGAACACGCCTCGGGTGACGCACTGTAAGAGGGTTCTGTCACCCCCACCCACACTGGGAAGTGCTGCTCTAAGGGGGGTCACTGTCACCTGCTGCATAGTTTGCAAAACACCAGAGAACCAAATAGGAGGGGGACTGCACAGGCACTAGCGTTGAATTACTCTGCTTCTCCCACCTGCCAGCGGGAGACATTCCAGTGCCACGCTTCAGCATGGGAGAGCCTTTGTGGGACTGGAAGGCATTCATTAGAACAAGGAGAGGGGTTTGTGTGCAGAAGGCCCTGGACTAGGAAGTTGACTAGGGTTGGTATGCCAAAGGATTGGGGGGCCTTGGGGGGGGGGGGTTGCAGAGAAGGCCCCGAAATTGGGGGGGAAAGGAGGCCCTGGACTGGGGGGGGTGCGGAGGAGGCCCTGGGCTGGGGGGGTGCAGAGAAGGTTCTTGACTGGGGGGTGCAGTGGAGGCCCTGGGCTGAGATGGAGGGTGCGTAGGAGGCCCTGGTCTTGGGGTGAAGTGGGGGCCTTGGGCTGATGGAAGTGCGGAGGAGACACTGGGCTGGGGGGTGGTGTAGAGGAGGCCCTGGGATTGGGGGTGGTGCAGAGGAGGCCCTGGACAGGGGGGGTGCAGTGGAGGCCCCGGGGATGGGGGGGGGTGCAGAGGAGGCCCTGGGATTGGGGGTGGTGCAAAGGAGGCCCTGAACTGGGGAGGTTCAGAGGAGACGATAGAGTGGGGGGCGGGGTGTGCAGAGGAGCCCCTGGACAAGAAAAGGTTTGGTGTGGCAAAGACCCTGAATTAGGAGAGGAGGCCCTGGACTAGGAGGGGATTACACAAGAAGCCCTGGACTGGGAGGTGCAGAGGGCACCCTGGACAAGCAGGGTAGTGCAGAGAAGGCCCTGGACTAGGAGGGGAGTACATAGGAGGCCCTGGACTGGGGGGAGTGCAGAGGAGGCCCTGGACTGGGTGATGCAGAGGAGGCCCTGGACTGGGTGATGCAGAGGAGGTCTTGGACTGGGGGGGGGGGTACACTGGAGGCCCTAGACTGGGGGGTGTAGAGGAGGCCAGGAGAAGAGTGGGGTTGGTGTAGCAAAGGACCTGGATTTCGGCAGGCACGGTGCAGAGGAGGCTCTAAACTTGGGGGGGGGGGGGGGCTGTAGAGGAGGCCTTGGACTGGGGGGGGGGGTTGCAGAGGAAGCCCTTGACAAGGAACTGGTGGTTGGTGTGGCAAAGGCCCCCGGATGGGGGAGAAGGGGGGTACAAGGGAGATACTGAACTAGGTGAGGGGGTGCCTGGAGGTCCCAGATTAGGTGAGGGGGTGTCTGGAGTACCTGGACTATGAGAGGGGGATAGTGAAAGGCCTCTGGACTAGGAAAGAGGGTGCCTGAAGGACCTGCCAGCTTTAGGGAAAAAGAGCCTGGATCTATAGCCTGTGCTGAGGAAGAGTCTGCCTGGGCCCTGGAGGGTACGTTCACAATTGTCGCACGTAATGCCAAACAGGAGCAGAGAGACAGATTGTGTGATAGATTTATTGCTTGTTTGGTTGTACTTCTCCTGTGGATCACAGCAGTGCAGATTGCTTTGCACTCCTGTGACCCATTTTCAGCTGGCAGCGGGCTTTCAGGTGATGTCACAGAGCTGGTCCAGGCTGGGGAAAGATCGCAACCTTATGATCGGGATCCGCTCACATGCCTGGACCGGCACCCAGCTCTGTCTGAGACGGCCGCTCCCGCCCCCTCTACAGCTCAGTTTCAGTGAGTGCAGAGGGGGGCAGAGCGGAGAGGGAGCACTTGGAACTAAGTGATTGGCGGTGTTTGATTACTCAGTTCTCAGCCTTAGAGCTGGCGGGGGGACAGATGCAGCATCCACCTACAGAAGTATGATTTTAAAAAAAAAATCCCATAACCAACATCTCCTCTTTCCTGCTATCTGGCTCACATGACAATTAGGCCTCATTCACATGGAGCATATGCGTCCATGCCCAGTGTGACGGCCGTGTATCGCATGGGGATACTTGGTGTTCTGTGCAGGGAGTCCAATCAAAGGAAAATAGAATGCAGCAGCTGCATGGACATGCAGAGAGGAAGGAATGCATGTATCCGAATGCACAGTGTCTGCATTCGGATCTGTGCACCCACTTCTATAGGTGAAGCTCTCTGGTGGATGCAGATGCAGCAAAAAGTGGCTCAGCAAACAGGACCTGTCTCAGTGCCTGTCTGAATGAGCCCTTAGGGGAATTTATCAGAACTAGAGCAGACAGAATCTGGAGCAGCTGTACATCGCAACCAATCAGCTCACAGCTTTCATTTTCAAAGCTGAACAAGCTGAAGATAGATGCTGATTGGTTGCCATGCGCAGCTGTTCCAGATTCTGACTGCACCAGTTTTGATAAATTCCCCTCACTGTGTTTTTTTACTCTTGACTACTGCATTCTAAGTGCAGCACATGCTTTGTTAAAGTGGTTGTAAAGGCACAAGGTTTTTTACCTTCATGCATGAAGGTAAAAAACCTTCTGTGTGCAGCAGCCCCCACCCCTACCTAATACTTACCTGAGCCTCTTCTCGATCCAGCGATGTTTTGGCTCTCCGGGGACTCGCACTCCTGATTGGCTTTTGGTAGCCATTGACTCCCTCTGCTGTCAATCCCAGCCAGTGAGCCAATCAGGAGGCGGAGTGGGCAGGAGTGCACCTGCTTTAATGCCCCCATAGCAAGCTGCTTGCTGTGGGGGCACCCGGAAAGATGGAGGGGCCAGGGGCCCTAGAGAGGGACCCGAGAAGAGGAGGATCCAGGCTGCTCTGTGCAAAACCATTACACAGAGCAGAAAAGTATAACATGTTTGTTATTTAAACAAAAAACAAGACTTTAATATCACTTCAAGGTTAGCTCTGTGTAGTAAAGGATGTGCAATAGAACAGTTTTATTTGATAAAAATAAGTTTACTGAGGTTTGTACTGTCTGTTACATACTCGCTTGTGGCACAGTCATTAAAGCATATGGACATTTAAGCCCCTCCCACTGTTGATGCAATTTGACCACACCCACAGTTTTGGCGCAGCAACGCTATATTGCCTCTTGCCAGATGTGCCAGCTACCCCACTAATAACACTTCAAGGAAATACACAGGGCGTGAGCGTTACGTCCTCTCCTTCTCATCCACTACTGCCAGTGACATACAGAGATACAAAGTAACATTGTTTAGATGTGATATAGAGAGATACAAAGTAACATTGTTCAGATGTGATATAGAGAGATACAAAGTAACATTGTTCAGATGTGATATAGAGAGATACAAAGTAACATTGTTCAGATGTGATATAGAGGGATACAATGTAACATTGGACACATAAAGTCACATGACAAGTTGCAGCCCATGTACTTCAATGGAAGCAGTTCAAATCTATGCAACTTCAAGTCACAGCGGCTTTAAAAAGGTTCCTGCACTACTTAGATGCGACTTTCAATTAACACCTTCTTCCCCTCCCCCAAAGCTTTCCTTTCCCAGCTGATTTTTTTATGTTGTTTATTTAATCATTAATATTTTTGGATGTTGTTTATTAAACCATTATTATATTTTTTTTTTAATTCATTTTTAATCATTTTGTTAGTTTTTTTTTTTTTTTTAGTGTTAAAAAAGTGTTGCATTAAAAAAGTGCAAAATTAAAAAATAAGTAATAAAAATTGTAAATAACTTTGCAGTACTTTGTACCAGAATGTTCATTTTTGTTGTTTTAAATGGGACAAATTATATTTAAATTTTTTTTTATCTACAGTGACGTATTTTTTTTTTTTTTTTTATCTATCACTGGCCAAGATAGGAAAAAAAACTTTTTTTCAGTTACTTTTTTTGTCTATGGACTTAATTAAAAAAAAATTGCAAGACAATACAGTATGCATTACTTTGTTATCTTAAGCAAAGACAAAAGTATTGCTGAATAAACAGGCTCATAGTGAAAATGTACAATTTGTTCTGGTCTGTGGTGGCTGTACAGGTGTGGAAGATGAACTGGTAAAAATGGACCCTTCATCGACTTTGCAAGCTGGCACAAATTCATTTTTCATAATATATATATATATAGTACATCATAAGAGTGAACGTGCTACTTTTTTGTCCTTGCAAAGCCGTCCTTGAGCTCCAGTCCAATGTCTTCGTCTAGGCTGAGTTGATGCCTTTACTCTAGAGTAGGGGTGTAAAAACTCAAATTCACTGGTGGCCGCATCAGCAATATGGTTGTCCTCAAGGGGCCGGTTGTATTTCTAAAACTATGTGTCTACTCTTTATCATATTAAATAATTGCCTCTGCATTTGATTATTACTGCTTTTTAAGTTAAGTAATAACTAGCTCAGAGTTAGGGGTGTGCTGTGTGCAGAGGGCAGGGTTTGGGAGCTGCGCTCTGTACAGAATTCAGAGTTCAAGAGCGCACTACATAGTGAGTGCAGGGTTCAGGGATGTGCTGTGTACAGAGTGCAGGGTTCAGGGATGTGCTGTGTACAGAGTGCAGGGTTCAGGGGTGTACTGTGTACAGAGTGCAGGGTTCATGCGTGTGCTGTGTACAGAGTGCAGGGTTCAGGGGTGTGCTGTGTACCGAGCGCAGGGTTCAGGGGTTTGCTGTGTACAGAGTGCAGGGTTCAGGGGTGTGCTGTGTATAGAGTGCAGGGTTCAGGGGTGTGCTGTGTGGAGAGTGCAGGGTTCAGGGGTGTTCTGTGTGGAGAGTGCAGGGTTCAGGGGTGTGCTGTGTACAGAGTGCAGGGTTCAGGGGTGTGCTGTGTACAGAGAGTAGGGTTCAGGGGTGTGCTGTGCGCAGAGTGCAGGGTTCAGGGCTGTGCTGTGCACAGAGTGCAGGGTTCAGGGGTGTGCTGTGTACAGAGTGCAGGTTCAGGTTGTGTTGTGTATAGAGAGAAGGGTTCAGGGGTGTGCTGTGTACAGAGTTCAGGGTTGCGCTACGTACAGAGTGCAGAGTTCAGGAGTTGCGCTATGTAGCGAGTCCAGGGTTCAAGGGTGTGCTATGTATAGAGTGCAGGGTTCAGGTTTTTGCTACGTAGAGAGTGCAGAGTTCTGGAGTTGCACTACGTACAGAGTGCAGAGTTCAGGAGTTGCTCTACATAGCGAGTCCAGGGTTCAGGGGTGTGCTGTGTACAGAGTTCAGGGTTGCGCTATGTACAGAGTGCAGAGTTCAGGAGTTGTGCTACATAGCGAGTCCAGGGTTCAGGGGTGTGCTATGTAGCGAGTCCAGGGTTCAGGGGTGTGCTATGTATAGAGTGTAGAGTTTAGGAGTTGCACTACGTACAGAGTGCAAAGTCCAGGAGTTGTGCTACGTACAGACTGCAGAGTTCATCGGCGAGCCAAATGCAGGGTTCAGGGGTGCTCTGCGCACAGAGTGCCGCATTCAGGGGTGCACTGCACACAGAGTGCCGTGCTCAGGCACGCGCTACGCACAGTTTGCCATGTTTAGGGGTGAGCGCATAGAGTGCCAGGTTCAGGGGTGCTCTATGCATAGAGTGCCACGTTTAGGGGTGCACTCTGCACAGAGTGCCATGTTCAGGGGTGCGCTATGCACAGAGTGCCAGGCTCAGGGGTGTGCTGTGCACAGAGTGCCAGGCTCAGGGGTGCGCTACGCACAGAGTGCCAGGCTCAGGGGTGCGCTACGCACAGAGTGCCAGGCTCAGGGGTGCGCTGCGCACAGAGTGCCAGTCTCAGGGGTGCGCTGCGCACAGAGTGCCAGGCTCAGGGGTGCGCTGCGCACAGAGTGCCAGGCTCAGGGGTGCGCTGCGCACAGAGTGCCAGGCTCAGGGGTGCGCTGCACATAGAGTGCCAGGCTCAGGGGTGCAGTACATACAGAGTGTCGGGCTCAAGGGTGCACTACGTAGAGAGTGCAAGGTACAGGGGTGCAGTATGCACAGTGTGCAACATCTCATTTCCACCCCTCCTCCTGGGCTTTGACCTCTCAGTCTGCACCTACCACTTCCCCCCATCCTACCACCTCTGCACAGATCTGCCCCCACACCTCCACAACCCACATTCCCCCCAACCCCCCTTCCCAAAGCTTCCTCGCATCTCTACTAGGCAGTCGCCTCCCTGTGCATTGAGCTCTATTACCTGTGTATTCGGCGTCTGGCTCCAGTAACAGTAGCAGGGAGATCCTTCTGGATTTAGACAGTGTTTGCTTATCCCAGAGTTCAGCTTCAGCTGTGCTCATCACATGCGATGTCTGTGCGATACAAATTTAACCATACAAAGTGTATGGCTGAAATCACATCACATTCGCACCAAAATGGTGCAGGACCCTTTTTTTGGTCCACACTGGAATCGGATCGCATGGATGTTCACACCCATGCGATCCAATTTCTGTACCATTTCACAGACCGCCTGCGATTCAGATATTTGCAAAGTTTCCCACATCGCACCAGTGTGAACCAAGCCTTAGTGTACTATAACCCCTTTTGTAGACAAAAAAATGCATTTTGATTTTTCTACATCAGAGCAGAAGGAGGAACACCTGAAGAGAACAGAGGGACTTGGTTGCAAAAGAGGGACAGCTCCTCCAAAAGAAGGACAGCTCCTCCAAAAGAGGGACATATCCTCCAAATGAGGCTCCTCCAAAAGAGGGACATATTCTCCAAATGAGGGACATCTCCTCCAAATGAGGCTCCTCCAAAAGAGGGACATCTCCTCCAAATGAGGGACAGCTCCTCCAAATGAGGCTCCTCCAAAAGAGGGACAGCTCCTCCAAATGGGGCTCCTCCCAAAGAGGTACAGCTCCTCCAAAAGAGGGACATCTCCTCCAAATGAGGCTCCTCCAAAAGAGGAACAGCTCCTCCAAAAGAGGGACATCTCCTCCAAATGAGGCTCCTCCAAAAGAGGGACAGCTCCTCCAAATGGTGTACGGCTCCTCCAAAAGAGGGACATCTCCTCCAAAACAGGGACATCTCCTCCAAAAGAGGGACTTCTCCTCCAAAAGAGGGACTTCTCCTCCAAAAGGGGGGCATCTCCTCCAAATGAGGGACAGCTCCTCCAAAAGAGGGACTTCTCCTCCAAAATAGGGACAGCTCCACCAAATGAGGGACAGCTCCTCCAAAAGAGGGTCAGCTCCTCAAAATGAGGGACAGCTTCTCCAAAAGAGGGACAGCTCTTCCAAAAGAGGAACATCTCCTCCAAAAGACGGACAGCCTCTCCAAAAGAGGGACATCTGCTCCAAATGAGGGACATCTCCCCCAAAAGAGGGACAGTTGGTAGCTACAAACTCTCAAAGTGTATGTAAACCTTAACAATGAAATTCTCATGTTTGCTCTCTTTTTAACTCTTAAATATACCATTGCAAGCTGTTTGTTATATCTGTTTGCATAATCAAATAAATAATTTGCATACGTATTTGCATAATTCCTCCCAAGAGCCAGCCCACGGATTGCATCAGAGCTGAGGGCTGCTTAGGCAGGGTGCTGTGATGCTTTCAGGAAGCAATGTACAGCCCCCTGCCGGCCCCTCCCACCAGCCATGATCTGGCTTCATTGCATAGAGAATCACCTGGTGATGACAGCACTGGATCTAAAATAAGGTATGTAATGCAAACGTTCAGGTTTAAGAATTCTCCACGTTTGTAGAATGTTCTCCTGACTCTGAGTTTAGTGACATTCCTGGTTTCCTATTAACAAACCTGACAGGATGACCTAATGATCAATCAGTGTTGGATCAGAAAACAATCATTACCTATAGAATGTGTATAGTAAAGGCTTTGATGAATGGACTGTGTAACAGGTGAACATTGATTCACTAGGTGGAGGAGGGAGAAGACTGAAGACAATGAAGTCAGGGATTCCTTCCCTGGAATGCGCTGCTCAGAAGATCCAGCAATGATTCCTCCTGGATGTTCTACTCCTTGCCTCGTTATTATCCCTCACCCGCCAATCAAGGACTGGATATTGAGGTCATCATTTATTCACCAGAATGAGAGAACAGCCATTCCGATTCTTCTGCTCCCCAACTGTCCCAGACAGCCTGGGCTGCTGTTAGAAATCACAGGGGCCCCATACAGGCTACCTGACGGGGCCCCCTTCCCCAGGCCAAAAGTGACAGGACATAAGATTTATCTGTCCCTTTCTCCATAGCCTCAGCTGCACAGATAACTTCATTGGAAACGCTCAGAGGCTTCCTGCTTGTTCACAAACTGAAGTATAGTAAATGCAGAGAGCCTGGCACTCTGTGCGCAGCGCACCCCTGAATGCGGCACTCTGTGCGCAGCGCACCCCTGAACGCGGCACTCTGTGCGTAGCGCACCCCTGAATGCGGCACTCTGTGCGCAGCGCACCCCTGAATGTGGCACTCTGTGCGTAGCGCACCCCTGAATGCGGCACTCTGTGCGTAGCGCACCCCTGAATGCGGCACTCTGTGCGCAGCGCACCCCTAAACGTGGCACTCTGTGCGTAGCGCACCCCTGAATGTGGCACTCTGTGCGTAGCGCACCCCTGAATGCGGCACTCTGTGCGTAGCGCACCCCTGAACGCGGCACTCTGTGCGTAGCGCACCCCTGAATGCGGCACTCTGTGCGTAGCGCACCCCTGAATGCGGCACTCTGTGCGTAGCGCACCTCTGAATGCGGCACTCTGTGTGTAGCGCACCCCTGAATGCGGCACTCTGTGCGTAGCGAACCCCTGAATGCGGCACTCTGTGGGCAGCGCACCCCTGAACATGGCAATCTCTATGCATTGTGCACCCCTGAAAGTGGCACTCTGTGCGCAGTGAATCCCTGAACATGGCACTCTATGCATAGCGTACCCCTGAACGTGGCACTCTGTGCATGCACCCCTGAACATGGTACTCTGTGCGTAGTGCACCCCTGAATGCGCCACTCTGTGCACAGCGCACCCTTGAATGCGGCACTTTGTGCGCAGCGCACCCCTGAACATGGCACTCTATGCATAGCGCACCCCTGAATGCGGCACTCTGTGCGCAGCACACCTCTGAATGTGGCACTCTGTGCATAGTGAACCCCTGAACGCGGCACTCTGTACGCAGCGTACCCCTGAATGCTGAACTCTGTGCATAGCGCACCACTGAACGTGGCACTCTGTGCGCAGCACACCCCTGAACATGGCACTCTATGCATAGCGCACCCCTGTACGTGGCACTCTGTGCGTAGTGCACCCCTGAACATGGCACTCTATGCATAGCGCTCCCCTGAAAGTGGCACTCTGTGTGCGCACCCCTGAACGTGGCACTCTGTGCGCAGTGGACCCCTGAACATGGCACTCTATACATAGCACACCCCTGAACGTGGCACTCTGTGCGCAGCACACCCCTGAACATGGCACTCTATGCATAGCGCACCCCTGTACGTGGCACTCTGTGCGTAGTGCACCCCTGAACATGGCACTCTATGCATAGCGCTCCCCTGAAAGTGGCACTCTGTGTGCGCACCCCTGAACGCGGCACTCTGTGCGCAGTGGACCCCTGAACATGGCACTCTATACATAGCACACCCCTGAACGTGGCACTCTGTGCGCAGTGGACCCCTGAACATGGCACTCTATACATAGCACACCCCTGAACGTGGCACTCTGTGCGCAGCACACCCCTGAACATGGCACTCTATGCATAGCGCACCCCTGTACGTGGCACTCTGTGCGTAGTGCACCCCTGAACATGGCACTCTATGCATAGCGCTCCCCTGAAAGTGGCACTCTGTGCGCGCACCCCTGAACGCGGCACTCTGTGCGCAGTGGACCCCTGAACATGGCACTCTATACATAGCACACCCCTGAAAGTGGCACTCTGTGCGCAGTGGACCCCTGAACATGGCACTCTATGCATAGCACACCCCTGAACGTGGCACTCTGTGCGTAGTGCACCCCTGAATCCTGCCAGTGAAGTCCACCTAATGCAGCTTGGTGTGGCAACAGTGCTGCACTGCTCCTAAGTTCAGAGAAGAGATGTCACTCTCATGTCAGCTGTGCCTGCTTCCACTACAAGGGGAGGAGAAAATGTTGAAGGGGGTGTGGCTATGAGCACTGTCACTGCTGCTTCATAACCCCACAGCTTGTCAGTCAGCACTAGGCTGACTGACAAGCTAGTCCCGCCCACTGCTTTCTGGATTGGCTGCACTGCCTCTGCTGCTGAAACCCTCCCACTGTGAGCTGCAGTGTCTGCGAAGGGGAGGGCATGAGACACAAATGGAGGAGGACTTGGCTCATTTATGGGGAGGTATAGAAAGATTTTTGCTTACTTTATGAGGTTTGTGCATTCCATCATGACTGGATTTGAGACTTTATTGAGTCACTCCACCAAAATGGATACAGTACTTTCTTTCCAGGTTATGGGAGCAGGACTGTGGATAAGGGGGAGCCACAAGACTTCTTGTACGGGGCCCAGGCAGCAAAGTAATTCAGATGGGGGCAGGGAGGGGTGCAGCGGGGGCGGGGGTTAATTACTGGAACTGATCCCCTGTATGGCTCTCTCTGCAGCAGCTGAAAGCTTCTTCTTTCCCTCCCGCCGGCTTTCAGCTGCTGTAGAGAGGGCCATACAGGGAATCGGTTCCAGTAATTGGACCCCCCACCCCTGCTGTACTGATCACCCTCCCTGTGCACCACAGATTTTCCCCTTACCCCAGGCCCCCTACCCGTGCATTGCTGTCGGCTTCCCTCCTCTCCTTCCCGCAGGCAGCTGCAAGCTTACAATAGGATCCTTCAGGATGGAGAGGGGGGAAAGAGTGCAGTAAATATGTCATATTTACCAGCCCCTTCTTTTCCTGAATGAACACAATGAGCGATCGGTCCCAATCACTCACTGTGTTCATTCATAACTGAAGCACAGTAAACTATCTTTATTGCGGGGCCCTGTCAGGTTGACTGTATGGAGCCCTGTGGTTTCTAACAGCAGCCCTGTATGGGAGTCAGATAAAACGTCCTGCAGCCAGGAGCAGCAGCGTTTTGTCAGAAAAGAACGGTTGACGCACGTTAACATGTCTAAATGCATGAAAACCCTAACCTAGATTGTAAGCTCTAAGGAGCAGGGACCTCTGATTCCTCCTGTACTGATTTGTATTGTAACTGTACTGTCTGCCCCATGTTGTAAAGCGCTGTGCAAACTATTGGCGCTATATTATTATTATTATTATTATTATACAGGATTTATATAGCGCCAATAGTTTGCGCAGCGCTTTACAACATGAGGGTAGACAGTACACTTACAATACAAATCAATACAGGAGGGATCAGAGGGCCCTGCTCGTAAATCCTGTATCATAATAATAATAATAATAGAAAACCACGTCAAGTGCTTAAGCATTACAAATATCAACGGCCAGAATAAATTATTATTCTGGCCAATTAAATGAATTCACGCCTATAAAAAAATAAATTAAAAAAATCATAAAATAAAAATCATTTGCTTGTAATATAAAAAATAAAAAATAAAAAAAAAATCATAAAATAAAAATCATTTGTTCGTAATATAAAAAAAAATCATAAAATAAATCATTTGTTCGTAATATAAAAAAAATCTTTAAAAAAATAGTTTGTTCGTAACAAAAAAATAATAAAATAAAAATCATTTGTTCGTAATATAAAAAAAATCTTTAAAAAAATAGTTTGTTCGTAACAAAAAAATAATAAAATAAAAATCATTTGTTTGTAACATAAAAAAAAATAAAATAAAAAAAATCATTTGTTCATAATATAAAAAAAAAAATCATAAAATAAAAATCATTTGTTTGTAATATAAAAAATAAATGAAAAAAATCCTAAAATAAAAATTATTTGTTCGTAATATAAAAAAATAAATAAAAAATCCTAAAATAAATATTTGTTTGTAATATAAAAAAATAAAAATAAAACAATAAATAAAAATAAATGAATTAACGCCCAGGTACTTGATGCACCTAAAATGCGTCTAGCTTTTTTTTTCCTGCCAAGACGCTGCTATCAGGAGTAAAAGCGTTTAGCTGGGCAAATGCCGTGTGTGCATGGGGCCTGTAAATTGAAACAATAGACCGTCACACTCACAAACTTTCTATTTTCCAGAAGTGGTGAAGGATACAAAGTTTTATGCAAAGGTAATTTTTTAGGTACAAAAAGAACCATTTTTTTAATGTACGGTCAGCAATCCTTTCATCCCTTCAGTTTTTGTTAAAATCACGAAATGCATCCATTCAAAGCAAGGAGAGAATGCTCATAAATAACCGCCTGCAGATAAGAGTCCAGCTAAGGACAGAGAAAGTAATCATAGCCGTGAGCTGAATGAATGGAGTCGGGTTCATGGGAGTCTACTGGAGGAACTGTAACTATAGATACAATATTACAGAGACCTCCAGACTTCCATCTATAGTATCCATCCGGCCTTGGGTTGCACCAAGTTGTATCAGAGATGAGATAAAGCCAAACAAGAATTTTCATTTTCAGTACATTCGTTCGATTTTGGAATCATTAAATTGACGTTCGTTTTTTGGGGTCTATTCATAAAGCAGTGACTGTCCGCAAACCTTCTCTGTTGGAAAAGCAATCACCGTCATTTAAAACACCCGAGCCTTGAAGATTCACCCGCAGAGGATGTTTGCTTAATATCAGGTTTTTTAACTTTATAAATATATCCTTAGATTTTTTTTTACTCCAATATTAGGAAATATTCCACGCTGTGATAGTGTGCTACACTTTATTCCCTTGTGTTTTGACATACACGATATCTTTGGATTCTGGGCTGCAATGCTGATTTGTTGGAATCTTCTATGTCAGCCTTCCGCCACCTTTTTACATGGAGAAACCCTTGAAATTACTTTCAGATCTCAGGAAACCTTGCTAATAATTATAAGATCTCATGGCGAATTAGTGTGAACAGTACGTTGAGATATAAGAATAAATAACTGAACAAGAAACATAATATCAGAATATTTGGTACTAAAGGCTACGCTATACTTGACTTTCAATGATAATAATGAAACCTAATAAAAAAAATCCCCTTTCACACTGAAGCGTTTTTTCAGGCGTTTTAGCGCTAGAAGTAGCCTTTAAATAGCGCCTGAAAACCGCCTCTCATTCATTTCCTTTTTGTTTACAAAAGTTTTATTTGGAAGTTCAAATGTAAAGTTACAGTACAATATATATGAAGTCAATTAACAATAAATCATGGATTGTCGTTAAAACAGTATGTGGTAATATTAATAGAGGTAATGATGCGGTATAGAACATATGACATATATATAATGAGGGCAATGTTATGCTTAAGAAAGAGTATGGAACAATGAAAAGTATAATAGATAGTTGTATCGAGTTTTGCTGCATAAAGGTTGAACATATAGAATTTTATTTTACGAACAATGGTGTTTTTTGGTAAGTTCCAGTAGGACCATTTTTTATTAAAGAAAAATACAGAATTGTTGACATTTTTGCAGATTTATTAAAAAAGAAAAACTGAAATATCACATGGTCCTAAGTATTCAGACCCTTTGCTCAGTATTTAGTAGAAGCCCCTTTTGATCTAATACAGCCATGAGTCTATTTGGGAAAGATGCAACAAGTTTTTCACACCTGGATTTGGGGATCCTTTGCCATTCCTCCTTGCAGATCCTCTCTAGTTCTGTCAGGTTGGATGGTAAACGTTGGTGGACGGCCATTTTTAGGTCTCTCCAGAGATGCTCAATTGGGTTTAAGTCAGGGCTCTGGCTGGGCCATTCAAGAACAGTCACGGAGTTGTTGTGAAGCCACTCCTTCGTTATTTTAGCTGTGTGCTTAGGGTCATTGTCTTGTTGGAAGGTAAACCTTCGGCCCAATCTGAGGTCCTGAGCACTCTGGAGAAGGTTTTCATCCAAGATATCCCTGTACTTGGCCGCATTCATCTTTCCCTCGATTGCAACCAGTCGTCCTGTTCCTGCAGCTGAAAAACACCCCCACAGCATGATGCTGCCACCACCATGCTTCACTGTTGGGACTGTATTGGACAGGTGATGAGCAGTGCCTGGTTTTCTCCACACATACCACTTAGAATTAAGGCCAAAAAGTTCTATCTTGGTCTCATCTCACCATCTTGGAGTCCTTCAGGTGTTTTTTTTTAGCAAACTCCATGCGGGCTTTCATGTGTCTTGCACTGAGGAGAGGCTTCCGTTGGGCCACTCTGCCATAAAGCCCCGACTGGTGGAGGGCTGCAGTGATGGTTGACTTTCTACAACTTTCTCCCATCTCCTGACTGCATCTCTGGAGCTCAGCCACAGTGATCTTTGGGCTCTTCTTTACCGCTCTCACCAAGGCTCTTCTCCCCCGATAGCTCAGTTTGGCCAGACGGCCAGCTCTAGGAAGGGTTCTGGTCGTCCCAAATGTCTACCATTTAAGGATTATGGAGACCACTGTGCTCTTATGAACAAGTGCAGGAGAAATTTTTTGTAACCTTGGCCAGATCTGTGCCTTGCCACAATTCTGTCTCTGAGCTCTTCAGGCAGTTCCTTTGACCTCATTATTCTCATTTGCTCTGACATGCACTGTGAGCTGTAAGATCTTATATAGACAGGTGTGTGGCTTTCCTAATCAAGTCCAATCAGTATAATCAAACACAGCTGGACTCAAATGAAGGTGTAGAACCATCTCAAGGATGATCAGAAGAAATGGACAACATCTGAGTTAAATATGAGTGTCACAGCAAAGGGTCTGAATACTTAGGACCATGTGATATTTCAGTTTTTCTTTTTTAATAAATCTGCAAAAATGTCAACAATTCTGTGTTTTTCTGTCAATATGGGGTGCTGTGTGTAAATTAATGAGGAAAAAAATGAACTTAAATGATTTTAGCAAATGGCTGCAATATAACAAAGAGTGAAAAATTTAAGGGGGTCTGAATACTTTCCGTCCCCACTGTAGACTATCATGTAAGGTATGGCAGATAGTTTAAGCATTTCCATCCTGGACAGAACTTGAGACCATACTAGTTTGTTAGATCTCCAGTTATAATCAATCATCCATTGATAGAGCTGCACAATGAGTGGAATAGTCTATTGCAAGAGGCAGGTATATTAGGTATGTTGGCATACAGAAGGCAGATTTGTGGGGTGGGAACTATTTTTTGTTTGGATGACATCTCAATTGCCAAATTTGCTCGAGGTATTTACAGCTCCAGAATGTGTGCAAAAATGTGCCTGGTTCTGAACAGCCCCTAAAACAATCAGGGGAGGCTGCAGGGGTAGAAAGAGTGGATTTTGGTGGGGGTCAAGTACCATCTGGAGAACAGCTTCATCGGAGTTTCCCTGAATGCGATTGCTTTCTTACTTTTACGAAGGTTGTCTGTCATTGTGATCCACATTTCTTTGGGGAGGGAACAGTCTATCTCGGATTTCCAGTGAAGCATTGGTCTAGATTTATCGGGCATAGAAAAGTTATTGAGGTAACAGTATAGCTGAGAGATCAGGCCTCTATCTCTCGAAGAGGATATGCATATTTGCTCAAAAAGAGTGTTTGGGGGATGAATGGATAGCGAGTAATGATCAGCAATAGAAGGATTTAATATGCATATAATGAGGGAGCTCAGATGAGGGAAGATTATATTTAGATTGAAGTGTGGTAAAAGATGGGAATTCATTCTTAATTAGTAGAGATATTAATGTAGTTAGGTTATTGTTTATCCATAGAGAGAGTAGATCACCTTCATTATTGTAAGCTAAATTAGGCCTAGAGACACCTCGGTAGGAGGCTAATGGTGGGGTGTCAGAGGAAAGTTTAAAGGTGTTGTTGATTTTAAGCCATATTTGAAGAAAGTGCGCAACTATTGCATTTTGTTTAAGGAGAGTGTGGTGGGAATTTAGATTGGACCACAGGATGCCTTGTAGGTGTAACGGGGAGATTGAGGTGGATTCAATTTTTTTCCAAGGGATGTTGCGGTTTGAGGCGAACCATTGGGATAATTGTGTGAGTCTGGCTGCTAGAAAATAGTGCCATAGGTTAGGGATGCCAAGCCCACCTTTAGATTGTGGTCTATGCATGAGAGGGTAGCCACATCTAGGTTTTTTATCTGACCAGATGAATCTGTTAAACTCCCTTTCAAGTTTAAATTCTGGTTTTGGGGACGTTACTAGAGAGGGCACGGAAGTAGTATGGGAGTTTGGGAATGATTGTCATCTTAATGGCACATGTCCTTCTGAGGAAGGAGATGTGACATGCTGACCAAGTTTTGGCCTCTCATTCATTTTAGTGTGTCTTTTCACACTGGGGCGGTGCGCTTGCGGGACGTTAGGAAAAGTCCTGCAAGCAGCATCTTTGAGGCGGTTTGGGAGCGCTCCCAAAATGCCCTGCTCATGAAATGAATGGGCAGTGCTTCCACAGTGCCAGAAAAGCGATTTGGTAGCGCCACAACATGGGCGCTTTTAACCCCTTCTTCAGGGTTAAAAGCGCCCTGCTAGCGGACGAAAAGCGACGCTTAAAGAGCGGTAAAGCACCTCTAAAATGACTGGTCCGTTTATGCAGAGTGGACACAGACACATGGCCGAATAATTAAAAATGGAGCCATGGGTTTCACATATGGCTTGTTGGGATGTGAGATAGTGTAGTGGCTCTGAGTGATTTTAGAGTCGGAGCGAGGCTTGGCTCTGAGTAACATCAGAGCAAGGCATTTAGTCAGAGCGAGGCTTGGTTAGAGTGGTGAATCGCTTAAGTGGGAAGTGAGAACGAGGCTCTGGCAGATACGAGAAGTATATACAGCGATGACAGGGGAAGATGCCCACGCCCCAGAAGAAGTCGTTTTGGTGACGAAACTGGTCGGGCTGAGGTGTCAATTCCTGTCGTCACGTTTGGAAGAAAGTTTACAATCGTTACCGTGCCCTTTAGTGTTCTTTTACTCACTCTTTCCCCCAGAAGAAGACCTCTACTGTTAATGGTCGAAAACACGTCGGGGCTTTCCAGTATGCCTATATATACCTATATAATGCTATGTTTTTTATGTATATCCATGGCTGTATTATGATGTATTTGCAATAGCCTCGTTCACAGAGCTCATGTTTTAACATAAATCAATGTCTTTGTATGTTACTACTTTCTTCAATATATTTATATTTTTTCAATTCATTTTTGAATTTCTTGCTGCAATACAAAACCCCACAGGAAAACTTTTCCAATTTATATTCCAATTGGGGTATGCAGCAACCCTTATCTCACTATCAGTATCGCCCTCCACTTTCATTATTGTCTTGGGTGGTTAAACACTCGCTCCCCAGCTTTGATACTTGTGAGTTAAGACATGAGCTATGTTTTTCTACGTTCAATATTGCTTTAGGATATTCTTTTGATGCATTAGATGTTGTATTAGAATTCTCGTAATATGAGTACTTTTCAAGGCGCTGAGTGGGCCAGTCTCATGTCAGGTTATGAAACTGATTTTGGGAAGGGAGATCAGATTGATACCCAAATCTCCTCCCTTTTCCAGAAACTAGGCCGCTTTTTAGAAAAAAAGTCAGCACTTTTTTGGCATACAAAATCCTTTGACAGTTATGTGAGGGAACGCATTAACCCCTATGGGTTACGTATACAAATTTTTCAAAATATTGAACAGATTAGCCATGAATGTTAAAAAGAATGGGAAGATCATTTGAAACAATGTTCTTGTGAAACGATGCTTATCCTCACCAGGGAGTATAATAGGCAAATTGACCTCTTGGATGGGCAAATCAATAGTTTGGAACCAGCCTTGGTCCCTTTCAAAGACCATAGGCTTTTTTCCAAACTACAAACCAAATTGAAGGAAAATGTATCGATTCATAATAAAAAATTTTTACAGAAGAAGGAGATCAAATTCTGGAGGGACCAGTCAGCCTTATCAGAGGGGTGAGCCTATAAATGGCATATTACTAATTTACAACAAAGAAAACCACACCTGTTGGATCCCGAATATAGTGTGGATCTCTCCAAACCAAAGGCCCTCACCTCTGACCAAAGGGAACTTTATGTACCCCAGACCAAAACCATGGACATCGATTCTGACCACGCTGATGAGGTTTCACAGACTGATCAGTCCTTGTCCATGACATGCACTAATCATATAGGTCACATCGGAACAGGGAAACCGGATTCCTCTCTTTTGAATGTATCCACTAATGTGAGTAATACAGCCCAAGTTACAGGACATCTCAAACCTACAATTACTAAAATTTTAAACCTAACACGCGGAGTAAGTTCCTCCCCTCAGTCTCACAAGGGAGGGAAAGGTCTGGAAAGGTCTGGATCCTTATGTTATTCAGATACAGCCCATCCCCCAAGCGTAACCAATTTATCCTTATATGATCTAATTAATGTGGAGACTAATGTGCTCTCATGTGGTTTGACTTTTTGTCCACAAGCCAATTTTGATTTGTTTGAGGCTTTTACTGACATACAACTGTTTGTACGCATTAAAATGCGTGTACGCTAAAAATGAGTCAGACATAGACATCACGGATTGGTGTAAGTACAGCATGAAGAAGTTCAAGGCATTACGAGATCTCACACTTCTTTTTAAAAAAAATAACACCATTGATCTGATTGATCAAATTGATCTTGATAAAATCCTTGAGGATATCAATAAATCCACTTTGAATCTTATCACTTCTTTTAAAAAACCTCCAAAGAAATTTCCTTCCCCGAACATTAACCCCAATGTATATATTTTTTTTAAAACAAACCATTAGGGACATCTTTAAATTACCATCAAAGAAAAAAAATCCTATCAACTTAACTGTTGAAGAAAATAAAGCTTTGTAAAATTTATGTAAGAATAAGACTATTATAATAAAAGCTTCTGATAAGGGTGGGAATGTGGTCATAATTCCCACTACAAGTGTATGTGCCTCAGAATCTGAACAATTCCTCGTGGTACAAAAGTATTTCTCTTGCACGAATTGATAGATTTAACAATGCATTGTATAGGCTTGTTGATCAAGCATATGGCCAAGGTAGAATTTCTAAAGATCTTTGGGAGTTTATTAGAACTAAACACCCTTGGGTGGCTGCATTCTATAGCCTCCCACAAAAATCCCATTGATCCTACAGGACGTCCTATTGTTTCCGGGAATGGCAGTATTTTTGAAAAATCTAAGCAGAGTAATTGGCTCTTTTCTACAACCGTATGTACTTGCCTTGCCTCCTTCATCAAAGACACAATTCACTGTTTACAAAAAATTGAGGAAATAGCCTTCAAAAATGAATCTATTTTGGTTGCCTTGGACATAGAAGCCCTGTATAGCTCTATCCCCAACGAGAAAGGTCTGGCTGTTATATCCAAGGTCCTCCAACATGGCTCCTGTCATGACAGAGCAATGAATGATTTCATTCTCAACGGTCTTGAGATCATCTTGAACCACAACTCCTTCCTCTTTGATGGCTCCCACTACCTCCAGGTGCAGGGCGTAGCGATGGGGACATGTTGTGCCCCATCCTACGCCAATCTGTACCTGGGGGAGTGGGAGCAGTCTCTCCTAGGCGATGATGACCTCGTCAAGTACACGAGCCACATCACAACATGGCTCAGGTACATTGACGATGTCTTCATCATCTTGGAAGGGGACGGAAGCTATGCTCATGAAATTTTTCGATCAGATCAATATTAACAATTTAAATTTAAAATTTACCATCACTTTTGACACAAGCACTATCACCTTTCTTGACGTTCGGGTTTTCTCCACTGTAGGGAGTAAATTGCGCAAAACGTTGTTCAGGAAAGAAACGGACCGGAACACCGTGCTGCATGCTGACAGTTTCCACCCCCACTTTATTAAAAAATTCTATACCTTTTGGACAACGCCTTCGTAGAAACTGTTCTGATGAAAGTTGTAAATTACAATACAGACTTTTGGAAAGGGGATATAGTCGGTCCTGCCTATGTAAGGCTTTTAATAAAGCGGTCACCAAATCCCGCAATGACCTTCTTTTTAAAACCCAGGTCAAAAAGACTTCAGACTGTAAAACAACTCAGCGAATTATGCGTTTCTCTAAGCAACACAAACAAATTAGAGAGATTATTCAACGTCACTGGTCAATTTTGACTGGGGACTTGAAAATTCAGAAATTTGTTCCAAACGCTCCCTCTATTACGTTCAAAAGGGCCATGTCAATTAAGGACAGACTAGTCACAAGTGAATTTAGGGGAGAGTTCATAAAAGAGCACTGCCCCGCAAGAGGGTCCGTCCCGTGCGGTCATTGCTCTCATTGTCCCCTCATTAGAAAGGAAAAGACATTCCTACTTCCAAATGGAGAGAGGTTTTCACCTCCCCATTTCGCCAACTGTCAGACGTGTGGCCTAGTATATACAATGCTCTTCGAATGCAATGCATTTTATATAGGGAAAACTAGACAGGAGTTTCGGTGCCGTATTGCACAGCACACCTACAGTATGCAATCGGAAACCAATACTTACCACTTGGCAGACACACTGTGTCTAAACACAATCACAAATGCCTAAAGTTTCCTTTGTCACCCTCGAATGAATACATATTCCGGTCAGGAGCGGCGATTGGAATAAGTCCCTTCTTCAACGAGAACAGAGGTTGATCTTTAGGCTACAGGCAACAGTATATCCTGGCCTGAATGAGTCCATCTCCTTTGCCCCCTTTCTGAATGGATTTGCATTGGGCAAAACACAGTAATCTATATCCAATTATATTAGGACAAGTCAGTTCTTGTTTTCTGAATATCCTAGTGCCATTTAAGATTTTCTGCCGCTTTTTGAACGTAATATTAACTATATGCTCATGATTATTGTTTATTAAATGATTGCTGTTCAAGTGTATCTATTGTTTTGATACATATATGCACAATTTGACCCTTTGATTTTATAACTGTGCTCTTTGCCATTACAGGTTCCAGCTATGTGGCCGGCACTCCTGGCCCCTGTACAATTGGGGGTGGTGTCCTCTCTGGCCAGCTTTGGGCCTCACAGCAGGCGGGGGGATGACGGGGATTGCCGTTTTTTTCCCCCTTAGTTTATGTGTACTGAAGGCGGCCTTCTTTATGTCGGCCACAGGAGGGAGCATATTCCTGCCGGTGGCGTCCCGTGATCACTCCAGGCGTTTTTTTTTTTGGCCTACCTTGCATGTGCCCGTTTTTCTGGACGTGTGCTGTATGCCATGACGTCACGCACGTTGCAGCGGAAGTGACGACAGCGATCGGAGGGGTTCTCCCCTTCCGGAATGCCTGGGAGACTGCGTGGGGGCCGCCCATCATGGTGGTTCCTTTCCCCTATCACTCAGGAGGGGTTGGGAGAGAGGAAGGGGGCGATTACTGGGCCAAGGGCCAATCAAATTCACATTGGGGTAATACATATATAACATGGTGAATGAGGATCCATTTCAGATCCCAGGCAACCATCACCTTGAACAGACCTAAACCTTGTCTATGATTAAAGTAAGTAACGTCCTTTATACTTATGGGTACTCACTGGACTCTATCTTATGTCCACTTTATTTACCCCAAATTCAATAATTCTTATTTATATACCATTTGGTTTTTAGGTCCTCTAAATTGTTCGTTCAAATCAGTGTTCGATGTGCGGCTTTTATGCCTCGCTACTCCTTTTTCATCCTAGCTTGACAAATCTACTTCTTTAGGTAAATATTTCAAGGCCTCTATTCCACTTTTCTTTTTTAGTGCACCCAACGTCACCTGTTTTCACTTTCATTACTTTTCACAACACACTTTATGCACCCCATCTTTGTCACCTCTTTTCATCCATTGTTTATTTGTTGTTGCTTGTCGCCTTGTCACTCATCACACTCACCATTATTCGCTTATTTTCCTCATACCTCTTTCTCCTTCAGTTCTGGGTGGTTCCAGTTCTGTCCTATGTTGTTCTTGTTCATCAATTCTTGTCCATTTTCACTTTCTAGTCACTCTTATTTCCCCCCTTCACTTACACTTCCTGTCTTGCACTTAGGCCCCTTTCACACTGGGGCGGTAGGGGGCGTCGGCGGTAAAACAGCGCTATTTTTAGCGCTGTTTTACCGGGGTATTCGGCCGCTAGCGGTACGGTTTTAACCCCCCACTGGCGGCCGAAAAAGGGTTAAAACCCCTCATATAGAGCGGCTATAGCCGCGGTATTACCGCGGTATAGCCGCGCTGTCCCATTGATTTCAATGGGCAGGAGCGGTTTAGGAGCGGTGAATACACCGCTCCTTCACCACTCCAAAGATGCGGCTGACAGGAGATTTTTTCTTCTCCTGCCAGCGCACCGCTTCAGTGTGAAAGCCCTCGGGCTTTCACACTGAACAAACAGCGGAGGCTGTTTAGGGGCGGTTTGCAGGCGGTATTTTTAGCGCAATAACGCCTGCAAACCGCCCCAGTGTGAAAGGGGCCTTATTCTTCAATCCTTTCTTTTTTCTCACTCTCACACCAGCTGCACTGTTCCACTCTTTTTCACCCCTTTTTCTTTCCCTTCTTTCTACGTACTTTTTTCTTTTCTTTTCTTTGCTTTTCTTTTTCTTTTTTTTTTTTCTTTTTCTTTTTCTTTTTTTCTTTTTTTTTCTTTTGCTTTTTCTTTTCCCCCTGCTTTTTGCTGTGGCCTTTTTGTGTTTGGTTGTTGTTGCTGTTTACCCTCATTTGTCCTCCCAGTCTTCATCTTGATTTCACATCCTTTTTCTCTCACCTTCATCACCAACACCCCTGTTTTGCCATTATTCTTGCATTTTTTCACATTCTCATTTCACTCTTTCTTTATGTCAGTCTTATTTCCATTCTTTTCATTGATACACCGCTTATACACATCCATAGTTCTAATATAATTATTAGCCTTTGAAAACTGATAACCAATTTAATATATTATCATTATACACTCAAATAGTGACTTGGTGAGATTTTGGTCCTGTTCTCGACTCCTGGCTCCTCCTCGCCCTTTCCCTGTTGTGGGCTCAAGCGCGGCCTCTTCTGGCCTTTTCGGTATCTGCCCCTTCATCTGTGCGGTGCGGTGCCGCGTCGCCTGGATCCTCAAGCAATTTTTAGGCACAGCATTTGGGAGGCTACTTGGCACGTACCTGGTCGAAGTCTGAAGTGACAAGGTCAGCCTCTCTTGTATGTCCAACCCAGGTCCCGCTGACAGTGGAGACAATAGGAACCAAGGGACAGGAGGAACACAAGTGTCTGCAGATGTAGCCCCGGAAGATTGAAGCAGGTGATGTGACTCTTGGAAGGCAGAAAATCGCAGCAGGTCGCAGGAACGTAGTTGCAGATACTCGGGAGGCAGTGCGGAGCCAAACAGGAGACAGGAGCGTAGTCACAAGGATAGCCGGGTTCGGTAGCAGGCAGGCAGCAAGGTACCAAGACATCAGGCAGGAGCGGGGTCAAATAGAAAAGCCGGGATCAGGAACCATTAATCAGAAGTGTAGGAGAGTCCAGCAGCAAGGTCAAGGAAAGCCAAGGTTCAGAAACGGATAATCAGGCAAGTAACAACAGGATACAACGGGATACAGGTACAGGAACAGCTGAAGATCAGTCAGCATCTGTCTGAGGTCACTGCGCCCCTTAAATAGGCCGTCTGGTGCCAAAGGAGAGTGAGGACGCGTTCCCACGGATGCGCACACTTCTTTGCGCACGCGCATTGGTGCATCTGCGATCTGCCGAGTTCTTTGTGCGCGAGCGCGCCCGAAAGCGCAATGATTCTCTTACACTACTTCTACAGTTGCCAGTGGTAAATATAATTGAAGAACTACAAAATATGTGTCAATACCAATACATACTGTTATCTGACTTTTAAATGTCTATTTTTACAATATATTTCTCTTTAGAGTTCTTTTACTCTTTCTCCCAGAAGAGAACCTCTACTATTAATGGTCGAAACGCGTCGGAACATTCCAGTATGACTATATATACCTATATCATGCTATGTTTTTTATGTATATCCATGGCTGTATTATGATGTATTTGCAATAGCCTCCTTCACAGAGCTCCTGTTTTAACACAAATCAATGTCTTTGTATGTTACTACTTTCTTCAATAAATTTATATTTTTTCAATTCATTTTTGAATTTCTTGCTGCAATACAAAACCCCACAGGGAAACCTTTCCAATTTATATTCCCAATGGGGTGTACAGCAACCCTTATCTCACTATCAGTATCCACTTACATACACACACACTATTATGGCAACGCCGCCACAGTGAAAGATAAGTACGGTAGCACATCATTATTGGCAGAACTGGTCAGAGGGAGATATTTCCCATCTCCCCGCTGGCACACAATGTGACAGTGCTAATGCACACTGGGTGATTAGGGTGTGCCCAGGCACACCCGGCACACCCCCTGCACACGCCTATGATTTAGAGTGATCTCCTTCGTCTTCCGTATGCTGGAAATGAATCGTTGACTGAGCATATAACATATATGAGCCTCATTGACTCCCCGTAATAAGTGGTCAACGCTCTCTGGTAAGAGCACACCCATTAATTTGTTTATGAACTATTATTATAGTGTCACAATAGTGACACCTGGACTCACTGAACTTCATTTAAAGCGGAGTTCCACACAAAAATGGAACTTCCGCTTTTTGGAACCCCCCCCTCCGGTGTCACATTTGGCACCTTTCAGGGGGGAGGGGGGTGCAGATACCTGTCTAAGACAGGTATTTGCACCCACTTCCGGCATAGACTCCCATGGGAGTCTATGCCTCTTTCCGTCCCCACTGCGCTGTCTGCTGGGAACACACAGCTCCCAGGAGAGAGCGGGGACCACTAGGAACGCGCAGCGCGACTCGCGCATGCGCAGTAGGGAACCGGGAAGAGAAGCCGCAACGCTTCACTTCCTGATTCCCTCACCCAGGATGGCGGCGGCAGCTGCCGAGAACCGAGCGGGTTCTCGGCGTCCCCTGCCGACATCGCTGGACCCCGGGACAGGTAAGTGGCCATGTATTAAAAGTCAGCAGCTGCAGTATTTGTAGCTGCTGGCTTATAATTTTTTTTTTTTTTTTTTGGTGGTGTGGGTGAACCCCCGCTTTAAGCGCAACACATTTTTGTATAGATTTTTTGTTATGTGATAATATCTCACGTGAGTGGTGCAGCTATTTGTGTTATATTGATAATTTGATATTACGAGCGCAGTTATTTGTTTTTTATGGACACAGACACAGCCAGCTCTCCTCTATGGCAGGTTGGATGTAAATGGACAGCCTGTCCATTTACACCCGACTGCCATCAGATTTGATCTGCTCCATCGGATCGCATCAGACTGGATGTCGGCAGGTGTAAACAGACACATGGTCATTTACATAGGCCAGTCCATAGGGGATAACAGAGGGTCTGATTGGGTGGGTCTGCCCAAGTAAAAAGGGGCCTTATATTGGTGGTTAGTTAGATGAATGCCACTTACATTGGTGGTCAGTAGGAATAATGCTCCTTACATTGGTAGTCATTGGGAAGAATGATCCTTACATTGCTGGTCATTGGGAAGAATGATTCTTACATTGCTGGTCATTGGGAATAATGATCCTTACATTGGTCATTGGAACAAATGATCCTTACATTGGTGGTCATTGGGAAGAATGATCCTTACATTGCTGATCACTGAGAAGAATGCTCCTTACATTTCTGGTTATTGGGAAGAATGATCCTTAAATTGCAGGTGTTTGGGGAAAATGCCCCTTACATTGGTGGTCAGTGGGAAGAATGCCCCTTATATTGGTGGTCAGTGGGAAGAATGCTCCTTACATTGGTGGTCAGTAGGAAGAATACTCCTTACATTGGTGGTAATTGGAAAGAATGCTCCTGACATTGGGGCCAGTTGGAAGAATGCTGGTCATTGTGAAGAATGCCCCTTACATTGGTGATCAGTGGGAAGAATGCTCCTTACATTGGTGATCAGTGGGAAGAATGCTTCTTACATTGGTGGTAATTAGGAAGAATCCCCCTTACATTGGGGCCAGTTGAAAGAATGCTTCTTACATTGGTGGTCATTGGGAAGAACCTCCCCTTACATTGGTGGTCAGTAGGAAGAATGCTCTTTACATTGCTTGGTCATTGGGAAGAATGCTCCTTACATTGGTGGTCATTGGGAAGAATGCTCCTTACATTGGTGGTCATTGGGAAGAATGCCTTTTACATTGGTGGTCAGTGCAGAACAAAACAAATCTATGATGTCAACGGTTACCCTTTTTGAAGGGCAGAAATTGATTGCTGCTCAAGGAACCTCTAACAACCTTTGGAGGAACCCTACCATTCCATGGAACCTTGAGAAAGGCTCCTCTATGTTGATGGACTGGAGACATTATAACATTTGTAGCGACTGTTTCTTTTGTGTTTTCCTGGGAGATTAGTGTGTTTACAATATTCTACATTGTGTATTCCAGGTTACTTCTTATACATTGTTGCAGTTAACACTCAGCTTTGTGTGTATATCAGGTCCAGCTGATCATTTTTGTTTCAGTTGTTGGGTATGACAGCTCAGCATATTGCTGGTTTCTTGACACTAAAAACTTATCATTCCTGTTTCAGATTTACATAAAATGTCTCTTGTAAAAAATGATTGGTATGCAAAGCCGGGAAATCCTATATCTTTAGCTGCTCATGCTGACATGGGACTAAATATTTTTTTCTTGTCTGAAAACACAGTTTTTACACCACATAGTGAAGGGGCTGAGATGACAGGTAGAATCCATCCTTGCCAACTCATTTCCTGGCAGTGGAAGGTCTGGTGGTGGGCTCCCTGCCCCGCTGTTCAGGAGGAATGCCCCTTTTCTGCCTTTTTATTAAAAAAGACTTTGTATAGAAAAATGAGTCTATATGGACCCTGAATTGTTCAGCATCCCAGGAATAAGGAACACGTGTAAGAGAAAGATTAGAGTCTTTCCAGGTACCATAGAAAAGTACATAGAGTATAACAAACATTAGTAACTTTTATTTGAACATTTACAAAATCGATCCCAGGGAACGTTCTCTCTGCCACCTGCACAATGAATAAGAAGCGCATTTTGACATACAAAGTAGCTTTGCACATTGTCTCTTCTTATTAAAAGCCAACATTTTATCGTTGCCATAGAAACTGCTGACCGCACTGTCACCTGACCGTGCTTTATGTAAGATGTAGAATCCTGCAGAAGATAGCCCACTTTACTCTGTAAGTTACACAGGTGATATCTACAGCAAAGAATGGGGAAAAAAATAATTATTTCAAGGGAGACTCCAGCTACATATAGTTATATATATATTAGGGATGCACCGAAATTTCAGCGGCCGAAAATAAACTGCCGAAAATGGTGTTTTCGGCACAGTGCCGATAGGAAAATATTGTTAATTCTAGAGCCGAAAATGGGGCGGGGCCTGGGCCCTCGCCCCCTGGTGCAGCCCATTGCGGGGGCGTCTTCCTGGCTTGCCCCAATCCTCCTCCCTTCCATAGAGCACCGATCGAGCTGAATTGCACGGGCCACAATAACAATGTCTCACCTCCTGTGGCAGACGAAACACTGGTCCAATGGCGGGACATTGAATCAGCGTGACGTGATCACAGGAGGTGGGACATTGTTACTGCAGCCCGGGCAATTCAATTCACAGCTCCAGGACACACGGAGATCGACGCTCTGATCCAGGCATGGGTGAGGCTGCATCCAGACACAGGCAGGCTGCATAATGACTGGCACTGGCAAGCTGCATATGATGGGCACTGGCAGGCTGCATATGACTGGCACAGGCAGGCTGCACGATGGGTAATGACAGGCTGCATATGACAGGCACAGGCAGGCTGCATCTGATGGGCACTAGTGAGGCTGCATTGATCTCTTGTATCATATCTGCAGTCTCTGACCATCTCCTGTACCATGTCTGCAGTCTCTGACCATCTCCTGTACCATGTCTGCAGTCTCTGACCATCTCCTGTAGTATGTCTGCAGTCTCTGACCATCTCCTGTACCATGTCTGCAGTCTCTGACCATCTCCTGTACCATGTCTGCAGTCTCTGACCATCTCCTGTACTATGTCTGCAGTGTCTGACCATCTCCTGTACTATGTCTGCAGTCTCTGACCATCTCCTGTCGTATATCTGCAGTCTCTGACCAACTCCTATCATATATCTGTTGTATAAGAAGCTTAGGTCAGAAGCTTCTTACCACGTGATCAGCTGTGACCAATCACAGCTTATCATCGCGTGAACAAGGAAGTGCCGGTAAATGGCATTCCTCGATTCGCACTGACAGGGAGAGCCGATCGGTGGCTCTCCCTGTCAGAGGGGGAGTCTTTGCTGATAATCAGCACATTGATTATCAGCACAGCCCCATCAGATGTGGAAAAAAGGTACCCAGTCAGTGCCCCCTCAGGATCGCCTATCAGTGCCCAATAAAGTGCCGAAAAAATTGCCAATCAGTGCCAAATAATGCCCACCACAGTGCCAGTCAGTGCCCATCACATTGCCAATTAGTGCCCTACAGTAACACCTGTCAAAACCTCATCACTACCTCATCAGTGCTGCCCATCAGTGCCACCTGCCAGTGCCACCTGTCAGTGCCAATCAGTACTGCTTATCAGTGCCAAGAAGTGCCACCTGTCAGTGCCCATCACAGTCGCCTGTCATTGCCCACCACAGCCGCCTGTCGGTGCCCATCAGTGTCGCCTACAGGTGCCCATCAGTGCTGCATATCAGTGCCGCCTATCAGTGCCCATCAATTCTACATATCAGTGCCTCCTCATCAGTGCCTATCAGTGCCAACTCATCTGTGTCCATCAGTGCCGCCTCATCTGTGCCCGTCAGTGAAGGAGAAAACAGAATTTTATAACTGAAACGAAGAAAACTTTTTTCTTTTTTCATTTGTTTAGCAAAAAATAAAAAACACAGAGGTGATCAAATACCACCAAAAGAAAGCTCTATTTGTGGGAAGAAAATGATTAAAATATAGTTTGGGTACAGTGTAGCATGACTGCGCAATTGTCATTCAAAGTGCGACAGCGCTGAAAGCTGAAAATTGTCCTGGGCGGGAAGGGGGGAAAGTGCCCGGTATTGAAGTGGTTAAAGTTCATGTGCGTGTAAAGGCAGGTGTCCCAATACTTTTGGTAATATAGCTCACACAAAAAGTAGAGCATTCACTACTTTTCAAAAACACACTGTATCAAATCGCACGGTAGCATTCTGCCTTTGTGATCTGTGTTTGGGGGGGGGGGGGGTTTCAATAAAATCATATTGATGCCTGCAGCAGATCGCACACCCAATGCATTTTGAACACAGTGAAATGAATGTCATTTCTGCTGTGATTATGACAGTGCTTTCTTCTAAAGGAATGTTATTTCCTTGCTATTGAATAGTTTATGTGTCCTCATCAGCATCCTCCCAATGTATTTATAGCAAACCAGTATAATATTGGCACTGATATTGGTGATACTGTATAATACAGTTTCTGTTGTGATCATCTTTTTTTCTATGGCAAGTTGCACTTTAACCTCTTCAGCCCTGGAAGATTTTCCCCCTTCCTGACCAGGCCATTTTCTGCGATTCGGCACTGCGTCGATTTAACTGACAATTGTGCGGTCGTGCGATATAGCACCCAAATATTTTTTACTTTTTGCTATAATAAATATCCCCCCAAAAAAGTGAAAAAACTAATTTCTTCATCAGTTTAGGCCAATATGTATTCTTCTACATATTTTTGTTAACCCCCCCCCCCCCCCGCAATAAGCGTATATATTGATTGGTTTGCACAAAAGTTATAGTGTCTGCAAAGGGGATAGATTTATGGCTATTTTATTATTATTATTATTTTTTTTTTACTAGTAATGACAGTGATCTGCAATTTTTAGCGGGACTGCGACATTGCAACGGACAGATCAGACACCTAACTGACATTTTTGACACTTTTTTGGGAACCAGTGACATTATTATAGTGATCAGTGCTGAAAATATGCACTGTTTTTGTACTAATGACACTGGCCGGGAAGGAATTAACATCAGGGGCTAGCAAAGGGTTAAATGTGTTCCCTCAATGTGTGTTCTAACTGTATGGGGAATGGTGTGACTGGGGAAACACATAGATCCGTCTTCCTGCATAGCAGAAAGACAGGATCTGTGTGATCTCCTCTGTCAGAATGGAGATTTGCCTTGTTTACACTGGCAGATCCCTGTTCTGTCACTGCGGGGAACGATCATGGGTCGCCGGCAGACATCAAGTCCGCCGAACACGCTGATTGGCTCCCCCCACTGGCCAATGGAAGCGCACGCGCGTGCCCACAAATCGGCGCGTACGTACCAACGTACGCCTATGGCGATTTGCGGGATCGAGCCACATTGCTGCAGTGTAACTGCGGCGGATGGTCCTTAAGCAGTTCAAAGAAAGTGCATTTATCTTCATTGCCCCCTTCCCATTAGGCTGGCCATAGACGGATCGAAAATTGCTGACCCAGCCAAATTAAAATCCATCTATGGGCAGGCTGGTTGTACAGAAGTCGATCTATTGATAGAATTGAGTAAAAACCAGCCTGTCGGGTTTTTTTTGTGTGCGACCACTGCTGGTGGCTATAGCCACCAGCAGTGATCATTGTATTCTAACGGCGGGGAAACCTTCCCCTGTTAGAATACAATAACACAGTGGGAGGGATTCCCCATCAACACTGACTGTATTGATGGGTGGGAAATCGAGCGATTTTCTCTCCTTCAACCCATGGGCTCAACCACAACCAAATACACCAAGACCTTTGAAAACTAGGGCTGTTACTGATTAAAATTTTCATGTTCGATTAATCTTTTTTTTTTTAAATCGATTAATCGACTAATTTCGATTACTTATAATGCTCATACAGATCCAACTACTTTTAGATGATTTGGCACCGTTGTTATGGCAACGGCAGAAGCCGGACATAGCGGGGCATGGCTAGGACGTCACACGGCATAAACTCAGCCTTACCGTGCCCATAATGGCAGCCTTACCGTGGCCATAATCGCAGCCTTACCGTGCCCATAATCTCAGCCTTACCGTGCCCATAATTGCAGCCTCACCATGCCCATAATCTCAGCCTCACCGTGCCCATAATCGCAGCCTCGCGGTGCCCATAATCGCAGCCTTACCGTGCCCATAATGCAGCCTCACCGTGCCCATAATCTCAGACCTACCATGCCCATAATCGCAGCCTCACCTTTCCCATAATCACAGCCCCACCGTGCCCATAATGCAGTCTCACTGTGCCCATAATGCAGTCTCACCGTGCCCATAATGCAGTCTCACCGTGCCCATAATGCAGTCTCCCGTGTTCATAATGCTGTCTCACTGTGCCCATAATGCAGTCTCACCGTACCCATAATGCAGTCTCACCGTGCCCATAATGCAGTCTCACCGTGCCCATAATGCAGTCTCCTGTGTTCATAATGCTGTCTCACCGTGCCCATAATGCAGTCTCACCGTGCCCATAATCGCAGCCTCACCGTGCCCATAATGCTGTCTCACCGTGCCCATAATGCAGTCTCACCGTGCCCATAATCGCAGCCTCATCGTGCCCATAATGCTGTCTCACCGTGCCCATAATGGCAGCCTCGCTGTGCCTATAATCGCAGCCCTACCGTGCCCATAATGCAGTCTCACCATGCCCATAATCGCAGCCTCACTGTAGTCAGTGCCTGTGCCTGGATTACACAGTCTGCGGGCATCTCCCGCTGTGTGACTCAGAGCTGAGTGTGAAAACTTTGGCCGCGCTGTGAGAAAAGTCCCGCCCTCCTCCTAGATCAGCTCGTGTGATAGACAGAACACTGCGTCTATAGACAGAACACTGCGTCTATCACACGAGCTGATCTAGGAGGAGGGCGGGACTTTTCTCACAGCGCGCCCAACGTTTTCACACTCAGCGGGAGATGCCCACAGACTGTGTATGACATATAGTGGAGGAGGAGGAGGAGGGAGCGGAATGCTGCGCTGCAGCCACAGCTTGGCCCAAAGCGGCCCCAGGGCAGGCAACCTACCGATCAAACAAATTAACGATTAATCGAGGAATAAAAAATGAAAATGAGAAGTTAATAAGCAAAAACAATCTTTAGAAATTTGAAAATGTATCTGGGATTTTTAAGGTGCTAAATTAGAACAAGATCATTTATAAAAAGTAGAAATTTATTGAAACAATAAAAACAAACATACAAAAGGTAGATATTGATATTACAGTACTAATACATGTGCTGACTGATTTCATCTCTACATGTTTCGCCTTGGTAATTGGCTTTTTCAGGAGATTAAATTAATATCAGGCACAGTGAGCACTAGAAATAATTACACATTTTTAGAAAAATAGGATAATCAACTGTCACAGCAACATCAGAAATATATAAGACAAATTTAACAAGTTGAAAAAAACATTAATTGATTGGAAAAATGCACAACGCCAAAGCCATAATTGATCACAATAATTACTTGTATGTTTGTGACCAATTATGGCTTTGGCGTTGTGCATTTTTCCAATCGATGAATGTTTTTTCGTTTCATTGTTTTTTATTAAAGTTTTCACATAAACAAATAGAAAGTACACTTAGACACAACTGTCATAAATTATAACACATTTCCAAGATTTCTTTGAGGGAAACTGCACGACATAGTAAACAACTATACCTAGGTGACTAGTTGTCAGGGAAGACCAGCCAGTACTCAAGATGGCCGAAGGAGAAGTCGACCTGTGACCTCAGCCTGTCAGGGAAGACTAGCCAGTACTCAAGATGGCCGAAGGAGAGGTCGACCTGTGACCTCAGCCTGTCAGGGAAGACTAGCCAGTACTCAAGATGGCCGACGGAGAAGTCGACCTGTGACCTCAGCCTCTGTCAGAACACCTTCGGTTCACCAGTGTGCACATTACCAAGGGGCTATTTAAACCTGGTCTGTGCTTGCATCCAGTGCTGTTCGTTCTACAGCGTTCCCGTGTGTTCCTGCCTGCTTTACCCGTGATACCTGCACCTGTTTACCGACCCGGCTTGCCTCTGACTCTGCTACCTGCTGCCTGCATCTGACCCGGCTTGTTCTGACTCCGCATCTGCCTGCTCCTTCTACTACCACGCTGCCAGCCCGTTGCTGACCCTGCCTGCATCCAGACTAGGCACCTGCCTCCGCTTCTGTTTCTGACGTTCCTGCCAGTGTTTGACCCGGCTTGCCCGACCTGCATCTTCCGCTCATTGGAGAACCCTGCTCCAGCACCGTGCCACCTGCCGCTGTTCCACATTACAGTGAAGACGAACTGTTTGGCACTTGTGCGACTCTGCACTTCTGCTCCTCCTGTCTACTCTATCAGGGGGCCAGAATCAGAGGAGCAAGAGAGGCCGTTCCCTGCACATCAGGCTCTACCGCCAGGTACGTGACACTAGTACATTTTATATCAAATATCAATCGTGGGATAGAGAGTGATGTCCTCCCAGTTCCAGGCACCCCATCTGGGAACAAACTGTGCCTGGGGAGAGGACAACACAACCCACCCTATAGTTCACCTATGCACATGGGGCGACAGAACAGTTACCTGTCATCGATGATGAATGTTTTTACAATTTGTTAAATTTGTGTTATTTATTTCTGATGTTGCTGTGACTGTTAATTGTCCTATTTTTCGAAAAAAATCTGTTTATTTCTAGTGCTCACTGTGCCTGATATCAATTAAATCTCCTGAAGAAGCCAATTACCAAGGTGAAACATGTAGAGATGAAATCAGTCAGCACATGTATTATTACTGTAATATCAATATCTACCTTTTGTATGTTTGTTTTTATTGCTTCAATAAATTTCTATTTTTTTATAAACGATCTTGTTCTAATTTAG
The DNA here is from genome assembly GCA_037952925.1 of Lithobates clamitans. Lineage (NCBI taxonomy): Eukaryota > Metazoa > Chordata > Amphibia > Anura > Ranidae > Lithobates > Lithobates clamitans. Next base: position 993,563 of record JBBGZY010000094.1, on the reverse strand, counting down.
CACCTTAAAAATCCCAGATACATTTTCAAATTTCTAAATATTTCTAAATATATATGTGGTGCTTTATTTTTTAGATGATAGGCGAAATACCTTCTCTCCAAATAAAAACAATCATTGAACGATTGCTGGACAATAATGTAATAATTACAACATCCACACTGGAACACTTAGAATTTGTGAGCACATGAATGTGGTCAGCTATGATTGTTATGATTGTTATTATTGTTATTATTATGGGTGTGGGTAGAACCACAAGACAGGGAGCCTACGTAGGTGTGATCCAAGACATGTGAATGGGGGGATAAAGGAATGGAAGGAAAGAAACGGAACCAAACCTCAATGTGATCAGTTGCTTTGGGGTTCAGAGGAGAGATCTGGGGGTCTAATAGACCAAGATCTCTCGGTAAAGAGTACCTGTCACTGTCCAGGTTATCTATCACAAAGATGTTGTTCAAGTTAATAAATAAAAACAATCTTTAGAAATTTGAAAATGTATCTGGGATTTTTAAGGTGCTAAATTAGAACAAGATCATTTATAAAAAGCAGAAATTTATTGAAGCAAAAAAAACAAACATACAAAAGGTAGATATTGATATTACAGTACTAATACATGTGCTGACTGATTTCATCTCTACATGTTTCGCCTTGGTAATTGGCTTCTTCAGGAGATTTAATTGATATCAGGCAGAGTGAGCACTAGAAATAAACAGAATTTTTAGAAAAATAGGACAATCAACAGTCACAGCAACATACAGAAATATACAAAACAAATTTAACAAGTTGAAAAAACATTCATCGATTGGAAAAATGCACAACGCCAAAGCCATAATTGGTCACAATAATTACCTGTTTTTTTTTTTTAGATGATAGGCAAAATACCTCCTCTCCAAATAAAAACAATCATTGAACGATTGCTGGACAATAATGTAATAATTACAATATCCACACTGGAACACTTAGAATTTGTGAGCACATGAATGTGGTCAGTTATAATTGTTATTATTGTTATTATTATGGGTGTGGGAAGAACCACAAGACAGAGAGCCTACGTAGGTGTGATCAAAGATGTGTGAATGGGGGATAAAGGAATGAAAGGAAAGAAATGGAACCAAACCTCAGTGTGATCAGTTGCTTTGGGGCTCAGAGGAGAGATCTGGGGTTTAATAGACCAAGATCTCTCAGTGAAGAGTACCTGTCACTGCCCAGGTTATCTGTCACAAAGATGTTGTTCACCCCCTTGTGATAGCAATAAAGTTGATCTCAAGTAAAGAGACCATGTAAAGAAAAATCTAAAGTGGAAATTTAGTCTGAAAATTAGGGCTCATGTACACTGCAGCTAAAAAAAAAAAAGCTGCTTTTACAGACATTTGAGCTTTTCTTTCAGCTTGAAGAAGCTTGTACTTTTTTTGGCAATTTTGCACTTTTTTATTGAGCTTCTTTAACCACTTGCCGACCAGCCACCTTCATTATACTGTGGCAGGTCGGCACGTTCCCGCGAGCCGTCGTAGCTGTCCTTTAAGTGGGATAGCAGGCGCCCATCAACTAATTTTTCCTTTATTTTGTGTGTCTTTGAGCTTCTTTGAGCTTTTTCATGCTATTTTTTTTTTCCCCATGTTTTTTGGGCACTTTTTTTCCCCACAAACCCTCCTAGATAGTATTTTCCTAACCACTATATAAACAAAACAAAATGCTGGAACAAACGTTTTCGCATGTTTTCAAGCTTTTTTGAGCTTTTTGGGGCGCTAGCTTCTCTCAAAAATGCAAGTTTGGTGGGGGGTTTTTTTCTGTCTGTAAGAGCATATGCTTGTAAACTACTGAAAAAGCCATAGGAGGTTATTTACGAAAGGCAAATCCACTTTGCACTAAAAGTGCACTTGGAAGTGCAGTCACTGTAAAACTGAGGGGTAGATCTGAAATGCGGGGAAGCTCTGCTGATTTTATCATCCAATCATGTGCAAGCTAAAATGCTCTTTTTTATTTTCCTTGCATGTCCCCCTCGGATCTACAGCAACTGCACTTTCAAGTGCACTTTCAGTGCAATTTCAAGTGCACTTTGCACTTGTAGTTTGCACTTGAAGTGCAAAGTGGATTTGCCTTTAGCAAATAACCCCCATTGTGTGCATGGACACACTGGATATCATGGAGGGGAGTTTCCAGGCAGAAAAAATAAGAGCTCAAAAAAGCTCAAAAGCCTGTAGGTGCCGATTCTTTGAGCTTCTTTTAGCTGCAGTGTGCATAAGCCCTTAAAGTGGTTCTAAGGTCTCTTGCACACGATACTCCTGTCTGAGCATCTACTTTTTCAGACCTTTTTTATGTATTTTCACGCATTTTCGCGCATATGCGTTCGTGCAATTTTAGGCCTCTTGCACTCTGCAGCTTGAAAAAGCTCAGTACAGCTTATTTTTTTTACTGGGCTAAAATACAGCCCATTAATTGTAATGTGCCCTTGCTCACAGGCGCGTAAACATGCGCCGTGTATTCTGTATAAAAAAAAAATGGAAAAATCTGCATTTTTGGTCAGTACTTGACGCCTCATGTGCGCAACACAAGAACAAGCTTCCGCGCGTGCGCGGAAACGTGCACAAATTTGCGCGGACGCATATGCGTGAATATAAGGTGAGTATTGTAGCTGAAACAGAACTTTTTATTTTTTGAAGCACCTTCGGCATTGTGTTTTTATATTGTTGTCTTTAACACTGGCGTTCTGCTGTAAGGGTTGGGGTGATGGGATTTTGTTAAGTTTCTCTAATTTGTATACAATAAAGAAAAGGTATGGGTGATGTGTCTACAGTGAGAACACGTGACCGGAGTTAGCTTTTGTACAGCTGACAGAAACACAAAAATATCTTCTCCCGTCAGATTTTAAGGGGAAGTGGTTGCTAAGAGAATTTAGAAATGTACCTAACAGTTCCCATTTTTAGGCAACACAGTTTAAGATTTTATGCATTTCATACCATTTTTAAGCTTTAAAGTGACATGAAACTGGGACAGCAAGAGAATGAGAGAGCAAGAGAGATCCAGGCAAGGGGTGCAGGCAGTGGTGGCCCGTCCATAAGGGGTGCACGAGCGCCATCCCCCTGTCCATGCATGTGGCCCCTAATCTACATTCAGGATGCCAGACGCATGGATTCCAAGGGGGGAGGGGGGGGGTTTAAGCACGGGATTAGAGCCTAAGACTCTAATAGGCTTCAAAGTAGGGTGGGCTCTGGGCGTAGAGCACTGCACTCCGAGCCCACCCAGTTGTGTGACACTAGGGAATGAATATTCCCTAGTGTTACACTAATTCTCCTCACAATCTCCTCTTCAATCAGTAAGCAGGTCTGAGACCCATTTCCCAATTGGCCGAAAGGAGAAGCTACACTGGCCACCGGGGAGGTGGAGGGAGGAGATGCGAAGAGAGGAGACGCAGGGGAAGCTAGCCAGCCGCCCGTCCTTCTCCTGGAGGGAAGCCCGAGGAGAAGCTACGTTGGCCACCGGGAGGAGGAGGGGGGGAGCAAATGCAAGAAGAGGAGATGCAGGGGCGGCTAGCCGGGTGACCGACTGACTGGAGGGGGGGGGGGGTATGTGCGTCTCATAAAATTAGAATATCATCAAAAAGTTAATTTATTTCAGTAATTCAGTTCAAAAAGTGAAACTCATATATTATATAGATGTGTTTCACACAACGTGATATATTTCAAGCATTTCTTTTTTTATTTGGATGATTATGCTTGCAGCTAGTGAAAACCCAAAATTTTGTATCTCAGAAAATTATAATATTACATAAGACCAAAAAAAAAGGGTTTTTAATACAGAAATGTTGGTTTACTGAAAAGTATGTCCATGTACAGTATAGTATGCACTCAATACTTGGTCGGGGCTCCTTTTGCATGAATTACTGTATCAATGCGCCGTGGCATGGAGGTGATCAGCCTGTGGCATTGCTGAGATATTATGGTAGCCCAGGTTGCTTTGATAGCGGCCTTCAGCTTGTCTGCATTGTTGGGTCTGGTGTCTCTCATCTTCCTCTTGACAATACCTCACAGATTCTCTATGGGGTTTAGGTCAAGTGAGTTTGCTGGCCAATCAAGCACAGTGATACCATAATCATTAAACCAGGTATTGGTACTTTTGGCAGATTGGGCAGGTGCCAAGTCCTGCTGGAAAATGAAATCAGCATCTCCATAAAGCTGGTCAGTAGAGGGAAGCATGAAGTGCTCTAGAATCTCCTCGTAGAGGGCTGCGCTGACTTTGGACTTGATAAAAAACAGAGGACCAACACCAGCAGATGACACGTCTCCTCAAATCCTCATGGATTGTGGAAAATTTTGCATTTCATTTGGAAATCAAGGTCACAGAGTCTGGAGGAAGAGTGGAGAGGCACAGAATCCAAGTTGCATGAGGTCCAGTGTGAAGTTTCCACAGTCAGTGATGGACATACTCAGGGGCGTTGCTAGGTCTGTAAAAGATCTGGGGCTAGAGCCCATACCAGTGTTCACCAACCTTTTTGCAGGCCTGCGGGGGAGTGGCACGCCGGTGGTAAGCCATGCTTCCCGGGCAATGGCTGGTGTTGAAGCTTTAATCATCATGGCACCATGGTTTATATGGTGTCAGGGTGATTGAAGCGCTGGTTAAGCAGGGACCCTGCGGCAAGAGACTCGGGGCTATGGGTCCCAGATTCGGGGCTATAGCCCCAATAGCCACCCCCTAGCAACGCCCCTGGACATACTTTTCAGTAAGCCAACATTTCTGTATTTAAAATCCTTTTTTCTTTTTTTCGGTCTCATGTAATATTCTAATTTTCTGAGATACTGAATTTTGGGTTTTGACTAGCTGTAGGCCTTAATCATCAAAATTAAAAGAAATAAATCCTTGAAATATATAAATATATCACTCAAATATATCACTGTATATCTGTATATAAAAAAAGTAGATGTGTTTCACTTTTTGAATTAAATTTTTTTGTTTGCTTTTAATATTTTTAATGTATATCTATCTATCTATCTATCTATCTATCTATCTATCTATCTATCTATCTATCTATCTATCTATCTATCTATCTATCTATCTATCTATCTATCTATCTATCTATCTATCTATATATATATATATATATATACATATTTTTTAAATATATATATATATATCTTTTTTTTTTGGTTTTGATTTTTTTGTATGCACACTTGGATTTCTGTAGTTCCCTTTATATGAAAGCCAACACAAGCTGATGTGCAGTACAATGCACTGGCTGGGGATCTTGCATTATACACTATATGCAGAGCTGTTGTGTAATAGAATTGGTTGAACCCCCCCCCCCCCTACCCAAGCACGTGCCTCTTCATCCCCCTCCATCTAAGCTGACTGTGCAGACTAAAAATATAAAAAACAGGAAGGTGCAGAGCAGATACTATCTTCTGGAAGGGTGGATCGTGCCCTGTGCAAGACTTCAATTGTTCGTTAGTCACAGGCAATAAACCACAATTTATTTTTTCATATTTCTAGAGAATTAACACTCCCCTGCTACCAGGCGAAGCTTGTTCAAGGATGGATTCTACATCGAAAAACATTAAAACTAAAACCCCAGGCACAAAAAGTTTTATTGAAATATATTCCTTAAGGACATAAATTCACTTTGTGAGTACCAAATGCCTTTGCAAACCCAGACATTTCCTTGTAAAGGTAGCAATGACATCATCACTGTGCTGTACATAGCCTGTGCAGTGAGCTGCAGGCCCCGCCCATTACAGTCTGCCTGCAGAAAAGTAGAGGAGGGGGGCGGAGACAAGACCAGTTCCTCTGCACAAGGAGAGGGATCAGCAGTGACCGGTCTTTATAACAGGAAGTTCCTGCACAGAGGGAACGTCTCACACTGGATTACTGCACAGATGGGGAAGAAATAAAGAAATAATAAAGAAATAATAAGAAGAAGAATAATAAATAAATAAATAAACAAAGCACACCAAGATCCAAGGAAGAATAAACATGAGGAATGGGTTCAGATAGTATTTGCTTATCTCAGAGTTCAGCTTTAACCCTACATAGTACATTGGTGGTGGTGGTGGTGGGGGTTATACACACTTCCAGGGGCTGCAGCCACTGTGTAAATGTGAAAGGGAGAAAAAACACCAATCAGGCATCGTGTAGCACAATTTATTAAAAGCTATTCGTTATGGGAAAAAGGCAAGCTGTATAGAGGGAGCGAGATCAGCCTGAGATCTGTTCAGAGGGAGCCGAGGTCGAGCTGCCCTTTATAGCCGGGATAGTCTGTCCGGTGTTCGGATATCCATCCAAAGTATGTATCTGCAGCTGGAGTGTAGAGAGGAGCTGTTAGTTCATCCGCCATGAGAGCCAATGGGAACGCATTTCGGAAGCAAGCCACACTTCCTTTATCAGCCCCCGAACACCGGACGGACCATCCCGGCTATACAGAGCTTCCTTTATCAGCCCCCGAACACCGGACGGACCATCCCGGCTATACAGGGCTTCCTTTATCAGCCCCCGAACACCGGACGGACCATCCCGGCTATACAGGGCTTCCTTTATCAGCCCCCGAACACCGGACGGACCATCCCGGCTATACAGAGCTTCCTTTATCAGCCCCCGAACACCGGACGGACCATCCCGGCTATACAGGGCTTCCTTTATCAGCCCCCGAACACCAGACGGACCATCCCGGCTATACAGGGCTTCCTTTATCAGCCCCCGAACACCGGTCGAACCATCCCGGCTATACAGGGCTTCCTTTATCAGCCCCCGAACACCGGACGGACCATCCCGGCTATACAGGGCTTCCTTTATCAGCCCCCGAACACCGGACGGACCATCTCGGCTATACAGGGCTTCCTTTATCAGCCCCCGAACACCGGACGGACCATCCCGGCTATACAGGGCTTCCTTTATCAGCCCCCGAACACCGGACGGACCATCCCGGCTATACAGAGCTTCCTTTATCAGCCCCCGAACACCGGACGGACCATCCCGGCTATACAGAGCTTCCTTTATCAGCCCCCGAACACTGGACGGACCATCTCGGCTATACAGGGCTTCCTTTATCAGCCCCCGAACACTGGACGGACCATCTCGGCTATACAGGGCTTCCTTTATCAGCCCCGAACACTGGACGGACCATCCCGCGTATACAGGGCTTCCTTTATCAGCCCCCGAACACCGGACGGACCATCCCGCGTATACAGGGCTTCCTTTATCAGCCCCCGAACACCGGACGGACCATCCCGGCTATACAGAGCTTCCTTTATCAGCCCCCGAACACCGGACGGACCATCCCGGCTATACAGAGCTTCCTTTATCAGCCCCCGAACACCGAATGGACCATCCCGGCTATACAGAGCTTCCTTTATCAGCCCCCGAACACCGAACGGACCATCCCGGCTATACAGAGCTTCCTTTATCAGCCCCCGAACACCGGACGGACCATCCCGGCTATACAGGGCTTCCTTTATCAGCCCCCGAACACCGGACGGACCATCCCGGCTATACAGAGCTTCCTTTATCAGCCCCCGAACACCGGACGGACCATCCCGGCTATACAGAGCTTCCTTTATCAGCCCCCGAACACCGGACGGACCATCCCGGCTATACAGAGCTTCCTTTATCAGCCCCCGAACACCGGACGGACCATCCCGGCTATACAGGGCTTCCTTTATCAGCCCCCGAACACCGGACGGACCATCCCGGCTATACAGAGCTTCCTTTATCAGCCCCCGAACACCGGACGGACCATCCCGGCTATACAGAGCTTCCTTTATCAGCCCCCGAACACAGGACGGACCATCCCGGCTATACAGAGCTTCCTTTATCAGCCCCCGAACACCGGACGGACCATCCCGGCTATACAGGGCTTCCTTTATCAGCCCCCGAACACCAGACGGACCATCCCGGCTATACAGGGCTTCCTTTATCAGCCCCCGAACACAGGACGGACCATCCCGGCTATACAGGGCTTCCTTTACAGCCCCCGAACACAGGACGGACCATCCCGGCTATACAGAGCTTCCTTTATCAGCCCCCGAACACCGGACGGACCATCCCGGCTATACAGGGCTTCCTTTATCAGCCCCCGAACACCGGACGGACCATCCCGGCTATATAGGGCAGCTCGACGTCGGCTCCCTCTGGACGGATCTCAGGCTGATCTCGCTCCCTCTATACAGCTTGTCTTCTTCCTCTAACGAATAAAGGCCATAGCTCCCGGTTCACACTTGGACTTCCCATCCACTGCGAACTGTCATCATCCCCCACCACACCCGCTTGTGCGTGCCAGTGCTGTTTATATCGTTTTTTTATCTTTTAATAAATTGTGCTACACGATGCCTGCTTGGCACTTTTTTTTCCCTTCCCTCTTGCATTTCAGATTGTAGATTCCCAGCCCACTTCTAAAGACAACCTTGCAAGCATCTATGGTGTTAGGCAGTCTTTTTATTATTGACATTATTGACATTTATTCCTTTACCTCCGGGAAAAGCCTCTGACGGAGGCTCTTTACCACGTGATCAGCCACGTCCAATCACGGCTGATCACTATGTAAACAGTAAGAGCCGTTGATCGGCTTTTCCTCATTCGCGACTGACAGACGCGAGTAGAGGAGAGCCTATCGGCTGCTCTCCTGACAGGGGGTGGTCTATGCTGATTGTTTCTAAGCGCAGCCCCCTCTCGGATGCCCACCCAGGACCACCAGGATGCCGCCAGGACCACCAGGGAGTGGCACCACCCTGGTCCACCAGGGAAATGCCAATCAGTGCCCAGGCAGCTGCCAATTAGTGCCCATCCCCAATGCTTGCCAGTGCCAGTGCCATCAGTGATGCCTATCAATGCCACCTATCAGTGCCGCATATCAGTGCCCATCAGTGCCACATATCAGTGCCAAGCAGTGCCGCCTATCATTGGCCATCAGTGCCCAGCAGTGCCGCCTATCAGTGCCACCCATAAGTACCAATCAGTGCAGCCTTTCAGTACCCATCAGTGTCGCCTATCAGTGCCCATCAGTGCCCATCAGTGCTGCTCATGAGTGCCCATCAGTGCCGCCTATAAATGCCCATCAGTGCTGCATATCAGTGCCACTCATCAGTGCCGCCTACCAGTGCCCATTGTCAGTGCCCATCAGTGCCACCTCATTGGTGCCACCTCATCGGTGCCGCCTTATCAGTGCCTGTCCGTGCCTCCTTATCAGTGCCCATCAGTGAAGGAGAAAACTTACTTATTTACAAAATTTTATTACAGAAACAGAAAAAAAACTTTTTTTTTTCCTCCAACATTTTAGGTTATTTTTTTATTTGTTTAGCAAAAAATAAAAAACACAGAGGTGATCAAATACCACCAAAAGAAAGCTCTATTTGTGGGGAAAAAATGATAAAAATTCTGTTTGGGTACAGTGTAGCATGACCTCGCAATTGTCATTTAAACAGCGACAGCGCTGAAAGCTAAAAATTGGCTTGGACAGGAAGGGGGTGTAAGTGCCTGGCATTGAGGTGGTTAAAGGGAGCCTGTCACCAAAAAAATGCATCACATAGAAAAAAATGTTTAGTATTTGCCAAACTCTGCTCAAACCAAAGCCAGGTGTTTCCATTCCAGCCCACCACTAGTCTTCAGGTGGTTCCTGTTATCTTAAATGCTGAGCTTCTGCTTCTGCCTTCCTGTATACAACTCTGCTTGCCCTCTGTCTGGTCTATGGACCTTGTTCTCTCATTGTAATTTTGGCCCGTGTGTGTTCTGATTTGGTACCTCCCTGACTGGCTATTACTGAGCTTGGCCTGTATCCAATAGTTGACACTACCTGCAACACCAGCCCTTGTGCCACTCTATGTTCTCTTTCCCGGTCACCACTTTCAGGAGTGTTGAACAACAGATGCAAAAGAAGCCCCTCTGCTGCTTGGTCTCCACCAGGCATTTTGCCCTATGATTTAGTACTTCGTTGCTCGGCTGTTACCTGACCTCAGCCTGTATACTGAATCTTCCTCTGCCTTATGTTCCTGTACCTCGCTGTCTGGTTGTTGCTGACCTTGGCCTGCACCCTCATGCTGTCTTTCCCTTAAGACTTTGCACTTCAGTGCCAGGCTGTTGACGACCTTTGGCATGTGTCCCGGGTTCGCTCCTGTCTACTGGTTGGGTGTTACTGTGTTTTTGCCTCTGGTCCTTACCCAGCGGTCCACAGTAATATGTGCCTCACATCTAACTGCTGACATTGCCTGCATCTTTGGCCCTCGTGCCACTCCGTTTCTTCACATTTATTGTCACCACATCCAGGGGTGTTGGACAAGAGGTGCAGGAGAAGCCCCCTCTTTACCTTGAGCTCCACCAGGTACATGACACCTGAGCACCTGCCGAATTTGGTGAGGCCTGTATTTACTTTGGTCAGTTTTGATTACCTTCCCCCATCCTCCTGAGGCAGCCTTTCTCAACCTTATTTTCCCCAGTGGAACCCCTAAAATAATTTTCGCATCTCATAAAACCACTGGGGAAAATGTCCCTTACATTGATGGTCAGTAGGAAGAAGGGTGGTCAGTGGTGGTTGTCAGAATGCCATTCTTACAGACAGCTAAAAAGATCATTGCTTCTAGCTCTGTCAAGTGGCCTTGGCCCTAGAATTTTTCAGGCATAACAAATGGGAGGTCAATCAGCCACAGCCCAAGGAGCCCCTAGCAAACTCTGGAGGAACCCTAGGGCTCCTTGGAACTCTGGATGAGAATAGCTGATCAAAGGATTATACTCAAGGTGAACAAAGGACTGGAGGTAAAGTTGGCTGTGCACCAGTAGAAGTTTATTTGAACATTCTTACAGAAATTCTGAAAAAACATTCCGTCCTGACATTGCTGAGTTAACTATTTTCATTCGAAAGCTTTTAATATTTCATCTAGACCTGCTATTTGAAAAGAATCTCAGGCGTATTAAACAAGTCTCATTACAATAAAGACGATTTTTCCCAACAAAATCTACATTCACTGTTAGAACTTCGTTTCTTCAAGAAAAAAAAAATCCATCCACCCCCCTTCAAATCTTCTCATTGCTGCAGTCGAAAATGAATGTTGATTTGATCCCACTAACCATTAGAAAATAAAACAAATGTTTGAGAAACAAAATTCTACAGGTGCATGACCCCCTTAAGGTGACACTAAACAATATCCTTATACTCTAAAAAAAATTCCATACACCTCTGCAGCTTCATAGCTTTGAAATCTATTTTTAATTAAATTGTGTCTTACTGTGTTTTTTTTCCTGCGTAATGTCATCTCTGAGCTCTCAAACCTCTCCTTTCCCACCCCCGCCCTCACTTCTGATGTGTTTGGAGCCAGCAGTGCACATGTGCATTGCTCTATGCACATTGCACATTCCATAGTCCATCTCCAGAGTGAGTAAGAGGGGGTGGCTACATTCCTATGTAGCACCCTCTAGTGTGCTAGAAGTGTAAATAGATTTTTTCTTTAGTGTAGGTAAATTTATGCAGGTTTGGCTGGTAGCAAGCCTGTCTGTGTTTTTCCCTGGGTTGGGCAAAGAACCAGGGAGAACTGGATGACTCACAGGCAGCATCACTGAGACCCCCCCCCCCCCCCCACATTTCTAGAATGTACTGGAACCTTCTAGAAAAATGGGAGGGGAAGTAAGGTGGAGCTGCCTGGAGTATTCTGAGGCCCCTGACCCACCCCAACTTGGGTTGGCAGGGAGCAGGCAACCCTCAAATACTCTGGGTCATCCCAGCTGGGGAGGAGAGTTTGGGTTGAAGCTGGATATGGAGTGTTAGGCTGTTGTGGCCTTTGAGGGAGCTCCCCAGTCTGGTGGAGCTTGGGCCTGGGCTCAGGTGCAGACAGGACCTTCTAAAAACACACAGAGGTGACCTGGCCAGGAGGCACTGAGAACAAGGACAGCGGGAGAACACTACCGGGCAAGTCTAGAGAAGGAACAGGAACAGCCAAGAGGGCTGGTGAGTGACAAACAGTCAGGAGAACTGGGAAGCACGCCTGAGAGGACTGGGATGGAGCAGTCTGGGATGGGTGCAGAGCCAGTCAGGAGGACTGAAGTGGCATGGGCAGTAAAAAGGGGCATCTACAGCCAGGGGGGCTGGCAGTGCCTGAAGAGGTGGTACTGGGAGCAGTAGCCACATATAGGACAGCTAGCACCAAGGACTATTTTCTTGCTACCCCCGGCGGAGGCCCACGGCCCTCTCCTGCAAAGGGCATTCTGCTAAGATCCAGCTGAGTCTGTGTTGGATCTAAAAGCTGTGCTAGCTGGTCTAGTCCCTCACAAGTTCTGCTGAACAAATGGGCATTCCATATCATTCCTTCCCTATCCAAGTTCAATTTCCCTAATAAAAAAAAAAACAACAAAGCTGCAAGGACTGTTTTTTGACTTGGAGTGAGTGAAAAAAATCAGTGTGCCTGGCTGTGCAGGGTGGGAGATGACCACATTCACCAGCGGGCCTTACGGGGGTAGCACCCTCCATGGTCCAACTGCATGTACACCTACATGCAGTTGGACCATGGAAAAGGAACGTAGCCACCCTGTGGGGAGGTGCTGTGTGGTGCGGTGGCACTAAACACTCAGAATCCAGTTACAGGAACAGAACTTATATTAAAGTTACATTTGGTGATTTACAACAAGCTCCCTGGGAAGGCACCAACCAGACCGGGAACACAGACAGAATGCACAGCAATGTGTAGCAGAGCAGGTGTGCTGACAGCATCTGTCCAAGTGGGGAGGTCTCCGGGAAGGATGGCATGTCCCTATCCTTTCCCTACTCATCTGGAACCTCTCTCTGCTGCTAATCAGGTGACCTGTCCCTACACTACTAACATGCGAAATGCATACCAAGCCTGGGAGCCAGGGCCCTAAATAGGCTCTGCCTGACCCAAGATGACTGCCAGAGTCACAAGGGGCTACGGATAGCTTCCCCAGTGACCCAGGAAACCATAGAGGAACCATGTTGCTCTTGACTTCCCCTCCAACTGCAATGCTGCTGCGGTGGAGCGCCACCTACAGTGAAGAAAATGGAGTGTACCTGCCTACAACCCTCTAACAGGAAGTTGGACGAGGTTGAGAGTAACAGAGGGCTGTTTGATTTAAGAATATATAATGGAATAGATATTTTTTAACGAGAGTGTCACTTTAAGGGCAAAGCTGGCACATTGTGCTATGACAATTAGTTTTACAGTATACAACATTTTCCCTATAGACGCTCCAGTATTGTACAGACACCTTTGTACTATGGGTATTGTAAATGTGATATACTTTTATTATTTGGATGACCGTGCCTTCTTAACTATGTCTCATATAAAGAATAATTGGACCTGGATAATATCTTCCTGCACACCGGATAGGCTCATTATCTTGTATCATCCTTGCGGTAGCACCAGCCTTGCCCATGCTGACAGCAATTGTGGATTTCTCAACATTACTGAGATTACTTTCAGGTAATTACATGGACATGAAATTAAGTTCTAATTACAGATAACGCACGTGCAGCTGCTGCTGTTTATCAAGTAATATAAAAATTGTTAGGATGACGGTGATTAATCTAAAGCTGAACTCCAGCATTCCATTCTTCCACAGTTTTATGGGCTTCTCTCCTGTAACAGCGGTTCATTTTTAGGGTTTATATACACGTGAAAGGCTTTTGGCTTATGGCTTTTAAAATTTAACAAGTTTTTTATTTTTTTATTTTATTTTTTTGGTTATTGTATTTTTTTTTTTTTTAAATAAAATTTTTTATTAAAGCACCGGGGGGTAAAAAATTACACTGAAACCATACAGAAATGAGCATTTCCGTATCTCAAACATGTGAAAAATCTAACCCAGAAAAAACGACTAACGAAAGAAAAATGAAGTTCACATGGATAAAAACAACTGATATTTCTATATCTACTTCGTCTGTCGACACATGAAACTGGTAACTGTAAATGTTATTATCGGAATGTTACCGTAGGCTGCTCAAACCCACAGCTATTTTTCTTATAGCTAAAACTAGAAGGAAAATATAGAAGAGGAGACTTGAAAGTAAGATAAAGGTTGGAGGAGACAAGATAGGATCTGGGAAATAAAGAGGGAGTGAGGGCTGGGGGAAGAGGGGGTGGAGGTCCTCGGCAAATATGGCTCCACACAGAAGACTGGGTGGATTCAACGGACAGAGGGGCGTATTTCCTGATCCTAATAAGGTAAGCCCCTCATCGGACAATATGAACGTATTCCAAAGTCTCCATTGTTTGGAATGTGTTTCCTGTCTATTCTGTGCTTTGCAAATCAGGTCTTCCATCTTTTTTTATTTCCTCCACTTTGCGCATCCAGCTCGCAATAGCTGGCGGCGCCTGTTGTTTCCAAAGTGGGGGAATGCAGGATTTGGCACCATTCAGCAGGTGACGCACAACTGAATTTTGGTAATTTTTTGCAGTGATGGTAGACACATGGAGAAGGAAGGTGGCCGGATCGTCAGGTATCTCATGTTCCGTGAATTTCTGAGTGACCCCTCCGGACTTCCGTCCAGAAATGTTTCAGTTTGGGGCAGGACCAAAAGATATGTAGGAGCGTTCCCGTGTCAGTCTGGCACCTCCAGCAGCGATCTGACGTGTTTGGATAGAACTTATTCAAAAGATGTGGTGTGTGATACCACCTTGTTAATATTTTATAATTAGTTTCCTGTATTTTTGTACAGATCGATGACTTCAACTAAAAGAATAAGTTGTTTTTGGTGGTCCGAGAATGAATGGTGTAGGTCAGTCTCCCATTTTTGCAAGAACGGGAGATTCAGTGGCTCCGGGGGGGGTAACTAATAAGGAGTAAAGCCGCGTACACACGGTCGGACTTTTCGAACGGACTTGTCTGACGGACGCCGACGGACCAAATCTGGCGGACAATCTGATCGTGTGTGGGCTTCCAGTCGCAAATCTGACGGACTTTAGATTTGGAACATGCTTCAAATCTTTACGTAGTAACTCCGCCGGACCCAGAAATCCGCTCGTCTTTATGCTAGTCCGACGGACAAAAACCCACGCTAGGGCAGCTATTGGCTACTGGCTATCTACTTCCTTATTTTAGTCCGGTTGTACGTCATCACGTACGAATCCATCAGACTTTTGTGTGATCGTATGTAGTTAAGTCCGTTCATTATAAAGTCCGCCGCAAGTCCGCCAAAAGTCTGTCGAAAGTCTGTCGGACAGGCTGTCTGACTTTTGTAGCCGAAAAGTCCGACCGTGTGTACGCGGCATAAGTCTTGGATAAAACCTGCAGTAGTGTCTCTTCATCTAAACAGTAGTCCTCAAAGGTCGTTAAACTACAGTTGAATCTCTGAGGGTTCGTAAGGGAGTGCAAGAACTGGTGCAGTTGTAACGCCTTCCAGAAAGGAAGTTTGAACTGTCCTGCCTGACTTATCAGTGTTGTGATAGAGGGCCAACCGTCTGTGCTCAGAAAATGCGAGGTTTGATGAAGACAGTCTTGGAGAAGGGTCGGGAAGTTGCGTGTTCCCATGCCAGGAGTGAACGCCGGATTACCGAGGATTGGAAACAGTGGGGAGTCACAGGTCAAGTGGGATGTTGAGAAGATGGCCCTTGAACATATGCGAAGGGTGTTGCCTATCAGAGGGTGGGCTTTGAGAGTTGGTGATAGTTAATCCAAGCACCACAAGGCGCCCTTCAGTGGGACATCTATTTGCGACTGTTCCAGTTGTGCCCAAAGTTTTGTTTTATAGTGTCGTTGCCAATCTATATACCTGCCGAGGTGTGTTGCCTGAAAGTATTTCCGAACATCTGGGAGGGCAAGGCCTCCCAGGTGTTTGGAAAGTGTAAGGTAGCATCTGAGGAGTCTAGGTTTTTTATGCGCCCATACGAATTTAGTAAAGAGTGAGTGGACCTGTTTGAAGTAGGGCGCTGGGATCTGTATCGGTAGGGCTTGGAATAGGTA
Organism: Lithobates clamitans; assembly: GCA_037952925.1. Lineage (NCBI taxonomy): Eukaryota > Metazoa > Chordata > Amphibia > Anura > Ranidae > Lithobates > Lithobates clamitans. Next base: position 977,687 of record JBBGZY010000094.1, on the reverse strand, counting down.
TAAATATTTAAGAAGGATACACATTTTTTATAGGTTGCACCTGCCAAACCAAGAGTGAATTCCTTTGTGCCACTTATCTAGTAATAACCGGGTCTCCAATAACAAAGGTGGGAAGTTAAGTTCGTATGTACATGCTAGGTTGAGGGGAATATAGGTACCAAGATATTTAAGGGCAGTATCTGACCATTTAAATGTAAAGTTGGCTTTTAGGGACGCTAAGAGAGTGGGGGCTATCTGGACTCCCATGGCTGCAGATTTATCAAAGTTTATTTTCAAGTTGGACAGTGCGCCATATATCTCAAATTCCTTCAGAGGATTGGGGAGGGAAACCGTCGGGTTGGTTAGCGAGAATAAGAGGTCGTCAGCATATGCGGATAGTTTGCATTGTGTGTTGTCAGCGTTTATTCCCGTGATATCCGGATTCTTATGAATTTTGCAGAGGATTGGTTCCAGGGATAGGGCGAACAGTAGGGGGGATAGTGAGCTTGTACCGTTTTTTATGGGGAAGGGGTCGGACAGCATTCCATTGGCTTTGACTTGTGCCGTCAGCATAGAATAGAGCTTGGAGATCCATTGTATCATGTGGTCTCCCAGGCCTATATGTCTAAGAACCGAAATCATAAAGGTCCAATCCACGCGGTCAAACACCTTCTCAGCACCTGTGCTAAGGAAGACACAAGGCGTACAAGTTGTGGAGGGTTTGTGGATTAAATTAAGTGCTTTGGTGGTGTTATCCCTAGCTTTGGTTATTGTATTAATAGTTTAGAGAACTGTAGATTCTTCGCTAGAGGGAGCTCTTAATGGCTCAGTGCAATTATTCAGTCTTTTAAAGCTGTATTAAACCCAAAACCAAAAATGGAATATATTGCAGCTTACCAATCATGAGATGTGGTGGCTGCATTTTTAGGGTTTTTTTTCCCTGTTTTCAACTGGTGATCTGGCCAATAACACACCTCCTATATTAGAGCGCCCTCACTCCAGAAGAAGGTTTACAGGGGGCACCTTGGGACCGCAGCATTGTCTGTCTGTCTTGGGGGAGGGGAGTGTTAGATGTACTAGCAGATTTAGATACACTAACAAATTAAAGCCTCACACTTTATAAGCAGTTACAGCAAACATTTTGGGATAAAGGTTTTACATAAGTAAATAAAAGATGATCATTGTCACTGTTAAATGATTGTAAGCTTTTATGAGCAGAGCCCTCTTAATCCTCTTGTATTTTATTGTATTGTAACTGTACTGCCTCCCTTTTATATTGTAAAGTGCTGTGCAAACTGTTAGTGCTATATAAAGCCTGTATAATAATGGTTTGTCTCATCTCTTTAACTGATACATTCTGCTGGAGAGCTTGTTCTTTTGAAAAACAACAGACTTGCTGGCTGGAGGAAAATGAAAATAAAATAAAAATGAACTTTTATTTCTTCTTATTATTTAACCACTTGCCTACAGGGCACTTACACCCCCTTCCTGCCCAGGCCATTTTTCAGCTTTCAGCGCCGTCGCATTTTGAATGACAATTGCGTGGTTATCCATCACTGTACCCAGATTAAATTTTTATCATTTTCTTCATACAAATAGAGCTTTCTTTTGGTGGTATTTAATCACTGCTGGGTTTATTATTTCTTACTAAAAAAAAATGAAAAAGACCAAAATTTTTGAAAAAAAAAAAGGTTTTTTTTTTACTTAGTTTCTGTCAGTAAATTTTGTAACTAAATAGTTTTTCTCCTTCACTGATGTGCGCTGATGAGGCAGCACTGATGGGCACTGATAGGCTGAACTGGTGGGCATTGATTAGGTGGCACTTATGGGCACTGATGAGGTGGCACTAATATGCCGCACTTATGGGCACTGATAGGTGGCACTGATGAGCACTGATAGGCGGCACTGGTGGGCACTGATGGACATTGATGGGTGGCACTGATGGGTGACACTGATGGACATTGATGGACAGCAGTGATGGGCATTGATGGGCAGCACTGATCAGTGGCACTGATAGCCAGCACTGATTGGCATCACTAATGGCCACTGATTGGTGGCACTTGTGGGCAGTGGTGGGCACTGATTGCTGGCACTGGTGGGCAATGGTGGGCACTGATTGGTGACACTGTTCGCGCTATATTGTAATCTGGGCACTGATGATCAGTGCCCTGATTATGTGTGTAGATGTCCCCCTGCGTGGAGATGCCGCTGATCGGCTCTCCTTGCCACACACTCTCCTCACGCGAGGAGCGCCGATTACCAGCATCGCCGTGTTTACATGTGACCGGCTGTGATTGGACACAGTCGATCACATGGTTAAAGAGCCCTGGACGCGGCTCCTTACAGAGATCAGGGTTGTGCCGTGTCCTAGCAAAAGTTTCTGTCAGTAATTTTTGTAACTAAGTAATTTCTCTCCTTCACTGATGTGCACTGATGAGGTGGCACTGATGGGCACTGATAGGCTGAACTGGTGGGCACTGATTAGGTGGCACTGATGAGGAGGCACTAATATTCCACACTTATGGGCAGTGATAGGTGGCCGTCCACCTAAACTGACAGGCCGGGCAAGGAGAGCATTAATCAGAGAAGCAGCCAAGAGGCCCATGGTAACTCTGGAGGAGCTGCAGAGATCCACAGCTCAGGTGGGAGAATCTGTCCACAGGACAACTATTAGTCGTGCACTCCACAAATCTGACATTTATGGAAGAGAAAAGTCATTTTTGAAAGTTCAAGTTTGTGAAAAGCCATGTGGGGGACACAGAAAACATGTGGAAGAAGGTGCTCTGGTCAGATGAGACCAAAACTGAACTTTTTGGCCTAAAAGCAAAACACTATGTGTTACGGAAAACTAACACTGCACATTACCCTGAACACACCATCCCCACTGTGAAACATGGTGGTGGCAGCATCATGTTGTGGGGATGCTTTTCTTCAGCAGGTTCAGGGAAGATGGTCAGAGTTGATGGGAAGATGGATGGAGCTAAATACAGGACAATCTTAGAAGAAAACCTTTTAGAGTCTGAAAAAGACTTGAGACTGGGGCAGAGGTTCACCTTCCAGAAGGACAACAACCCTAAACATACAGCCAGAGCTACACTGGAATGGTTTAGGTCAAAGCATATTTATGAGTTAGAATGGCCCAGTCAAAGTCCAGACCTAAATATAATTGAGAATCTGTGACAAGACTTGAAATTTGCTGTTAACAGACGCTCTCTATCCAATCTGACAGAGCTTGAGCTATTTTGCAAAGAAGAATGGGCAAAAATGTCACTTTCTAGATGTTCAAAGCTGGTAGAGACATCCCCAAAAAGACTTGCAGCTGTAATTGCAGTGAAATGTGGTTCTACAAACAGGGGCGGACTGATAACTCATGGGGCCCCCGGGCAATAGGAGATTATGGGGCCCCCAGGCAATCAGAGATTTTGGGGCCACACAGTAAACACACACACAGTATACAATCACACAGTATACACAGACAGATGTAAAAAAAACCACAGATTTATACATACTATCCCTGGTTTTACTGAGGCTGGCAACCCTGATGGGGCCCCCTAGTGGCCCAGGGCCCTCGGGCAGTGCCCGAATGGCTCAATGGTCAGTCCGCCCCTGTCTACAAAGTATTGACTCGGGGGGGCTGAATACAAATGTACGCCACACTTTTCACATATTTATTTGTAAAAACTGTTGAAAACCATTTATCATTATGCTCAATAAAACTTTTTGTACAAGAAAACCATTTATCATTTTCTTTCCACTTCACAATTATGTGCCACTTTGTGTTGGTCTATCACATAAAATCCCAAAATAATACATTTACGTTTTTGGTTGTAACGTGAAAAAATGTGGAAAATTTCAAGGAGTGTGAATACTTTTTCAAGGCACTGTATATTTAATAAAATATGAAAAGAAAAAAGAAAGAAAGCCTAAAAATGAGCTGCAATATAATAAATGTTTGCTGTTGGGTTTAATACCGCTTTAACAGCAGCCACACAGGGAGTGCATTGTCTTCGAAAATAAGAAGAAAAGGCCGGAGGTTCCAATTTCCTTCAATTTGCCTTTATTGAATCACCATGATGACACCAACACCAACAACCAGTCATGTAGACGCGTTTCACACATACATCTTGTGCTTAATCCTTACTCATGTCAATGGGGGCAATCAACTCATAGATAAGCAATGAGGGAAGGAGCATTAAGCCCCCGTGCATTGTGGTGCGACTTGTCATGCGATTTGACAGATCCAAATCACATGGTAAATTGCTTCCTATTGTCGGCAATGAAACTGTTTAAATCGGTCCGACTCCAACTTTGGGGGAAAAAAAGGTTCCTGCACTATTTTTTGCGATTTCAGGTGTGGCTTGCATAGACATTTGCGCATGAAGTCGCACAGATGTCAGCTAAGTCTCGCTGACCTGCAGCTTTGAAATCGAGTGAAGTTGCACGATTTCAAAGTCAGATTCACTGTGAATGGGAGCTAAAGCATAACGATCATGTGGCAGAGCAAAGCAGAAAGCATGACTACTGAGGCCCGACGGGCCCAAATTAAATGTAACATAAATGTATAAAAAACCTTCACCCTTGCCCCCTCACCCCATTAAATAAACACACCTACAACCATTAGGTTGGAAAGGCCAAGGCCACAGCTTTATTAAAATCCAACACATAACATGTGAACACTTTTAAACCGTTGCCAGTCATAGTTGTACTGTGAGCAGGCAATTCCGAAAGGGGGCCTGTCCTTACCATAAGTGCTGGACAGGCCGCCTACTTCCAATTTCCATCAAAGGGCATAGCCCATTACAGCCACTTTTATGCTGGCAGGGTCAAGAAACCGCAGCAAGCTGTGACATACCCTGTTCCCCTGAAAATAAGACCTAGTGTGATTGTCGGTGATGGCTGCAATATAAGCCCTACCCCCCAAATAAGCCCCACCCTGTTTTCCCGAAAATAAGCCCTACCCTGAAAATAAGACCTACAAGGACTTTAACTAGGGCTTATTTGGGGGGTAGGGCTTATATTGCAGCCATCACCGACAATCACGCTAGGTCTTATTTTCGGGGAAACAGGGTACCATAGAAAAAAGGGGCAGGAGGGTGGGCAGCTCTTCCAGCCACGTTCCTCGAAAGACCCAGAATTCCCTGGGGCAATACTTTCCTGAGCTCAGGCCCAGCCCATCCCCCATAGTACAACCAATCCTTGGTGACCACTTAGTCACCTTGTCCTGCACCTGACCATCAGTCAAGGCTCTCTTTCCCTAAGGGGGCTCAAGAGGCCTTCAGAATCTGTTTCTATGACAATATGGCTGCCTCCATGTATTATACAATAATATTTCAAATTGCACATTAAAATATATATTTTTTTAAACATTAAGACACATCAATCCGCTTATTGGCATCAAGCTTATCACTTCTACAAGTTCATCTAAAATAGACATCCTATTCCCACAAACATGGAGGAGGTCCCAGACGGAGGAAGGAGACGTCGCCGAGACTGGAATGGAGACCTTGGAGTAGTTGCACGCAGACAGCCTTGAAGTGAAGAATGAAAATTAATAATTGATAGACACATTCACCAGATATTAGCGGGATGAAGTGTAAACATGACGCTGGGTAGTAGAAGAGGTCTCCAGATGGAAGTGATATTAGCCACGAGTGTGCGGAGCGATGTGTACGGAAAGATGTCTAGAACATACTGTTTATAGAAGACATCCGGTCCAAACAAAACTTCTCTATAGATTGGAAAGACAACGTTTTTAGGATTCCTAAATATTAACTATTAAGGGCTATTAAGGACAGTCCTGTTTACACCTTGCTTTTGCTTGGTGCTTTGGTGAGGCTTTGATGGGGCTTTGGTGAGGCTTTGTGAGGCTTTGTTGGGGCTTCAAGCGAGCTTTGCCTTAGACTTCTATGGAGGCTTTGAAGACCATTGAAGCACATCTAAAGCTACATGGGGTATAATTTTTGAAGCGAAGCCGAAGCAAAGCATAGCAAAAGCAAGGTGTAAACAGGACTGTAAGCGAACCATTTTATTTAGTGACAGGAGCTTTGACTGGCATTCAGAGAGCTTTAACAAAGCGTGTGCGAAGCCTTGTTTTGAAGCAAGTGTAAACTAACCCTATTGTGTGTTGAGGACGAAGCGAGTGTAAATGAGCCCTAACTGTTTTGTCTCAGATTGTGTTATTGGTAGAGTTGAGATGAACATACTGTACCTGGGAACATGTCTAAAGTTCAGGTACCTAATCTAAACCCAATTTAAGCCAATGGGAGCCGAATGTTAAAAAGTAAAAACAAACAAATAAAAAACAGTTCTGGCTATTTTCTGGGCTAAAAGGCGAGGGGTTGTCATACAACTGGCATGGGGGGTGTCGCTTTTTTCTTTCTGTTGGGGGTTCGGCAAGCCTTATGATTGACATGGATCTACATTGCTGGATGATGTGATTGACGGTGGATGTATATAGTGGGCCTTTGTTTTAGTTTCTGTTTTTAACCCCTTCCCGCCGACCGTACGCAGATGTGCGTACTCGGCTTTCGGGGGTTATACCGGGATGATATCCGCAGCTGCAGGCATCATCCCGGTACCGTTGTTTAGAGCCGACGATCGGCTACCCGAGTATAACAACCAATGCGATGTGGCTAAAAGCCGCTCGGCTGTTATACCGGAGGAGCGGGAGGGGACATCCCCCCCTCCCGCCACCTCTCGCCGCTCTTACCGGGCCTCCCGTGCGATCGGGAGGCCCGGTGTCCAATCGCTGCCTTCGGCGGCTGGGGGCGGGCTGGAACGAAGCTGTGGGCAGCTTCGTTCTAGCCTTCTCATTGTAAACGCGGAAGCGACGTCATGACGTCGCTTCCCGTTTACTCAGCTGCCAATGGCGCCGGTTTTAAAAAAATATACAGTGTTCAGAATCGCCGTTTTTGGCGATCTGAATACTTTGAAGTGCAAAGGAGGGATCGGGGGTCTTTTAGACCCCTGATCCCTCCATAAAGAGTACCTGTCACCACCTATTACTGTCACAAGGGATGTTTACATTCCTTGTGACAGCAATAAAAGTAAAAAAAAATTTTTAAACACAATTTATAAGCATAAAAATAAATAAAAAAAAAAAATTTTCAAGCGCCCCCGTCTCCGCGAGCTCGTGCAGCGAAGAAAACGCATACGGAAGTCGCGCCCGCATATGTAAGCGGTGTTCAAATCACACATGTGAGATATTGCCGCGATCGTCAGAGTGAGAGCAATAATTCTAGCCCTAGACCCCCTCTGTAACTCAAACCTGGTAACCGTAAAAAAAAATTTAAAGCGCCGCCTATGGAAATTCATAGATACCGTAGTTTGTCGCCATTCCACGAGTGCGTGCAATTATAAAGGGTGATATGTTTGGTATCTGTTTACTCGGCGTAACATCATCTTTCACATTATACAAAAAAATTGGGGTAACTTTACTGTTTGGATTTTTTAAAATTCATGAAAGTGTCCCTTTTCCAAAAATTAGCGTTTAAAACACCGCTGCACAAATACCGTGTGATATAAAATATTGCAACAATCTCCATTTTATTCCCTAGATTCTCTGCTAAAAAAATATATATAATGTTTGGGAACATTAAGTAATTTTCTAGCAAAAAATACGGATTTTAACTTGTAAACACCAAATTTCAAAAATAGGCTTAGTCATGAAAGTGTTAAAAAGACTTGTCAACAACTGTGTTTATGTTTTTATTTGCACTTTACATTTTTTTGTTAATGAGTAGCTGTACTATGTGCCCCTTATTCACATACGATGGGAGCTGGCATACGAGTTCCCCTCTCATTGTTAAAGGGGCTTCCAGATTCTGATAACCCCCCTTCCTGAAGACCCCCACAACCACAGGGCCAAGGTTGTGGGGAAGAGGCCCTTTCTTCATCAACCTGGAGGCAAGAGGCTTTGCCAGAAACTTACTGGTCCACTGGTCAAAATAGAAAAATAGTACATATTTTTCAATTCATTTTGTTAGCAGATTCCTTAAAAATAATTACATTTTATACGCTATTACCAAAAGAAAGCGTAAAAAAACATGTACAGTAATACCTTGGATAGCGAGTAATGCTGTTTACAAATATTTCGCAATACGAGCTATTATTTTTTAAAAATTCTGACTCGATTTGCGAGCGTTGTCTCACAAGACGAGCAGGATTCAAGCCTCCTGGGGTGTGCAGTACCGCAGTCAGTTCCGCTCGGAAACACTAGGAAACACTCTGTTCCCGAGTGTCCCTGAGCCTCTCTGAGTGGCTCCGAGTGGTCTCCGAGTGTTTCCGAGTGTCTCCGGTGCCCCCCCCACCTCTGGCCACATGCGGTACTGCATACAATAGCAGTCACTGTGGTACGAATTATCTGAGTCTTCATTGACTCCTATGGGGAAACTCGCTTTGATATACAAGTGCTTTGGATTACAAGCATTCTCCTGGAACAAATTATGCTCGTAATCCAAGGTACCACTGTATACATTTGCTATCTTAACCACCTGATCACAGGAAGAATTTACCCCCTTCATGACCAGCACTTTTTCTGCTATACGGCACTGTGCAACTTTAACCACTTCAGCCCCGGAAGTTTTACCCCCCCCCCCCTTAATGACCAGGGCATTTTTTGGGATATGGCACTGCGTTGCTTTAACTAAAAATTACGTGGTCGTGCGACACTGTACCCAAATAAAATGTCCTTTTTTTCCCCACAAATAGAGCTTTCTTTTGGTGGTATTTGATCACCTCTGCGGTTTTTATTTTTTGTGCTATAAACAAAAAAATACCAACAATTTTGAAAAAAAAAAAAATAATTTTTTTACCCTCTGTTATAAAACATATCCAAAAAAAAAATATAAAAGATATAAAAGATCGAATTTCTTCATGAATTTAGGCCAATATGTATTCTGCTACATTTTTTTGGTAAAAAAAAAAATCCCAATAAGTGTATATGGATTGGTTAGCGCAAAAGTTATAGTGTCTACAAACTATGGGATAGATTTATGAAATTTTTATTTTTTTTAAATTTATTTTTACTAGTAAAGTCGGAAATCAGCGGTTTTTAGCGGGACTGCGATATTGCAGCGGACAAATCTGACACTTTTTAGGGACCAGTGACACTAATACTGTGAACAGTGCTAAAAAAAATTGCACTGTCACTGTATAAATTACACTGGCAAGGGGTTAACATCAGGGGCGATCAAAGGGTTAAGTGTGCTCCTAGGGGGTGCTTTCTAACTGTGTGGGGGAGGTGCTTTGACTGGGGGAAGACAGAGAGCCGTGTTCCTGCTTAACAGAAACACAAAATCTCCATATTCCCCTCTCACAGAACGGCGATGTGCCTTGTTTATCGGACCCACTGATTGGCTCCCGCTGTGTCCAATCACATCAGGAGCGGGTCGCCGGTGGCACATTTACGTGATTTCACGCAGGAGGGCCGCCCTGCCGCAGTATATCTGCATGGGGCGGTCCTTAACAGGTTAACTGGCAATTGTGTGGTCATGCATCATTGTACACAAATTAATATAATATTGTTTTTTTTTCACACAAATATAGTTTTCTTTTTGTGGTATTTAATCTCCAAAAATGTGTTTTTAGTTTCTATTATAAAATTTCGCAAATGCATACTTTTTCCTAAATTTAGGCCAAAATTTATATTACTACATTTCTTTGGTAAAAATAATTTGAGATTAGTGTATAATATTAATATCTACAAACTATGGTATATATATATATATATATATATTTGAAAACTGATCAATCCTGATGCACTGTACTAATTTCTTGAGACCCTAAAATGCTAGGACAATACAAATATCCCCCAAATGACCCCTTTTTGGAAAGTAGACAGTCCAAGGCATAATAAGTTTTCTGAAGTTGTAATTGTTTGTCACAATTTTTTGGAAAATTAAGAAATTAAATAAAATTTGGGTTTTTTTATTTCACAATTTTTTTTACATATTTTCACCAGAACAGTACAACTGTCAAGGATACTGACTGGTGACAGTTCGTAAAAAAAAAAAAAAAACTTTTATTTTTTAAACATTTTTTTTCTTTAACATTTTTTAGTTGTTTTACTATTTTTTTTACTTTCATCAGAGCAGTTCAGTGTCACCCTAGTGACACTGTACTATTCTGGGGGGGGGGGGGTGATCAGGGTTTATTTTGTCTAAATTGCTATTTCTTTTAACAGATCACTGTTATAAGCAATAGTTACCTTGTACCATGTGATTAGCTGTAGCCAATCACAACATGCCCACCGTAAGCAGGCTGTCGTGAATGGAAAGCCATTCATGACAACCTGCTTATAGTTGGCATGTTGTGATTGTCTACAGCTAATCTTATGGTAGAAGGTACTGTGATTGACCCAGATACCATGTGATAGCTGTACGCCAATCACAGCATCATGAATGGAGACATTGTAATTATGTGATTGCTATGTCCAATCCTACCAATCACATGATACCCCGGCTGCTCATAGCAACCGGGTACCAAGCGATGTGATCCGTTGTGCCCGGTATTGCGATTGTACCACTGTGCACCCCAGGGGGCGCACTCATGCGCGTGTGTTATGCGGCATACCAGTACATGACCTAGCCTGGCTGTGTGGCTCATTCACAGTAAATATACTGTGGGAGGGTGGCAAGCAGTTAATAGAAGTCCTGTCAACAACTGTGTACATGTTTTAATTTGCACTTTAAATTTTTTTTTGTGAATGAGTAGGGGTACTATATACCCCTTATTTATTCACATAGGAAAGGGATGGTATCTGGGTCCCCCTCTCATAGATAAAGGGGCTTCCAGATTCTGATAACCCCCCCTTCCTGGAGACCCCCCCCACAACCACAGGGCCAAGGTTGAGGGGAAGAGGCCCTTTCTTCATCAACATGGGGGCAAGGGGCTTTGCCAGTAACTAACTGGTCCACTTGTCAAAATAGAAAAAAAACAGCTTTTTTTTAAGTCATTTTGTTAGTAGACTCCTTAGAAATAAAATAGTTTGATTTTATACAATATAAAAAAAAAAAAGCAACAAACAAATCTATACAATTGTTATCTTAAAGGGGTTGTAAATGCATCCTATGCATTAAGGTGAAAAAACACCTAGCAGTGACCGGCCCCCCAACCCCCCTGAGCCCTGGAACTTGACCCGGCGGGGACGCGCTGTCTTTCTCTGCACGGGGTCCTGGCTCTTGATTGGATAGATTGATAACAGCCCAGCCATTGGCTCCCGCTGCTGTCAATCAAATCCAATTACGCGGGCGCCGTGTCTATGGACGCAAATGCTGGACTCGAGAGCCCACCCCCAGGGTAGCCTCCCCCCCCCCGGGAGAGGGGGTTATCTAATGCGGGGAGGAGCCGTGAGAGCCGCAGAGGAACCCCAGAAGAGGATGTTCGGGGCCACTCTGTGCACAACGAGCCGCACAGTGGAGGTGAATATGATATGTTTGTTATTTAACCCCTTCAGATCCACGCTATAGCCGAATGACGGCTACAGCGCAGATCTGTGCTGAATCAGTGCCCACCAGTACATAAGTGCCAGCAATCAGTGGCACCTATCAATGCCCACGAGTGCCACCTATCAATGGCCACCAGTGGTGCCAGTCAGTGTCTCATTAATGCCACCTAGCAGTCCTGCCTATCAGTGTCACCTACCAGTGCCGATCAGTGCCCATCACTGCCACCCATCAGTGCCCATTACTGCCACCCATCAGTGCCCATCAGTGCCAGCTATCAGTGCCACCTATTAATGCCACCTATTAGTGCTCTTCAGTGCCACCTATCAATGCCCATCAGTGCCACCCATTAGTGCCCACCAATGCCAACTATCAGTGACCACTAGTGCCACCTCATCAGTGCCCACCAGTGCCTCCTTTTAGTGCCCATCAGTGCCGCCTTATCAGTGCCCATCAATGCCGCCTTATCAGTGCCCACCAGTGCCGCCTTATCAGTGCCCATCAGTGCAGCCTATCGATGCCCATCAGTGTCGCCTCATCAGTGCCCATCAGTGCAGCCTATCGGCGCCCATCAGTGCAGCCTCATCAGCGCACATTAATGAAGGAGAAAAATTACCTGTTTGCAAAATTTATTAACAAAATATCAAACGTTTTTGTATTTTTTTTTTTTTTAATTTCTGCCTTTTTCAATTTTTTTAACAAAATATAAAAGCCCAGCGGTGATCAAATACCACCAAAATAAAGCTCTATTTGTGGGAAAAAAATGATAAAAATTTCATTTGGGTACAGTGTAGCATGACCGCGCGATTGTCATTCAAAGAGTGACAGCGCTAAAATGCTGAAAATTGGTCTGGGCAGGAGGGGGGTTTAGGTGCCCAGTAAGCAAGTAGTTAAAAAAAAAAGAGCCTTTACAATCACTTTAAATAATTACAAAGTTATCACCATTTAAACAGGACCACAGTGGAAATATAAAAATTGCTCAGGTCCATAAGGGGTATCCAGGTACAAGAGTTGAAGTGATTAATCCTGATGGTTTTATAATGGCTGTAGATTATTAATGAATTTCTCTTCTGTCAGCCCGCCGGGATATGGGCTGCAATCAGTTTGTCTTTTCATGCCAGATGACGGCATTCTGAGCGCCACAATGCAGATGAGCAGCACATAATACAAGAGGCGTCTGAGAGATGACACATATTGTTTCCAGAATCTTCCGCAGATAATCCATAGCCATCCATCGAATTCTCTCTCCCAGCTAATGGGCCCATGTTCTGTAATTATCTATTATCATTATTATGCCACATGTAATCTCTCCACTGCAGATGTAAACAAAGTATTTATCAGTTCCTAAGTGCAGCTGAAAGGGACTTATTATGTCTCACAGACAAAAAAAAAACCCCTCTACAGTAGAAATACTGGTGGCATGATAAAGGGGTGCTCTGTTTTTACTCTAGAAGAGGGGTAGGCAGCCCCAGAGAGGTGGAGATCTACCTGAACAATATGGAAGAAATCAATGATCACCAGGGTACAGTGTGCTTTTTTTTTTAAGGTGGTAACCGCATTAAATAGTAAGGAAGATTGCAGAGTGCAGAGGTCAGTAGGCAAGGCACAGTGCATGGGGCAGGAGTAAGTAACGCAGAGTGCAGAGGTCAGGGGAATGTAATGCTGAGTGCAGGGGTCAGGGGTAACATACACAGTGTGCAGAGATCAGTGGAATGTAATGCTGAGTGCAGGGGTCAGTAGTATGTGACACTGAGTGCAGGGGTCAGTAGTATGTGACACTGAGTGCAAGGGTCAGTAGTATGTGACACTGAGTGCAGGGGTCAGTAATATGTGACACTGAGTGCAGGGAACAGGAGTAAGGCCGCGTACACACTGGCGGACTTTTTGACCGGACCTGTCCGACAGACTTTCCAGCGGACTTTCGACGGACTTCCGACTGACTTTTTAAGGAACGGACTTGCCTACACACGATCACACCAAAGTCCAACGGATTCATACGTGATGACGTACACCGGACTAAAATAAGGAAGTTGATAGCCAGTAGCCAATAGCTGCTGTATTCAAAAAAAACATTCATTAGAATGAAGCATTTTTTGTGACTTTGTGATATACATTGTACATGTCAGTCGATTTATGCTTTGATTTATGTTTTTGGTTTACTTTGGTGATTTGTACACATGGGATTGCAAATGATATAATTTATGGGATATTGTTTTAGGATATAAAATAAGTTTTCTTGAATAGGAAGGGAATGTAATACAGTAGCCAATAGCTGCCCTAGCGTCGTTTTTTGTCCGTCGGACTAGCACACAGACGAGCGGATTTCTGGGTCCGGCGGAGTTACGACGTAAAGATTTGAAGCGTGTTCCAAATCTAAAGTCCGTCAGATTTGTGACTGGAAAAGTCCGCTGAAGGTCCTGTGAAGCCCACACACTGCGTCCGTCGGACAAGTCCGGTCAAAAAGTCCGACCGTGTGTACGCTTGCATAAGTAACACAGAGTCAGTAGTATTTAGAAATTGATTAGGCTCATATGGACTGGCATGTTATTGCCATCATCCCTTAATATACAAAACAGAAAAGAACTTCAAGAATTGGGATTTTGAAGGCAATATAAACAAGAGAAAATTATTTTTTTGTATAAAAGAAATATCATTTATTAATACAAAAGATTCCTAAAAACAGTAATCCTATGGATCAAACCAAAGGTAATAGAAATTTGTCTTTTCAACATGTCTCCTTTAATGTAGAACTATCTGTAATTCACACCCACCCCTGAGGAAGGAGGCTAATTAACCCCGAAACGCGTCGGGTGCAGGAGTATCGCTTTAAACATTGTACCTATGTAAAATTGCTTGATTCGCAGTCCCAATAAATGTTGCTATATTATTGTCATATTTTTATTGTTCCTCTAATAAACTACATTTTTGTACTATATATACTCTTTTACGCTCTTTTATATGTGCCTGTAAAGTCCACCACTAGGGGAACCCTCCTTTTTGTATAGTTTTAAAAGTCTGGAAGTGGCACAACCTCACAGTCGGCTGCCGATCTACATTATCTGTTCCAGACTATATATAGTAAAGCAAATGTAAAAGTAAAACAAAAGACATTCAAACACCAGCAAACAGCGAACATGGTGAAACAAGTGAACCACAACCATATACAGTAACTAAAATGCCTAACTAGCAACCTAACTAGGTAACAGGAAGGAAGTAACAGGACTAACAAACTAACTACAGTATATACAGTACAATATGTACAAAAATGGGGAACACAGATAAACAGGGAAAACTGGAGATGCAGGGAACAGAGATGAGAAGGGGGAACCATGACTACTATCAATTACAAGAGGAGCAAAAAAAGGGTGGCAGGGTTCAGGATGCAGGGCAGGAGCAAGATCAGGATTTAGGCTCAGGGCAACTGGCAAACAGTATCTAGCAGCAAAGCAAAACACTTAGCCTAGGTTCACACTGAATGCGGGTTAGAAATCGTGCAATTTCAGCTGAACTGGTAAGATTTCAAACTGGCAATGCAGTCCGACTTTAGGGGTGATTTAATAGACATCTGTGCGGGTTCATGCACAGATGTCTATTCAAATTGCCCCCGAAGTCGCCAAAAGTAATACAGGAACTACATTTGGGAATCAGTGCGGCGCCGCAAAGTCAGCATCGCACCGAAATCGCACCTATTGCCGGCAATAGCCACCGATTTGGCATGCGATTCTACATGAGGGACTAAATATCCTCCCAGCAGCCAGCATCAGATGGTAACTGATTACTGGGATCTGCAGGGAGACACCCGCTGGTGGACACCGGAACTACAAGGTCCTGCTTTGGGA
Source organism: Lithobates clamitans (assembly GCA_037952925.1). Taxonomy (NCBI): domain Eukaryota; kingdom Metazoa; phylum Chordata; class Amphibia; order Anura; family Ranidae; genus Lithobates; species Lithobates clamitans. Next base: position 962,425 of record JBBGZY010000094.1, on the reverse strand, counting down.
AGCACAGTGCCAGCAGCAAGTGATCTAGGTCCCGTCAGGGGTGTCTGTGGGAGTAAAGGGGCCCCATCATTGATATTTGTGGAAGGAATGGTGCCCATCACTGGTGTCAGTGGGAGGAATGGTGCCCCTTCATTGGTGACAGTGGGAGGAATGGTGCCCAATAGTTGATGTGAATGGGAGGAATGGCACCCCATCATTGGTGTCAGTGGAATGGATGGGAGACCCATAGTTGATGTCAGCGGGAGGAATGTAGTTCCATAATTGGTGTCTGTGGGAGGAATGAAGCTCCATCACTGGTGTCTATGGGTAAAATGGAGTCCCATCATTAGCGTCTGTGGAAAGAATAGTGCCCCCTCATTGCTGTCAGTACGAGGAATGGTGTCCCATCATTGGTGTTGGTTGAATGAATGGTGCCCAATCCATGGTGTCTGTCGAAGGAATGGAGTGGGAGGAATGGAGCCCCATTGTTGGTGTCAGTGAAAGGAATAGTCCCCCTTTGTTGGTGTCAGTGGAAGGAATAGTCCCCCCTTTGTTGGTGTCAGTGGAAGGAATAACGCCCCTTTGTTGCTGTCTGTGGAAGGAATAGAGCCCTATTGTTGATGCCAATTGGAGGAATAGTGCCCCATCATCGCTGTCTGTGGGAGGAATAGTGCCCCAACTTTGGTGTCCATGAAAGGAATAGAGCCCCATCATTGGTGTCTGTGGGAGGAACGTTGCCCAGAGGAAATTTGCCCAAAGGACCACATCTGGCCCACAGTTGCAGTTTGGAGACCTATTTTAAATACATGACCTGATATTACACATAATCTTATTGGTGACTATCAGTAACTATAAGAATGTATGTAAATCCTAAATCTATTTTTCAGTATATTTGGCATCATATCCCACCGTTACATAGTTACATAGTTACACCGTATTCAGTTTTCTTCAGCAAATCGGTCTTTTGTAAATCTTTTACAAAGTTATTTACCTGGAGATCCTGCCAGTAACACCATTTCCTGTTGCAGGCAGACAACACTAATTCTCTGCCTTTGAATTAGCAGGGGTGTTGCCGGCCTTCCATAGAAGCTTCTTCAGTTGGCCATTGGTCTTCCTATCCGATAGGCAGTCCAACAGACAACTGAAGAAGCTCATATTGCAGACTGACAACAATGCTATTAAAGCGGAGTTCCAATTAAAAAAGAAAATTAAAAGTCAGTAGCTACAAATACTGCAGCTGCTGACTTTTAATAATCGGACACTTACCTGTCCCGGGGTCCAGCGATGCTCTCCCTCCTCTCTGTGGCACCGGCATTGTCACTGTGGGTGCACGGCTGTGGCTTCACAGCCGGGCACGCACTGCACATGCACGAGCCGTGCTGCACGCTGAGACTGGCCGGGCAATCATCTGGGACCTGTGACGTGTTCCAGATGATTGCCGAGAGGGAGGGGGGAGAGATGATCTTCCTATCGGCGCTACGGGTGCGCCAGGAGGAAGTGGGAGCTGGAAACCCCCCAAAAAAATGACATGCCAAATGTGGCATTTCAGGCGGTCACCTTCCCTTAAGGCGGAAGTTCCATTTTTGGGTCAAACTCCGCTTTAATTGAGAGGTGGTATCTCGTCACCTTGAAGCTGTACAGACCAGCAAATTCTGGTGCCTGTCCAGAACCATTAGCTTTTTAGTGCAACTGGTTGATTTTAAATATATAGCAGCAAACTGCCTGATCTTCCACTGATGATTACTTGGCAATGGCAGAAGGACTTTTATAAACCAAAGTCATTTTTTTAATTTCAATTTTCCCTCAGCGCAATGCGATCTTGCTTCACATATGACCAAGTGGCGTTAACCATGCAGGACATAACACCTCCGCGTCTTCTGTATTAGTTCATAATGGTGTACAATCAAGGCACTTCACACAATCCGATGGAGGTTGTTTTTCCGAATGCTGGTTCTGCTTATTAGTTGCATTCCGTCCTTGAATAACACTGCTGATGCTCATTCACAGTACACTGTCATCTGGGGAGCACACTGTGTTGCTTATGTTTTTCTTTACAACCTCTGTACAAGGAACTGTTTGTAATAAAGTGAGGAATGCAAAGACCTGTACAAATCAACTTCACAACTGGGGATGAGCTCTGTGCTCAGTCCAAACCCATGTTTGTACTGAATTTTGCTTGTTCAGAGGTTTGGCAAAGAGCAGGACTACATAAAAACAAAAAAAAAAACAGGGTGCCCCCACCCACCAAGAAAAATAGAAAAATCACAGCAGAGCCGACAGGTGGCCTGGCATAGATTTTAGGGGGGAACCCCTTGCAAAAAAACAAGAAAAAAAAATCCAGGAAAGATAGGAGACAAACATGGACCCCTTCCCCAAACCAAACCAGGCCACATGCCCTTAACATGGAGAGGATTCCTTAGCAAGGGGGAATGTAAAGAACTTTGTCTCCATGTTGATGAAGACCTGAAGCAGCAGCACAAGTGTGGTCGGGATACACCCCCTAGCCTACTTGTAGGTGGGGTGCAGCGTGGTGCGACGGCTAAAACACACAGTCCAAGTGCAATGAAAGAACTTGTATTGAAATATTGCAAGACAGTTTACAACAAACCCAGTGGGAAAATGGGCCAACCGGGAAAACTCACAGGTCCAACGGCAGGTAGAGAGCAGGTTTCAGGAGAACTGACAGCGCCTGTTGAGAGGGGCAGAATGTAGCCTGCCTGTCTCATGCCCAAGCAGGAAGATGTCCAGAAAAGTTGTGAATCCTATGCTTTCCCTCCTCGTCGGGAACCTTTCCTTGCCGCTAGTTCTGTCACTATCAGGCGGGGTACCTGTCCCTACTCTGCCCTCTTACAAAATGTGTTCCAAACCTGGGAGTCAGGGCCTTTAATAGGCTCTGCCTGACTCAAGATGGCTGCTAGAGTCACATGGAGTGGCAGCGTCCAATTGGATTGCTTCCCTAGTGACCCAGGAAACCATAGAGGAACCCCAACTTCATTACCACTGTGGAAGAGCACCACTTGCAGTGGAGAAAGTAGACTGCACCTGCCTACATACTAATTGCAAAAAGAAGACACAGCACACAGATGAGACATCACCCTGCCTATTTTCATCTGTTAAACATGTGTAGCGCTACCCCCGAAGTACCTGCTTTGTAGATTGCCCAAGTTCCTTTTCCCAACAGTTGCCCCACAGCTAGACATAGAGTCACAGTCACTATTTGGCACAATGAACAGTCCAGAGGTTTTATTTTTGGTGTTTTTATGTTTTGGGTAACTTGGCGTTAGGGAACTGAGTGGGATACTCCAAAACTATGTACAGATAGGAAAACATTTATCTTCTTTAGAACTATGAACCTGCAGCAAACTTGAGGAGATTAATCGTCCTCTAGTGGAAAGTCCAAGCTTTCACAGGGAATTACATAGACTAAGCTCTTCAGGACACTGGCCACTGTCCCCTTTACACACCCCCCTGATTCTACCACATGAGGAATGGCCTTCAAAGACAAGATTCTTGCAATTCGTGAGGACATCTCCACTGTGCATACATCTTTCCCACCCAACATACCTTGCCTAACAGCACATTCAACACTCTCCTCTTTGGAATTGGCTACTACTGAAGAGGTTACAAAACTTTTCTCAGATGCCCACCTAACCAATTGTCTCTTGGGTGCTGTTCCCTCACAACTACTATGGCCACCCTCTTCTTCTATCCTATGCTCCCTCACTCATATCTTCAATCTCTCCCTCTCTAGTGGCACCTTCCCCTCCCCTCTAAAACATGCGCAGATCACTCCCATATTTAAAAAGCCCTCACTGGACCCCACCAACCTAAACAACTGAAGACCGATCTCATTGCTTCCATTCACCTCTAAACTTCTAGAACGCTTAGTCTACAACCGTCTTAGCTCCTGCCTCAGTGAAAATAACCTTCTTGACCCCTTACAGTCTGGCTTTCGCTTGCAGCACTCCACGGAAACTGCCTTACTAAAACTCACTAACGATTTACTAACTGCTAAAGCCAACAGCCAGCACTCCATACTCCTACTACTTGACCTCTCTGCGGCCTTTGATACTGTTGACCACCCGCTCTTTCTCAAAAAACTACATTCCCTTGGCCTCCGAGATTCTCCTCTATCCTGGTTCTCAGCCTACCTATCACAGCGCTCCTTCAGTGTCACCTACAACTCTGTCTCCTCCTCTCCATTGCCCCTTTCTGTAGGGGTCCCCCAAGGCTCCTTCAGTCTCCTCTCGCATTACTAACTTACTAACTGACATGGATGTCGCACCACTTCCTTAAACTAAATCTCTCTAAAACTGAGCTATTAATATTCCCCCCCGCCCGTGCCCCCCTCCATGACTTTTCCATCAAAATCAACAATACAACTTTCAGTCCCTCCCCTCACGCCAGGGTACTAGGTGTAATCCTAGACTCTGACTTGTAATTTCAGCCCCAAGTCCAATCCAATAATAATAATAATAATAATAATAATATTCAGTCTCTTCAGCCTTTTGACACTTTTCCTGGGAATATTGGTTGCCTGTTTCCCCCCACCAATTGTTGTGGTCTCTTCCCCTGATTCCTATGTCACTACTGAGTCTTATAATGATGTAGGGGGCATATGAAGAAACCACAGTGTACGGTGGGGGACATCAGCATCTGTCACTACAGGAAGAGACTGACGAAGGCCCCGGTGCTAGGAGACACAGGCCGCCGAAGAGGGGAGTATAATAACATTTCTCTCGCAAAGACACCTTTATTTGATTTTTCTTGCCCTGCCAGGGTCACTTTAATCAAGAGTACCCTCTGTTATGTGATATGATGATATCCTTTTATATCCAGATATATTCTATTCGTATTTACATTCCTCTTCAGTTTTTATGCATTCTTCTGCTGAGTTATCAGAGATTTGGGAAGGCACAGAACTGTGATAGTGGAAGGATATATACAGTATATATCTGAATGATAGAAGAATTCAGCCTAGACAATTAATTCCCTATCTCCATCCTGAATGCAGTCACAATATTGTCCATCCGTCCCTCCACCTAACCTTGTGTACTCACCCTGAATGATTCATAATCTACTCAAGGATGTGATTACTGAAATAAAAATAGACAAGAACAATCTTGTGAGACAAGAGAAAGTTTTCTTTTCTACCAGCCATATATTTACTATTCCGTCTAAAAAGTATTTTATATTATTTTATTTATTTATTTTAATTTTAATTTTATTTTTTATTGGTATATTATATTATATTAATAAATGTATTTTATTACAGGTATTTACAAGACGAGAGCAATCTCATGAGACAAGAGAAAGCTTTCTTATCTATCCACAATATTTATCAATATCAAATGTACTATTTAGTCTAAAGCAAAGGTATTTTATATTATTTTACATTCTTTTTTTTTTTTTTTTAATCGCATGTTAATTTATATTGTATTATGAATGTAATTATTGATTTTAATTGATAGAATATTATATTATTTATTTTACATTAGACTCGAATACCCCCCTGACTTGTTAATGAGACGGAGAAGATGGACAACTTGTAGATCCCGAATGTTTAATCGTAGCAGTGGTCGTGCTTTCTTGGGCAGCATTGTGGCTAAATGATTGTTCCTTTAGTCTTTCAGCACTAGTCCCTTGGATTTAAAGAGGATCTAGCATGTTAACACCGTACTCCCTCTTACAATGCCTTCATCTAATTTTCTCTCCAGAAGGATGGTGCCTTCTTTCTTCAGGCACCATCGACTTCCTGGACTGAGATATCGGCTCAAAGATGACACAAATTCTGGTGTTTTCGTGTTCTTCGCTGTGTTCACAAATGTCTAAGAGCCCATTCACACTAAAACATTCCACTGCGGTGTGTTAATGCAAATGCATTGCGTTAGTGGTTATAAAGCTTCGTTTTTTTTTTATAAAAAATAACAAAAATATAAATATAAAATAAAATAAAAATATAAAAATAACAAACATGTCATACTTACCTGCTCTGTGTAACAGTTTTGCACAGAGCTTCCCCGATCCTCTTCTGGGGTCCCCCACTGGCGCTCCAGGAACCTCTCCTTCATCGGGTGCCCCTAGGAAAAGTCGCTTTCCCTGTTGGCACCCATGTGTGCTCGCTCCCGAGTCCACCTGCTGCGTTCATTGACACAGACAGCAGCTCCAGCTCTTGTGTCACTGGATTTGATTGACAGCAGTGGGAGCTAATCGTTCTCATTGTTATCAATTTGTCTAATGAGGAGAGAGACAGCCGGAGCTTGTGCACATTGCTGGATCGAATCGGGCTCAGGTAGGCTCAGGTAAGAAAAAGGGGCGATCTGGGTGGAAGCTGCAGCACAGAAGGTTTTTCACCCGCCCATCAAAGACACCACAAAAGATGAAAAAATGTGCATGATACTTTTTTTTTTTTTCAAACCACTTCCCACCCACTGTATAGTAAAATGACAAATAAATAAAAAAATAAATTAAAAGGTTTATTTATTTTGATCATCAGTGCCCTGATTACAGTACAGCCCAATCAGTGCCCATCAGTGATACCAATCAATACCCATCAGGAACACCAATCAGTGCCCATTAGTGATGCCAGTCAGTGCTGCCTATCACTGCCCATCAGTGCCTGCTCATCAGTGCCGCCAATCAGTGCCCATCAGTGTTGCCTATCTGTGCCTGCTCTCATTGCCAACCAGTGCCACCTATTAGTGCCCATCAGTGCCACCTCTCAGTGCCCATCAGTGCCACCTATCAGTGCTGCATATTAGTGACACCTATCAGTGCCGCATATTAGTGACACCTATCAGTGCCCATGAGTGCGGCATATCAGTGCATCCTCATCAGTGTTGTAGTTTGATTAACAGGGTGGAGGAGACAGAGGAAATGTTTCCTTCTGCCTGCAGCAGACTGATAACATCATCTTAGCCTGTGCAAGTCACTTGTCTGTAGTTCAAGGATGACTTATTTGTAATAGCAGGCACAAATAAAAAAAATGATACTGTTGCTGTATTTTGTGTTGTAAGATGTCAGGAATTTACTAATGCCGACTGTTGTTGAAAGCTTCACCAGCCATCACCCCTATTGCCCTATGCTGGCATATCCTGGCTGTAAAAATGACAGCCGGGACTTGAGGCTGTAAGTTATCTGTGGGGCCGTTTCTTGGTCTATATGTCTTTTTCATTGTGGGCTGTGCACCTCCCATCTGACACATCCTGGCCCTCTGTGTCTGTAACATGCACTGTGTGTGCTTTGGTCAATGTCTTGCAGTTGCAGTAGTCAGTAGGAGAATCCAGTGCACTGATTCCTTGCCTGCCTTCATTCTGTACATAGTTGAGGTAGCACTCCGGGCTTTTTGATTCCATGTTGTTTTTGTAGTTTGCAACTATTTGTGGAAGGTGGACATAAGCGGGGGACTGACGTACATTAATATTACTGACCAATGTATGAAAGAAAATTGCCAGCAGTTATACCGAGAATTTCACAGCAGTGACATACCGACCTGCTGGTACTTCTAGGAAATCACTGATTGGGGTTTCACAAGAATTCACCACCTATATATTAGGTCTAAATTACAATCCAGCCCAACAAGTTCAGTCCAACCAGTTATTATTTAAGTCATCTAAATTTTAAATATTTAATTATTGGATGTCTGGGAGTGTATATTAAATTGGAAGTCTATTTACCACATACCAGCAGATATGGTAACACTAGGGTTGAGAACATTTAAAGTTTGAGAAAAGAATTGGTACTAGTGGAAAAAAGAAAGCATAAACCTATTATAAAAGGTTCAGTCCACAAAAGCTGATATTTCAGTGTTTGGTAGATTGCGGAGAGTTAAATGACCTGTTTCTTCTATCTTTTGGGAGAGATCTATTTGTGGGATCTGTGTGAAGTTCCTGTGTTTGCATACCTTCTGTATCCTTTGCCAAGGGTCCTTCTTTCCCTGCTAGGTTTATATATTTTATATTATGTAGAACAGCCACTCTCAACCAGGGTTCCATGGAACCCTTAGGTTCCTCCAGAGGGTTTCTTGGGTTGTGGCTGATTGACCTTTCACATTTGATGGTGCCTGCATATTTCCAGGGCCAACGCCACTTCGCAAAGCCCTGATACCAATTATCTCCTTTAGCTGTCTGTAAGGTTGGCATTCCAACCACCTCTGTAAGGGTGGCATTCTGACCACTACTGTACAATCTTCTTACCTTAGAGGGCATTTCTCCATTGACCTGCAATTAACTGGTTTTAGCAAGGGTTCCCTGAGACCTCAAAATTATTTTAGGGGTTCCTCTGGGTGAAAAGCCCTGGGAAAGGCTGATGTAGAATGTAGCACTAAGAGCTGAAACACACAAAGAAGAAATAAAAATTCCCAGGTGGACATATCTAGTAGTAGTTGGTCACATTCAGTCGGACTTTTTCTGTAATGTTGAATAGATTTTGTGGCTTATCCAAGCCACTTCCTTAGTTCAGAACTGAAGAAGTAGCTTAGATAGGCTTCAAAACATCCTTAAGATTACAAAACGAATCCAGTTGAATGTGACCAACTACTACTAGATATACAATGATTTTGATGAATGAGAACCTTTATACATATGCTCCCGGGTGGATAGGAAGTCAGGAATTTTTGCCGGGAAAGTTTACTGTGGGAGTATCGACTTTTTATACTATAATATCTGCTATGAAACATCTTCAACATTACAAAACAAGTCCAGTTGAACGCGACCAACTACTAGATATACAATGACCTGAATAAATGCGAGCCTTCACAGGCATGCTTCCAGGTGGACAGGAAGTCAGGAATTATGGCCAGGAAAGCTCGCTGCTGTAGTATCTACTTTTTATTAAAAGAGGCATGGACTCCAGAGAGAGAGATCATTTTGCCCCTGTATAAATCATTAGGAATACAGTACCTCATCTAGAATATGCAGTTCATCTTTGGGGACCAGTTCACAAAAAGGATATTGGGGAACTGGAGAAAGTGCAGATAAGGGTAACCAAACTGATAAATGGCATGGAGTTCCAATATGAGGAAAAATTAGAAAATTCAGAAAACTGAATGTATTCTTTCCTGAGAAGAGACAATTAAGGGGGATACTATCACCCTATGTATAAACGCATAAGTCGTCTATATAGTGGACGTGCTGTAGAGTTTGCTTTAAGGTCTTCACAAAGGACAAGGGGGCACTCTCTACGTCTGGAGGAAAAATGATTTAACCTCCACATATGGAAAGGCTTCTTCACAGTAAATGTTGTAAAAATGTGGAATAAAGCTCAAGAGCTGGTTCTGGCCAGCTCACTAGATTTTTTAAAAAAAAGAGCTGGATGCATTTCTAAATGCACAAAATATAACTGCATATTAACATGTACATATTAACATGTATAGGTAACAACACTGGAGATAGATGACTCAAGGAATATCCCATTTTTATCTGGGGGATCAGGAAGGAGTTTTTTTCTCCTTCACAGGAGCAAATTGGACCATGCTTTATTGGAGTTTTTTTTTTACTGTGGGTATAGGATTTTGTAAGGGGAAGTTTTATATTAACTAATTTTTTTCTATAGTTTGAACTAGGTGGACTTGTTCCTTTTTTCAACCTGACTACACAACTATATTAAAAGGTTCAGTGCTGACTGAGCCCACCAAGCTACATGTATAATTAAATATTTGTGCATTGTGAGTGCCCTGATTACAATAAAGTGCCCACAGTGCCAGAAGTGAGTTCCCAGCAGTGCCAGCAGTGTGCCCACCAGTGCCAGCAGTGAGTGCTCACCAGTGCCAGCAGTGAGTGCCTACCAGTGCCAGCCCACAGTGCCCTCAATTGCCAACAATCAGTACCCATTAGTGATGCCAGTCAGTGCTGGCTAACACTGCTGTCCACCACTGCTGCCTATCAATAACTATCGCTGCTGCCCATCAATGCCACCCATCAATGCTCATCAGTGCCCATCAATGCCGCCCATCAGTGCCCATCACTCAGTGCCACCCATCCATGTCGCCTGTGCCCACCAGTGCCGCCTATCTGTGCCCATCAGTGCCGCCCACCAGTGCCACCCATCAGTGCCCACCAGTGCCGCCTATCAGTGCTCATCAGTGCCACCTATCAGTGCCCATAAGTGAGGCATATTGGTGCCTCCTCATCAGTGCCACCTAATCAGTGCCCATAAGTGCCGCCTCATCAGTGCCCAAAAGTGCCACCTCATCAGTGCCTATCAGTGCAGCCTATCAGTGCCCATCAGTGCCACCTCATCAGCACCCATCAGTGAAGGCGAAAAATTACTTCGTTACAAAGTTTACTAACAGAAACTAAGAAAAACTTTTATTTTTTTCAAAATTTTCAGTCTTTTTTTTTTTTTTTAGGAAAAAATAAAGACCCAGAAGTGATTAAATTCCACCAAAAGAAAGCTCTATTTGTGTGAAGAATATGATAAAAAATTCACATGGTTACAGTGTAGCATGTCCGCGCAATTGTCATTTACAGTGTGACAACGAAAAATGGACTTGGCAGGAAGGGGGTGTAAGTGCCCTGTATTGAAGTAATTCAAGAAGTAAAGCTTCACTTTACAAAGAATTCACGTGCAAGGAAAAAACAAATAAAAAAACGCATTTTGCTTGCACATGATTGGATGATGGAAATTAGCAGAGCTTCCCCTTATTTACTAAGCTCTGGCGCAACTGCACTTGGAAAGTGCTCAGTCTAGTTGCCTTTAGTAAATCAATAACATTATGTAACGTGCATTGTACAAAAACAAGATGTCATAATATAGTAATGGATGTGACAAAGAAATATTTCAGGTATAGTACTGATATAACTGGTTCCCTGAGTGCATGTTACCCTGATGGCAAATAACACATATTTTTACGTTAGGTTTTCATATTAACCAATCTGTTTTTCTCAGCAGATGACAGATAAATCAAAACTAATCAGTCATGTGATAAAGATCATGAGGTAGTGTCAGCCAAAAGATTCTAATAAATGTGACACTTGGACAAGGAGTAAGCACGAGACCAAATAGGATTCTAAAACTTAAAGTGTGACTTCAGGCTCAAAAGCTTACATTTAAATATATTCCTTGATAGCCACGGAGGATATAAATACACTTTGTGTGCACTAAATGTCTTTGTAAAACCAGATAATACCTTGTAAAAGTAGTGGTGACATCATCACTGTGCTGTACACAGCCTGTGCAGAGAGCAGAGCAGTGGGAGGGGCCCAGCAGGCACCACCCACAACAGGCTTCCTGCAGAAAACTACAGGAGGGGGCGGAGACAAGACCAGTCACCCTGCACAAGGAGAGAGGGCAGCAGTGAGCGGTCTTTATTACAGGAAGCTCCTGCACAGAGGGAAAGTCTCGCACTGGATTACTGCACAGATCTGGAAGAAATACACAAAGCACACCAAGATTCAAAAAGGAATGCACGAGGAATGTTCTGAGAAACTTTTTTGCTCATCCCAGATTCAGCTTTATATTGAAGCTGTCTGGATGTATAGGCTAATATTGACTTTTCTAAACCGGTAAAAGAATATCATCTATACTTACCTTTCCAGTGGCCCGTGTCTTTGAATGCTGCAGCTTTGCTGTTCCCCATCTGTTTTCAATATTGCACCCTTCTGGGTGTGTGAATACTTGCTTCTCCCCCACATGCTGTATTTACATTTGCCGGCTCATACTTCACTACAGGATGTACAAGTTGGTGACTGGAACCAAAGCATGGGGGCCAGGGACGGACTGACCATTCGGGCACTCGGGCACTGCCCGAGGGCCCCATGCCACTAAGGGGCCCCATCAGGGTTGCCAGCCTCAATAAAACCAGGGACAGTATGTAAAAATCTGTGTTTTTTTAAAAATTCCAAGATTATAGCTGCCCCACCTCTCCAGTACCTTTTCAGTGTGTGCATGTTTCTCTGTGTGTGTATATTGTGTATTCTGTGTGTGTATATTGTGTGTCTGTGTGTGTATACTGTGTGTGTATACTGTGTGGCCCCATAATCTATTGCCTGGGGGCCCCATAATCTCCTATTGCCCGGGGGCCCCATAATCTTCTCTTATTGCCCGGGGGCCCCATGAGTTGTCAGTCCGCCCCTGATGGGGGCAGATATACACACACACACCCAGAAGTGCTAAATGCCTGCAGGAGATGGGGAGCAGTATTGTGGCAGCATTTGAAGACATGGGCCACCAGTATAGTAAGTATAAAGGTTCTTCTTTTACAGGCTGGGATTCTTTTACAAATAAGCCTGCAGTGAGAGGGTTGCTTTGAATACCAACATGAAGGGCCTATAGGAAAGTGGAAGTGCCAGGGTTAAAGTAGAACTGCAATCAAAACTTCTATTTTCATTTTGAATAGACTAGGGGTTTCCAAACCTTCTAAACACAGGGCCAGTTTACTGTCCTTCAGACTTTAGGGGGGTGGGAATGTGTCCGGTGGGAACAGAAAATGCCCCAGCATCAGTGGCAATTTATTTTCCTTTCCTTTCACTTTCGATGATAACGAATCTTTAATCACCAACTTGGCATGCCAGGATTCTACGGTACAGGCTGGCAGATATGTTGAAGCCCTTTATGAGTCCTGATGTCCAAGGATCCCCTTATGCCCTGTGCAGTTTCCCTTTGGAGGGGAGTTTGTCATTGCTCCATTGCTTGACTGGTTGGATATTTCTCTTGATATACACTGTATATACACCTCTAATATATCCTTATAAATCAGAGCTCTTGACCTTGAAAATGCATTGAGAGTTCTCCTCATCCACAGGAATCAGCATTTATGGAATGGAAACACCTACCTTTATACATGATTGTAACAATATCTTAGTTTGCTGAGCAGTGGGAATTCGAGGTCATACATGAAAGTACAATTGTGATGTTTTGAAAAATCTGGTGCATAAACCTTTTTGAAGTGAATTTAGGATATATGAGTAATAACATTTGTTTAATGTTATAGTTTATGGTATCTATATGTTTACTTGGCACATAAAAAGTCCCATATACATATAATGTTTTCCTAATAAATATTACTATGGGGAAACGGTGCCCAGATAAATCACCAGCCCTATATGCCAGTGCTATAACTAGGTTTTAAAACATGTGAGGAACAGTTTATTGCAGCCTCTGCCCCCTCTAGAGAGATTAATCATCTCTATTTGTCCCGTTGTTCATTGCTCATGCCTGATGAAGGTGGGCCTCCAAAGCATTGCAGTATAATGTTACCTTTCAAGAATAACTCTCACCAGAAACTAGCATGAGAGAAGACGAATGCCACTAATACACTGGTCTCTTTTATACAAATGTAGTGGCTGCCAGCTTCTGATGTTGTAAATCATGACACTGCTCTGCAGCCATTTACAACACAAGCTGGCAGCTATTTCTGTAGTGGTCTCCTCCAAACTAGCTGGCGGCTTGTGTTGTGAATGATGGCCACTGGGAATCCAAGAGAGAGATTAGTGTGATAGCTAAGTATCTGAGAGAGACCAGTGTGACAGATGATTGTCTGAGAGAGACTATTGTAATAGCTGAGTATCTGAGAGAGATTAGTGTAATAGCTGAGTACCTGAGAGAGACTAGTTTAATAGCTGAGTATCTGAGAGACACTAGTGTGATAGCTGAGTTAGCTGAGTATCTGAGAGAGACTAGTGTGATAGGTGAGTATCTGAGAGAGACAAGTGTAATAGCTGAGTATCTGAGAGAGACAGAGAGACTAGTGTAATAGCTGAGTATCTGAGAGAGACTAGTGTGATAGTGTGATAGCTGAGTATCTGAGAGAGACTAGTGTAATAGCTGAGTATCTGAGACAGACTAGTGTAACAGCTGAGTATCTGAGAGAGACTAGTGTAATAGCTGAGTATCTGAGAGAGACTAGTGTGATAGCTGAGTATCTGAGAAAGACTAGTGTAATAGCTGAGTATCTGAGACAGACTAGTGTAACAGCTGAGTATCTGAGAGAGACTAGTGTAATAGCTGATTATCTGAGAGAGACTAGTCTAATAACTGAGTTTCTGAGAGACCAGTCTAATACCTGAGTATCTAAGAGACTAGTCTAATAGCTGAGTATCTGAGAGAGATAAGTGTAATAGCTGAGTATCTGAGCGAGACTAGTGTAGTAGCTGAATATCTGAGAAAGACTAGTGTAATAACTGAGTATCTGAGAGAGACTAGTGTAATAGCTGAGTATCTGAGATAGACTAGTGTAATAGCTGAGTATCTGAGAGAGACTAGTCAAATAGATGAGTATGTGAGAGAGACTAGTGTGATAGCTGAGTATCTGAGAGAGACTAGTGTGATAGCTGAGTATCTGAGAGAGACAAGTGTAATAGCTGAGTATCTGAGAGAGACTAGTGTGATAGCTAAGTATCTGAGAGAGACTAGTGTAATAGCTGAGTATCTGAGAGAGACTAGTGTAATAGCTGAGTATCTGAGAGAGACTAGTGTGATAGCTAAGTATCTGAGAGAGACTAGTGTAATAGCTGAGTATCTGAGAGAGACTAGTCTAATAGCTGAGTATCTGAGAGAGACTAGTGTAATAGCTGAGTTCCTGAGAGAGACTAGTGTAATAGCTGAGTATCTGAGGGAGACTAGTCTAATACCTGAGTATCTGAGAGAGATTAGTGTGAAAGCTACTGGGTTGTGTTGCTGTTCATCATTCACAAAATGAGCAGAAAGCTCCCACTGTTGTAAACACCAAATTAGCTGGGGGAAATTGGGGGCTCAATATTTTCAGGGTACAATGGGAGCAGAGGAGGAACAGGGATAAACAGAAATAAAAGCTGCCCGGTACAGAGGAGGCGAGGGCTGTGCAGGCTTTTTCCATCTGCTTGCTCCAGCATGGTCCGATAGCAGTTGGGATGAGGAGGACGAGGTAGCTAAGTCGACCATGCCGCTCAGCAGCTCCTGCAAAGATCTGGGTCCCCTGGGGATTTACTGTACAAGCCTTTTTAGATTCTGATGGGAGTTCTTCTTTAAATAAACAATTGGATTCATATTTAAGGTGTGCTGATGACATATCACTTATGTTACATGCAATGCAAGTCCACAGTAGTTAAATGCGCCCTATTCGACGTGGTCTACTCCAGTTTGGTATGTGATGGGAATATTTGAGGGAAATTTCCCCAGATCTCAAATTTCAGACAGAAAAGGAAGAGAAGAGAAATCTCCTCTATGGGTATAGAGACAGCTTTGAAATTTGAACTCCAGCCTTCTCTTCAGCCTTGTACAGTTATACAGGCTTCTCTGTCGAGCTGAAATTTCTTACTTTGATTTCACTACACAAAGTGAGCTTCTCACAGTGTAAATGACAAGCTGCAGCAAGTCATATAAAGCCCCCTTTATTTCCTGGCTGTATATCCCAGCATCATCTAACCCTTTACTCCCCAGCCTGCCTGACTGTTCCTGGCCTGACCCTTTCATTCACTGGATTTCAGTTATTTGAATCATAGAACTTAGAATCACATGTCAGCATTACCCAAGGTGGTCACGATGCAAATGCATCTTGCATAGGAGCACCCACTCCTTCAGACTCACACCTGACCATCAAGGCATTCTGATATTTACATAACTTCTCCCCGAAGGCTTCTTTATTATCAGAAGTTAAAGATCTAGCCTAGTTTAAAAAGCACAAACAGGTCTTATTCCTGACTTCTTGCAGCCTTGAAGTGTCATTGTGCTCCAGTGGGCAAAACGTTGGGTGGGTTCTGGCTATCCAAGAACTGTCTGTTCAGATAAAAAAGAAAAATATACCAATGAGTATATATTTTTTAAAACCGATATGCAGATACTATATGGCAAAGAATTCTTTCTACCATGTATACTTTTAACTTTGTAGGTTGTCTTTCGGATTTGGAGAGGAAACGATTGAAGCCATTGAGAATGAACTTCCACAAAGGAACAATTAACCATCTAATATCCCTACTGCAGTCAAACACATTTCAGTTTGTGTGAAAAACAATCGGTGACCAATGTGACTTTGGTTTTTGGAAGGACACTGGAGCAACTGGTAAAAACTCAAACTCGACATGAACATACCAACCTAAGAATACAGAAGGTGACCACATGGTTAGAGTACTAGCCACTTAGTCACTAAGCTGTAAAAAGAAACCAAGAAAAAAGAGAACTAAAACTCAATAAGGCAGAGAGGTAATCCATAACACTTAATCACATTCTCGTTTTTTAAAGTAACCTCAGATTGCTGTTTGTTACGGCATTTGGCTGTTCCTTACCAGATAAAAATGAATGCTTGCCATGTCTCTGAGACATAAACTGAACCTGTCATTGTCCTGCTGTACATCCATGTCCTTCCAAAAAATGTGTCACTGTCTTCTATTTCTGGACTGATGATATTGTGACATCTGATCTCCATTCTAATGCTGGAAAAATTATTATTGCTCCAGTTACTTGGATGATGTTTCAGTGTTTTCGAGGGACTGTCTGGGAACTGGCCATAGTATGTATGGGGGACTTGTGACTTACATAACAGTCAGAGGCCATAAATAACTAATAATATCTTTTACTGCTCTCATTAGCATGATGCCTTGCCACACATAGTACACTTCGAGCTTTCTATAATCCCATCAAAATGATATGAAGTATCTGGTATAGCTCCTTGACCTTCATTGATGTCCTTGACTTAAATTGTTGACAAATAAGACAAACGCTATTGGGGTTGTCCTTCCCTGCACTCGGGACCTTTTATAGGCACAGAAGAAGCTGCTGCCTAGAGTTTCCCTAGCTAGAGAAAGTGCCAATATGGAGCGATAAACAAGAATCATAAATTTCAAGTATTACTAAACCCAGGACCCCTGCGTTCACGATATCTGGTCTCCCACATGTTGTGGAAATTTTATTATGTGTGTTTTATAGATTGTCATCTGTCTGTGTTTGATTTAACCGAGGAGCGCTCTAGCAAAGCGCGCTTGGGTTGAATCGGGACCAGCAGTAAAACCGCCAGAATGAAAACCTTCTCATGGGCTTGGAGACGTGTTCTCTGTGTGTATGGGCATTTGCCGGTTTTTAGGTATCAAGAGCAATGCGCTGGGCTTCTTGCCTTCAAATGTCTATGCACATTAGAGAAGCGAAGTCCGCATAACGAGAGAAACATATTATTATATCTCTGTTGTGGCTACGCTATCCCTTTTGGATACATATCTGCTTTAATAAGAGGACATTGATATCTGCCTTGTTAATATACTCGTACTGTATATTGACAACAGCAGTAGCAATGTCCCCGCAGATCTTCTCAAGCCTGTAAAAACAAATAGAATGATCTTACTAGATACTGGTTACTCTGAGCAGTATTGAGTGGGCTCCAAAGCTGACCAAGATGGTGGATGCCCTCCCCTTTAGTGCAGTAATTTCCCATGTAATCATTTCCTGTGTAGTCATTTCCTGTGATGTCATTTTGCATGGAGGAAGCGATTGGCTGTTGGGGCTGTGACTTCCTGCTTGTCATTTCCTTTTGTTGCCGATGAATAAAAGGTGCCTGTGCTCCTGAGGACAGTCAAGCTGTGGAGGTAAGGATGTAAGATGACGGTCATGTCTGTGTTACTTGTGATGATACGGGAAACAGGACCATAGTAAGATGCGTTATACCAAAAGGCTGAAAGTGCACTTAATAGCGCAGGAGACGGATTACGCATAGCGTATAGCAAAATCTCCACGTCACACAAAATATGAAAATGCAATTATTTTAGTAAATATAAACTGCTAAATACCTTTTCTCATCAGCAGTATATAGCAGTCTTGTGACTTCTGTCAGTGTCTGGTTAAAGTTTGTAGGAGGAGTTTTCATTCTTCCTGATTGTCCTATGAGGCTGCAGGACCCCTGACCTTCCTTCTGGACAGTGCTAATTGGCCTTGTGCTGATCACATGCACCCTCCCATGAAAAAAAAAATCTCTCTAGCAATACACACCAAACTGAGCATGTGCAGAGGGACCCCAAGGCTCTGATCTATCACTAGAAAGATTGGGGACAGAGGAAGAAGGGGAAGATCAGAGAAGACAGAATCACACTTTACTTAAACTCACATGTACATGGCATCTCAAAGTAGACTGTGCACGCCAACGTATTTACATATTCTGAACAAGCAGTAAAAGCACTTCAATACAAGCAATCATTTACCTCTGTAGCTATAGGCATTGTGGTGAAATTCATCTTCAAAGCTCACAACTGATGCACTGAATTGTTATGCCCCGTATACACGAGCGGAAATTCCACCAGCAAAAGTCCGATGAGAGCTTTTGGTCCAAAAATGCGACCGTGTGTATGCTCCATCGGACTTTTGCTGGTGGAATTCCAGCCAGTAAAAGATTAAGAGCATGTTCTCAATTTTTCGGTCAGAAAAAGTTCCGATCGGCAGGGGTGGACTGACAACTCATGGGGCCCCCGGGCAATAGGAGATTATGGGGCCCCCGGGCAATAGGAGAAGATTATGGGGCCCCCGGGCAACAGGAGATTATGGGGCCCCCAGGCAATAGGAGATTATGGGGTCCCCAGGCAATAGATTATGGGGCCACACAGTATACACACACATACAGTGTACACACACAGACACACAATATACACGCACAGAATACACATACACACACTGAAAAGGTACTGGAGAGGCGGGGCAGCTATAATCTTGGGTTTTTTTTTAAAAACACAGATTTTTACATACAGTCCCTGGTTTTATTGAGGCTGGCAACCCTGATGGGGCCCCTTAGTGGCATGGGGCCCTCGGGCAGTGCCCGAGTGCCCGAATGGTCAGTCCGCCCCTGCCGATCGGAAATTCCGATTGTCTGTACCAATTCTGACATGCATGCTTGCTCCCAAGCCCTGCTCTGTGCGTACATAAGACACATACAGCCGTGGCTCGGCCCCGCCCCCCCACTCTCTCCTCATTGGCTCACTGGCTGTGATTGACAACAGTGGGAGCCAATGGCCCCTGCTGCTGTCTCAGCCAATGAGGAGAAGTATTCCGGGGACAGCTGAGCCTCTCGTGCACATCGCTGGACCAAGAGGGGGCTCTGGTGAGTATTGGGGGGGGGGGGGTTGTGGAGGGAGAAGCACACAGAGGGTTTTTTTTACCTTCATGCATAGAATGCATGAAGGTAAAAAAAAAAACCTTCAGCCTTTACAACCACTTTAAGGTAAAAAAAAAAAAAACACCCAATACTTCTTCCCCCTAGCCATTCCTGACTCCTCCACCATAGGCTCCTGCTGCTGTCTGTCAAATCCTGTGAGAAGCAGCAGGGGGTGGGGCTAGGTGCACTCTGCGTGTCTATAGACACACATAGTCCAGCACAGGAGCGCAGGAGCACGCTTATATGGGTACCTCCACAGCTTACGGCTTGCTACGGAGGAGCTTGTAAGAAGAAGGAGCGGAGAGGGCAGGAGGGGAACTCCAGAAGAAGAGGAAAGGAACCGCTCTGTGCGATACTATTGCAGGTAAGTATAACAACTTTTTTATTCAAATTTAAAAAAAAAAGAATCTTTATAATCACTTTTCCTATTACTTTCTATGGAAGTAGAATGTTGTCAGCCTGCTACTCGTCTAATGTAAACTCACAGCAGGTTCCTCTAAGCTGCAATATGTAAAAATACAATTTTCTCTGTTCAGTATTTGCAGGGCGCTGCAAAGGCCGTACAGCCAGCCCTCCTGTACTGGGCCCGGGCCCTATCAGTTCAAAAGGGGGGCTGGCTGTACTCTCTTATTGCAGGCACCAATCCTCTTCTGAGTAACAAAAGTTCCGCGCTTAGGACAATGAAATAAAAAAGGGACTGCTGCCCCCCTAAAAGTGGAAAACACCAAGGTGTAATCCAAACTGAAATATATGTTCTAGATAGGGGATAAGGCGCTGTCCTACTGTGTTTTGTGATAAATCTTCTCAAGAGAATACAAGAAAATATTGGTTTAAAAGCAAAAGTGTCATAAATATCAGGAGACAATTGATGTGCAGGAATAATTAATAAGTGAATCACCTGTGAGGTGAAAATAAAGAAAAAGTGCAAAGCGTGCTATAGTGCATATAAAATGGCATATACAAAAAATCGCATGTGCAAAAAAATTGTATATCTATGTAACATGAGAGATCCCTATACATGAAAAAGTGCTTGGGGAACCAAAACCAGTGGAATAAATATAAAAGACATGTATTTGATGATCCGCTTAAACAATAATTAAAACAAATGCATAGCGTAAACCTCAAAAAATGGAAAGTTTTCGTGTGGAAAAAACCTTAGTGTGTGTGAAAACACAATTGCAATCAAGTCAATCAAGGCAGACCCTTCTAAAGGTGTATAAACACACTCAGTGGATAATACAATCAATAATAAGTTCTTTGGAACAGATTATTTCAGCAACAGTTCTGGAAGTATGTCCCACTGGTGTAGGGAAAAAAAATAATTATTCCTGCACATCAATTGTCTCCTGATATTTATGACACTTTTGCTTTTAAACCAATATTTTCTTGTATTCTCTTGAGAAGATTTATCACAAAACACAGTAGGACAGCGCCTTATCCCCTATCTAGAACATACCAATCCTCTTCTGCCTCCCCCTGCAGCGCTGCCGGCTTCTCCTCTTTCTCCCTCCAGCTGCACTACAGGGGGATTGGTCCTGGCACATGTGCCCCTTCCATTTTCTGTCCAGACCACCTGTGTGCCCCTTTCCCCCCACAGCGCTGCCGGCTTCCCTTTTCTCCTCTCCTGCCGTCAGCTGCTGTGGGCACACGGGGAGATGTTTCAGGATGGAGAGCGGGGAAAGGGATCGGTAAATATGTCATTTACGGGCCCCTTTCTTTCTTGAATGAAAACATTGAGCAATCGGTACCAATCACACCTGTGTTCATTCATCACTGAAGCATAATAAACCGTGTTCACTATGCTTCAGTTTGTGAATGAGCAGAAAGCCTCGGAGCGTTTCCTATTCATTCATCGGTGCAGCTGAGGCTGCAGAGAAAGGGACTGATAAATCTATGTCCTCAGTCACTTTTCGGCCATGGAGGGTGGGGGCCCTGTTAGGTAGGCTGTATGGGGCCCCGTGATTTCTAACAGCAGCCCTGAGTATATAATATGGGCAGAGTGAGAGGGAAGAAGGAGAATGTAGGGTATGGGCAGACACTGGAGGCAAAGTATACTGCGCATGAATAGAACACAATTAGAGGAAAGTGAAGGTCTATTGGTGGCCACATACAAATCAATCTGATTATTCAACTCAACTAAACTGATCTAATTGAATACAATTGAATTATAACTGATAGATATTATTTTCAATTGACATTTTAGCCTAGTACACACGGGACGAACGTCGGGTGGCATCGGCCAGTTCAAAAGAAAACTGGCTGACATTCAGCCCATGTGTATTGCAGCTGGTCTGAAAGAAGCCGTTCGGCTAGCTTCTGTCAAAGGGTCATGACCCAAAAAGGTCTACTGATCGGCTCCTGATCAGCGCTCTCCGCCATAGTTAGTACAGCGGCTCCGTCTGAGCTGTCAGGTTTTTTTTCTTCCACCCTGCTGGGTTGAACATAAAAAAAAAAACAGTAGTGTGTACTAGGCTTAAAGCGGAGTTCCGCCAAATTTTTTTATTTTAACCACTTGCCGACTGCCGAACGCCAAAATACGTCCCCACTTTGAGGATGGATATCGTTGTTATGGCAGCAGCTGGCTGCCATAACCCCGGTATCCCCGTGTTCAGCCGGCGGTCGGCTACAAGATAAAAGTGGTCTCTGCGGCAGATTTGCCGCAAGATCACTTTTATCGGCGGCGGGAGAGGCCCCCCCCTCCCGCCGCGCTCCGGTGCCCTCCTCCGCTTACCAGAGCTGTCGGCAGCGGCGGAGGCGATCCGGTCCTTTCACTGGCTGTGCATGGAGACGCATGACACTGCAGGGCGGAAGCGATGTCAAAACGTCACTTCCGCCCATAGCTCTTAAAGGGCCATTTTCTTTACATAATTTTTTTAAATGACAATTTTTTTTTTATTGCATTTTAGTGTAAATATGAGATCTGAGGTATTTTTTACCCCAGATCTCATATTTAAGTGGTCCTGTCAGGCTTTTTTTCTATTACAAGGGATGTTTACATGTTGAAGTCACTAGGATCTTAGGGTGACACATGATATTCAGGGACTCTGGAGTCACTGGGGTCTTAGGGTGTCACAGGATGCTCAGGGTGCACTGGAGTTACTGGGGTCATGGGATGACACAGGATGCTCTGGGGGTACTGGGTAACACAGGATGCTCAGGATCCTTTGGCGTGACTGGGAGAACAGGTTCAGAGGCGTAGCTAGAACTTTTGGGGACCAAGTGCAAGAAACCATGAAGGACCCCCTGACCGCTGGGGCCCTTTCCATTGTTACATAGTTACATAGTTAGGGTTGAAAAAAGACACAAGTCCATCCAGTTCAACCAAAAAAAAAAAAATTATCGTACAATCCAAAATACCCAATACTATACCCACAGTTGATCCAGAGGAAGGCAAAAAACCCCAGCAGCGCATGTTCCAATTTGCTACAGCAGAGGAAAAAATTCCTTCCTGATCCCCCAAGAGGCAATCGAATTTTCCCTGGATCAACTTTAATTATAAATGTCAGTACCCATTTATATTATGTACATTTAGGAAAGTATCCAGGCCTTTCTTAAAGCAATCTACTGAGCTGGCCAGAACCACCCCTGGAGGGAGTCTATTCCACATTTTCACAGCTCTTACTGTGAAGAAACCTTTCCGTATTTGGAGATGAGATCTCTTTTCCTCCAGTCGTAAAGAGTGCCCCCGTGTCCTCTGTGTTGACTGTAAAGTGAATAACTCAACACCAAGTTCACTATATGGACCCCTTATATATTTGTACATGTTGATCATATCCCCCTTAATCTCCTCTTCTCCAGAGGGAATAAATTCAATTCCTCTAATCTTTCCTCATAGCTGAGCTCCCCCATGCCTCTTATCAGTTTGGTTGCCCTTCTCTGCGCTTTCTCCAGTTCCCCGATATCCTTTTTGAGAACTGGCGCCCAAAACTGAGCTGCATATTCCAGATGAGGTCTTATTAATGATTTGTACAGGGGTAAAATGATATCTCCATCTCTGGAGTCCATACCTCTCTTAATACAAGAAAGGACTTTGCTCGCTTTGGAAACCGTAGCTGGTCCCGGAGCCCTTTTCTCTGGTCCCGGGGCCCTTCCCTCCAAGCCCGGGGCCCTTTCCTCAGGCCCATGGCCCTTCTCACTAATCCCGGGGCCCTTTACTGCCGTAGCGAGGCCCTTTATAAGCCCCAGTTCGCACTGCTGTGACTTATCATGTGACTTGCGACACATAAAGTCGCATGACTAGTCAAAACAGATAATTTTTCCAATGGATGCTGTCTTAATCAATGCGACTCAAGTCGCAGCTGTCTTGGGGCCTCCCCACAGTGGCAGAACCCCAGGGCCCGGTTGCAAGTACAACCTTTGCAACCCTGGTAGTTCTGTCACTGTGACAGATTAACACAGGATGTTCAGGGTCCTCTGGAGTGATTGGAGGCGCAGGGTGACTCAAGTCCTCTGAGGTGACTGGGGGTACAGGGTGACACAGGGTTACTCAGGGTGTCCTGGAGTTGCTGGGGACACAGGGTGGCATAGGGTGATTCAGGGTCCTCTGAAGTGACTGGGGGCACAGGGTGGCACAGGATGCTCAGGGTCCTCTGGAGTTATTGGAGGCACAGGTTGACTCAGGGTCCTCTGGAGTGACTGGAGGCACAGGGTGACACAGGGTCCTCTGGAGTGACTGGGGACACAGGGTGGCACAAGATGCTCAGGGTGTTTTGGAGTCATATAGGTCATGGGGTGACACAGTATGCTCAAGACGATCTGGAGTTACTTGGGTCACAAGTTGACCAGGGATGCACAGGGTGCTCTGGCATCAAGGGTGACAAAGGATGCTCAGGTGCCCTGGAGTCCTAGGGGTCACTATGATCGCGGGAACACACAAATGTCACAGAGTTTACAGGAGCACAATGCAGATACTACACCTGAGACTTGGCTTAGGTGTAGCTACATATAGCTTGAAAGCCAAGCTGTGCATCGTCTTCCCATTTGGCACCAATCAGGGCTGCCAAAGCCTGGAAGTGCCGACAGCCGTGTGCCAGAGAAGAGACCTGATACTGAATTGGAGGAGAAGTGATTTTGACACTAACAATTGCAAAATTCCATATTTTATTGATGATAAATCATGCATTTGCAATTGACCACAAATTGGTCCATATATGGCCACCATAAAGGAGACACTGTAATGAACATGACTCCACTAAGGCCGCGTACACATGAGCGGACCTTTAGGCAACAAAAGTCCGACGGCTATTCCGGCGGACTTTCGGCAGATTTTCGACTGGAAAAGTCCGCTGAAGGTCCAATGAAGCCCACACACGATCGGATTGTCCCCCGGACTCGGTCCGTCGGACCAGTCCGGTCGAAAAGTCTGCTCGTGTGTACGCTGTGATTATGATTGATAGAAGCATGGAGAATGGTCCATGCTTCTATCAACCATGGTCTGATAGAATGGTCTCCAGCAGTAATGGACACCAATCAGTTGCTCGGACACACAGTGTATTGTTCCCTTGTAGAACATTGTGCTCCATTTGTCTATAACAGGTCTGGGGGAACATTCAATACCGCTTTCCACTTGTATTGTTCACTATGACAGGGCTAAGTGTGACCTCTTCTTCCATTCTGATTCCACAATACATTCTGTTGGTGTCAGTGACAGTTACATAACAGGGAAGGTGATCCTCAATGTCATTCTAATCTCTCACACCTTGTACTGTACCGGGTTCCTTACATCTCTCAGGTCTCCGCTCTCAAATGTCTGAGTCCTTCCACAGCTAGCAAAGCTTCAAGAGGCTTAGAAGGCTTAAAAAGAACTTGTTATCGGCAGGTGCTACAGAATTAAAGCTAAACTCCAGGCAGATATAAAAAAATAAAAAAATTAAAATTAATGGAGCTCTGCAATCAGAATTTTTCAAATACAAGCAATGTAAGTATCTGAATGTGACTTGGCAAGGCTGCCGTTCCAAATCATGGTGACCTGTACAACCTGCCTGACAACATTTTCAAATTATTTTTTTTTTTACATTTTGTTAAAGTGGAGGGCCACCCTAAAATAGAAAATAGCATGAAAAATCCAATAAATTTTTTTAAAAAATTTGAAAATTTTTTTTTTTTTAAACCTACCTGAACCCTTGTTGCTAGGCAGTCTCCCTAATCTGCCTCTTCCTATTCCGCGGCGTGTTTTGCTCCTAGCTGAGCGGCCCCATTGCCTTCTGGGAACTGTGTCTGTTCCCAGAAAACCACGGGGCCATTCACAGATCGCCGCGCCGCTCGCGCGTGCGCAGTAGGAAACTGGCAGTGAAGCCGCAAGGCTCCACTGCCTGTTTCCCTTACTTAGGATGGCGGTGCCGGGACCCGAGAGCCGAGGGACGGGTTGGCCTTGGGCGGCCGACATCGCGGGCACCCAGGACAGGTAAGTCTACTTATTTAAAGTCAGCAGCTACAGTGTTTGTAGCTGCTGACTTTTAAAAAAAAAAATTATAGTGGCCGGAATCCCGCTTTAACTGCCCTGTTGGGGGCTTTGGTGAAATATTCTGGGTCTAAACAGACCCCCTGGTATCTCACATTTGAGACAGAGAAAGGACTGAGGACAGAGATTCCCCAGTCCCTTTTTCTGCAGCCGCAGCTGCAATGGACAGTGAATGAATGGAAAAGCGCTCTGATGCTTCCTATAAATACAGTTTACTATGCTATAGTGATGAATGGACACAGCGATCAGTATCAATCACTCACTGTGTTCATTCAGGAAAGGAAGGGGCCAATAAATGTCATGTTTACCTGCTCCTTCCTCGGCTCTCCATCCTGAAACAATCCCCCCCCCCGTATGCCTGCAGCAGCTGGCGACAGGAGAGGAGAGGAGGGAAGCCAATAGTGCTGCAGGGAAGGGAGTGCACACAGAGGGCCTGGATAGCAGGAGGGAGTTTGGGCACAGATATTGATTCCTCTGCAGTGCAGCCGGAAGGAGAAAAAGGAGAAGCCAGCAGCACTGCAGGGGGAGCCCCAAGAGTTGGCAATAAGGTGGTACATTCTGCCCTCCTGCATGAGGGGTGCCAGGCCCCCCTTTTGAACTGATGGGGCCATGGCCTGGTACAGGAGGGCCCGGTAAACTGCCTTATCAGCAGCCCTGTGACCTGGCATCAGCCTCTTGTACAGCAAGGCTGGAGTGTGAGAGGATGAAGCAGCACAAAGAGCCAATCAGTTAATGTGCTGACAATGAGCATGCTGATAGGAGGAGAGAACAGCGTGGCAGATAAATAAGCTCATCACCTTGTTGCTTCTCCTTTTAGTGTCCAGTCACAGGCTGGGGGTGTATCCAGAACAACATGGGCTCAGAGGAAATGGGTTGAATGATGCGGGCCATTCAACTGAGGACATCTAGTGGCTAAGAAAAGTACTGTGAGAGAAATCTCTGGATTGAAGGTGAATATTGCAGAAATAGCAATGAACAATGAATGAGCCTCTATGAGTGTGTCGAGGGGCTATGCACAGGCTCCTGCACTACATCCTAGCCCCTAGTCCAGAAAGAGAAACAGACCTACTTTTATATAGCTAGAAAAATCAGTGGACTACATGTGTGGTGACATCACCTCACTCTGCTGTGCTGCAGAAGGGACATTCAAGACTCAAATATCCACAGTTCACAGCAGAAGCACCACGCTATACAGGTAAATGTGGGCGGGAGGGGGGGTGTGGGGGGGGGGTGGCATTTGGGGTGTTTCATTCAGATCTGTGAAGTAATTCAGTGTGAGGCTTTGGCTTCCAGTAAACAAAAACGCTCATTGCTGATCTCTCTCCTAGTGTAGAGTGTCTGGTCTTGTCTCCGCCCCCTCCTGCAGTTTTCTACAGGCAGTCTGTAGTGGGTGGAGCCTGCTGGGCCCCTCCCACAGCAATGCACACTGCACATTGATGATATAACTGCTACTTTACAAAGTATTATCTGGGTTTCCAAAAGGCATATAGTGCATGCACAGTGAATTTGTACCCTTTGTGGCTACTGAGGAGTATATTTAACCACTTCCCACCCAGTCAATAGCAAAATAGGGTTGCCACCTGTTCGGGATTCAGTCCGGGTTTTGAATCATGTGTCCGGATTTCAGGCAGACTGAAACCCGGACACATTATTCAGACCAGGCTGTGGCTCCCCAAGTAACCAAAATAGCCACACTGATAATAGCAGCTGTTTGGGGGCAGGTTCGGCATCACTGGGGGGCAGGGTGATGAAGTCAGCAAGAGCAATTTGGCCACACCCACTGTTCGCTACGGCACGCTATGCGCACCACATTATTACTCTACTTGAGGCACCCAAAGGTGTCCCAGGCCGCTAAAGTGTTCGGGTTTGCCTTGAAGAAAAGGTGGCAGCCCTATAGCAAAATGGCTCTCCCGTTCTGACTGCTTGTGCGCTCACCCCACTCCGTCACACCGCATCTCCGATCACAGTAAAGATCCCATGACGTAGGCTCTTTTCCATGTGATCAGCTGTGTCAAGTGCCGGTTATCGGCATTCCTCTATTCGCGCTGACAGTGCATGAGTAGAGGAGAGCCGATAAGTGTCTCTCCTGACAGGGGGATCTGCACTGATAATCAGTGCAGTGATTATCAGTGCAGCCCCATCAGCGATGCCCACCAGTGCACACCACACCAGTAATGCCCACCCGTGATGCCCACCAGTGCACACCACACCAGTAATGCCCACCCGTGATGCCCACCAGTGCCCAGCAGTGATGACAATCAGTGCCCATCAGTGATGTCTGACAGTGCTTCCTCATCAGTGACATCTATCAATGTCCATCAGTGCCACCCATAGTGCCCATTATTACCCATCAATGCCCATCAGTACCACCTATCAGTGCACTCCAGTGCCGCCTATCAGTGTCAATAAAGGATACCCATGAGTGCCACCTATCAGTGTCGATCATTGCCGCTTATCAGTGTCCATAAAGGCTGCCCATGAGTGCCACCTATCAGTGCCCATCATTCCTGCCTATCAGTGTCAATAAAAGATACCCATCAGTGCCACTTATCAGTGCCCATCATTGCCGCCTATAAGTGTCCATAAAGGCTGCCCATGAGTGCCACCTATCAGTGCCGAACATTGCTATCTATCAGTGTCCATAAAGGCTACCCATCAGTGCCACCTGTCAGTGCTCATCATTGCTGCCTATCAGTGTCCATAAAGGCTGCCCATGAGTGCCACCTATCAGTGCCCATCATTGCCATCTATCAGTGTCCATAAAGGCTACCCATCAGTGCCACTTATCAGTGCCCATCATTGCCGCCTATAAGTGTCCATAAAGGCTGCCCATGAGTGCCACCTATCAGTGCTCATCATTGCCGCCTATCAATGCCACCTATCAGTGCCCATCAATGCTGCATATTAGTGCCTCCTCATCAGTGTAACCTCGTCAGTGCCGTCTCATCAGTGCCCGTCAGTGCCGTCTCATCAGTGTAACCTCGTCAGTGCCGCCTCATCAGTGCCCGTCAGTGCAGCCTATCAATGCCCGTCAGAGCTGCCTAATCAGTGCACATCAGTGAAGGAGAAGACATACTTATTTACAAAATTTTACAACAGAAATTAAGAAAAACTTTTTTTTAAAAAATGTTTGGTCTTTTTTCATTTGTTTAGCAAACGATAAAAAAACCCCAGTGGTGATTAAATGCCACCAATAGAAGGTTCTGTCTCAAAAAAATTTTGTTTGTGTACAGTGTTGCATGACTGCGCACTTGTCATTCAAAGTGTGACAGCGCTGAAAGCTGAAAATTGGCCTGGGCAGGAAGGAGGTTAAAAGTCCACCGGTATTGAAGCGGTTAAATTGGACGTTTTCATGCCTGGAGTTGGGCTTTAAGGACTCTTTTATTATGTAATCCAAGGGTGTCATTCTATAATCCCCAATAAAAAAGACACAGGTCACTATATTGCAGAGAGCATGAGAAGTGGGGATGTCTGTTTGACACAAACACAAAACCTGGGCCGTCCTCCAGCTCCCGGGATCACCTGTACTGATACCAAACCAGTTTATCAAGTTTATCTTGGCATGCCGGTGGAAACGCAGATCAACCACAATGTGCGCTGTGTATGGAACCGCTCCTGGATTGTTAGTCAAACAAATATTGTATCCAAGTGGACAGGGAGCTTCATAGGTTGTCATGTGACACCATAGATAATCGGGGATTGAGGTTCAGGTATTGTCGTCTGCATACCTCCCAACTCTCCCTGATTTTGAGGGACTGTCCCTGATTTGGAGCAATGTCCCTCTGTCCCTCATTCCTCCTCATTTGTCCCTCATTTTGGTCTGATCTATATAGATGTATATAAAATGCACTTTTTATCTATCTTAACCACTTAAAGACCAGGCCTCTTTTTCAGACTCTGTTTTTACAAGTTAAAACAGGTTTGCTAAAAAATTACTTAGAACCCCCAAACATTATACATTTTTTTTCGAACACCCTAGAGAATAAAATGGCAGTCGTTGCAATACTTTTTGTCACACCGTATTTGCGCAGCGGTCTTACAAGCGCACTTTTTTGGGAAAAAATTCACATTTCTGAATAAAAAAATAAGACAACAGTAAAGTTAGCCCAATTTTTTTTTATATTGTGAAAGATAATGTTACGCCGAGTAAATTGATACCCAACATGTCACGCTTCATAATTGCGCCCGCTCGTGGAATGGCGTCAAACTTTTACCCTTAAGAATCTCCATAGGCGACGTTTAAAAAATTCTACAGGTTGCATGTTTTGCCTTACAGAGGAGGTCTAGGGCTAGAATTATTTCTCTCGCTCTAATGCCCCGTACACACGATCAGATTTTCCGATGGAAAATGTGTGATAGGACCTTCTTGTCGGAAATTCCGACCGTGTGTAGGCTCCATCGGACTTTTTCCATCGGATTTTCCGACACACAAAGTTTGAGAGCAAGCTATAAAATTTTCCGACAACAAAATGCGTTGTCGGAATTTCCGATTGTGTGTACACAAATCCGACGCACAAAGAGCCACGCATGCTCAGAATAAATAAAGAGATGAAAGCTATTGGCTACTGCCCCGTTTATAGTCCCGACGTACGTGTTTTACGTCACCGCGTTCAGAATGATCGGATTTTCCGACAACTTTGTGTGACCGTGTGTATGCAAGACAAGTTTGAGCCAACATCCGTCGGAAAAAATCCTAGGATTTTGTTGTCGGAATGTCTGATCAATGTCCGACCGTGTGTACGGGGCATAACAATTGCAGCGACACCTCACATGTGTGGTTTGACCATCGTTTTCATATGCGGGCGCTACTCACATATGTGTTCGCTTCTGTGAGCGAGCTCGTCGGGACGGGGCGCATTTTAAAAAAATTATTTTTTTTTTATTTTACTTGATTTTATTTATTTTTTCAATGTTTTTTTTTTTTTTTTTTAAATTGGGTCACTTTTATTCCTATTACAAGAAATGTAAACATCCCCTGTAATAGAAAAAAAGCATGACAGGTTCTCTTAAATATGAGATCTGGGGGTCAAAAAGTCCTCAGATCTCATATTTGGACTTGAATGTAAACAAAAACCAAAAAAAAAATTGTCATTTGAAAAAAATGACAACAAAAAAATAAAGACGTATGGGCGGAAGTAACGTTTTGACGTTGCTTCCGCCCTGCTATAGTATGGAGACAGGGGTGGGGGCCATCTTCCCCTCACTTGTCTCCATACCCAGCCACGCACAGGTCCCGGTTGCCTCCGCCGCTGCCAACGACTCCGGTAAGCGGCGGAGGGCACGGAAGAGCGGCGGGAGGGGGGATGGCCCCTCTCCCGCCGCCGAAAACGGTGATCTCGCTGCGAATCTGCCGCAGAGACCACCATTATCGTAAACAGGACCGCCGGCTCAAAAGATAGATACCTCGGTTGTGGAAGCAGCTGCTGCCGTTACCGAGATATCCATCTTTAAACTGCCGACGTATATGTACAGGAGCCGGTCGGCAAGTGGTTTTAAAGTGTTCCCCAGCGCTAAACCTTTCATCTGATTTCTAAATTGCTGGATTTGTAAATTCCAAAAGCCAATATAAAGGAATAGTAGAGGTAAAAAAAGCACTTGTGGGTTTAACCAATCTTGTTTTTTTGTACAATTCTCCTTTAAGGGGGCGTGGCAATGGGGCGTGTCCTATACCTGCCTACTTTTGCTGATAGGTGTCCCTCATTCCCATCTCAGAAAGTTGGGAGGTATGCGTCTGCATCCAGCAAATTAATAATAATTCCCCGTACAGCGAGACTCCCCTGAAAATAAAGCAGCATAACACACTGTGTAATATTTCTATTATTTTTTCTGCCAACTTAGGCTATTTTGTGATTCTGTTCCAACTGTTCTTTTTTTTTTGTTGTTGATTTAGATCTATTCAATGCATAGTGTACATTGTGGTTAATCTGCGTTTTCAGCAGCAGGCCAAGTTAAGCTTGATAAATCAGAAAAAAATAGGCTGTAAGGAAAAATGTATGTAGCTGGATAGAGCAGAACTCCAGGCAGAAAATGCGATAAAAACCAATAGCCCAATAAAAAGGTAAAATGAAAAGAACATAAAAATATGTGTGCGCACTGCGCTAATAAAAAAAAAAACACCTATCTGTGCTGCCAATTAATATTCAATAAATATGCAAATGAGGTTAAACAAATGTCAATGTAAAAAAAAGAGAGAAACTCTGGAATTATTTGTCTCCCTCTCTCTTTTTTACATTGACATTTGTTTCACCTCATTTGCAAAATGAAAAGAACTTTCAGCATCAGCCCTGAGATTTCCCCTGCAGTACTATTTTCTGCCTCTAGCCAGCCTCATTTAATCCACTTCCTCTGAACCCAGGTCCCCCTTGTCCCACCACCGGCTTGAGCCTAAGCATTGCACCCGTGGTGCACCGATCGTGGTTACAATGCACAGGCTCCTGCATTTTTTTGCATTCTTAACCACTTCACCCCCGGAAGGATTTACTATTGACTATTCGTTTTCCTAACACTGAACCGCCTCTCCGACAATCAGATGCTTGGGTCTGTTACCTGTCACCTGATTGGCTGAAACGACAGGCGCCGCTATCGGACGCCTATCAAGAGGAGAGAACGGGAGATGAGGCAGGAGACGTATAAAGGACCCCGCACGTCGCCGTCACCCGCTGCCCCACAGACACAGTGTAAGTGCCGGGCAGACAGCGAGTGGGCGGGGGGCACACTGGCAGCATTTAATGGGCACACTGGCAGCATTTATTGGGCATACTGGCAGCATTTGATGGGCACACTGGCAGCATATAATGGGCAGTTGGGCACACTGGCAGCATTTGATGGGCATACTGGCAGCATATAATGGGCAGTTGGGCACACTGGCAGCATTTGATGGGCATACTGGCAGCATATGATGGGCAGTTGGGCACACTGGCAGCATTTGATGGGCAGTTAGGCACACTGGCAGCGTTTGATGGGCACACTGGCAGCATATAATGGGCAGTTGGGCACACTGGCAGCATTTGATGGGCAGTGGGGCACACTGGCAGCATTTGATGGGCACACTGGCAGCATATGATGGGCAGTTGGGCACACTGGCAGCATTTGATGGGCAGTTGGGCACACTGGCAACGTTTGATAGGCACACTGGCAGCATATGATGGGCAGTTGGGCACACTGGCAGCATTTAATGGGCACACTGGCAGCATATGATGGGCACACTGGCAGCATTTAATGGGCACACTGGCAGCATATGATGGGCACACTGGCAGCATTTGATGGGCACACTGGCAGCTTTTGACACAGTGGCTGCTTTTGATGGGCACAGTGGCTGCGTTTGAAGGCACAGTGGCTGCGTTTGATGGGCACAGTGGCTGCGTTTTATGGCATAGTGGCAGCGTGTGGCACAGTGGCTGCGTTTGATGGGCACAGTGGCTGCATTTGATGGGACAGTGGCTGCGTTTGATTTTTTTTTTTTTTTCAGTTTTTTTGCACCCCCCCAAAAAAAATTTGAGCACCAGCCACAACTGCTTTACACGCACATGAACTTTAATGGCATCCCAGTCTTATGCCCCGTACACACGGTCGGATTTTCCGACAGAAAATGTGTGCTAGGACCTTGTTGTCGGAAATTCCGACCGTGTGTAGGCTCCGACCGTGTGTAGGCTCCGTGTGTAGGCTCTTGGGTCTTGCAACAGTAATGCCCCATACACACGGTCGGATTTTCCGATGGAAAATGTCCGATCGGAGCGTGTTGTTGGAAATTCCGACCGTGTGTGGGCTCCATCGGACATTTTCCATCGGAATTTCCGACCCACAAAGTTTGAGAGCAGGCTATAAAATTTTCCGACAACAAAATCCGTTGTCGGAAATTCCGATCGTGTGTACACAAATCCGACGGACAAAGTGCCACGCATGCTCAGAATAAATAAAGAGAAGAAAGCTATTGGCCAGTGCCCCGTTTATAGTCCCAACGTACGTGTTTTACGTCACCGCGTTCAGAATGATCGGATTTTCTGACAACTTTGTGTGACCGTGTGTATGCAAGACAAGTTTGAGCCAACATCCGTCGGAAAAAATCCTAGGATTTTGTTGTCGGAATGTCCGATCAATGTCCGATCGTGTGTACGGGGCATTAGTCCGTAGGGATCAATATTGAGTTGGCCCACCCTTTGCAGCTATAACAGCTTCAACTCTTCTGGGAAGGCCGTCCACAAGGTTTAGGAGTGTGTCTATGGGAATGTTTGACCATTCTTCCAGAAGAGCATTTGTATTGAATGAGAAGGCCTGGCTCACAGTCTCTGCTCTAATTCATCCCAAAGGTGTTTTATCTGGTTGACGTCAAGTCTCTGTGCAGGCCAGTCAAGCTCCTCCAATTCAAACTCGCTCATCCATGTCTTTATGGACCTTGCTTTGTGCACTGGTCCAAACCATTTGGTGGAGGGGGATTATGGTGAGGGGTTGTTTTTCAGGGGTTGGACTTGGCTCCTTAGTTCCAGTGAAGGGAACTCTTAGGGCGTCAGCATACCAAAACATTTTGGACAATTTCATGCTCCCAACTTTGTGGGAACAGTTTGGGGATGGCCCCTTCTTGTTCCAACATGACCAGTGCACAAAGCAAGGTCCATAAA
Source organism: Lithobates clamitans (assembly GCA_037952925.1). NCBI lineage: Eukaryota > Metazoa > Chordata > Amphibia > Anura > Ranidae > Lithobates > Lithobates clamitans. The sequence goes on along the minus strand of JBBGZY010000094.1, from coordinate 928,329 downwards.
GACATGGATGAGCGAGTTTAGGGTGGAGGAACTTGGCCTGCACCAACCTGAACCCGATAGAACATCTTTGGGATGAATTAGAGCGGAGACTGCGAACCAGTCTTCTCGTCCAACATCAGTGCCTGACCTCACAAATGCTCTTCTGGAAGAATAGTCAAACATTCCCATAAACACACTCCTAAACCTTGTGGACAGCCTTCCCAGAAGAGTTGAAGCTGTTATAGCTGCAAAGGGTGGGCCAACTCAATATTGAACCCTACGGACTAAGACGGCATTAAAGTTCATGTGCTTGTAAAAGCAGGCACCCCAATACTTTTGGTAATATAGTACCATTTTTAATACAGGTTCTTCATTGCACCTGACCGTGTAAAATATTGCCGCTGCACCCCACCTACAAGCCTTATAGGTGAAGCTGACGTCACCGGATTGGCTGCAGGAAAAAAAAATATTTATATATTTTTTCGGTTTTTTTTTTGTTTTATTTTAATTAAAAATATTAAAAATATTTTTTTTTATTTTTTGGGGAGACTTCAGGGGTAGGTGGATGTCAGGTTGGTGGTGGGGGTTAAATCCTACAGTTAGGCTTTAAAAATGTAAATGACGGAAAAAAAAAGGCAACTAAAATGAAAGTAACCTAAGGCCATTCTAGTTCCCCTTTAGGTGTAGTGGTGGTGTGAACTGGATTTCCATATGATTGTAATTCTGCTGGTACCAGCGTTCTCTACCAAGAGGTATGCAGCTTCGTGTTCGCACATAACTCTGCCATTGTCATCACCCCAGGTAAATAAGGAGATTATTGAATAAAAGGACTGCTGGCTAGAGTGATGGAGGAATCTGCCAGCCGTCACACCGCAGCACGCACGGTTCCATCCAGCCCGCTCCTGATATACCTGGCTTGAGCTATTTTCAGGGTAGGTGTGACTATGTGCACCATTCATCTTCTATTGTAATCACTCAAATCAGGAATGTAGACAGATCAGAGAGGAGAACACTTCACTTAGCCATAGACAATGCCAGAGGAGTTTGGAGGTAATCAGCCATCTCTTAAAGTGGAACTTTCGATCTATTTATACAAAACATAAGGTACTGTATACAGGGGCGGACTGACAACTTATGGAGCCCCCAGGCAATAGGAGAAGATTATGGGGCCCCTGGGCAACAGGAGATTATGGGGGCCCCCATGCACTAGGAGATTATGGGGTCCCCAGGCAATAGGTTATGGGGCCACACAGTATACACACACATACAGTATACATACACAGACACACAGTATACACACACATACAGTATACATACACGGGCACACAGTATACACACACATACAGTATATATACACAGACACACAGTATACACACACATAGAGTATACATACACGGGCACACAGTATACACACACATACAGTATACATACACGGGCACACAGTATACACACACATACAGTATACATACACGGGCACACAGTATACACACACATACAGTATACATACACGGGCACACAGTATACACACACATACAGTATACATACACAGACACACAGTATACACACACATACAGTATACATACACGGGCACACAGTATATACACACATACAGTATACATACACAGACACACAGTATACACACACATACAGTATACATACACGGGCACACAGTATACACACACATACAGTATACATACACGGGCACACAGTATACACACACATACAGTATACATACACGGGCACACAGTATACACACACATACAGTATACATACACGGGCACACAGTATACACACACATACAGTATACATACACGGGCACACAGTATACACACACATACAGTATACATACACGGGCACACAGTATACACACACATACAGTATACATACACAGACACACAGTATACACACAGAGAATACACATACACACACTGAAAAGGTACTGGAGAGGCGTGGCAGCTATAATCTTGTTTGGTTTTTTTTTTAAAAACACAGATTTTTACATACTGTCCCTGGTTTTATTGAGGCTGGCAACCCTGATGGGGCCCCTTAGTGGCATGGGGCCCTCGGGGCAGTGCCCGAGTGCCCGAATGGTCAGTCCGCCCCTGACTGTATATAGAGACACTCTTGGGTCTTGCAACAGTAATGCCCCATACACACGGTCGGATTTTCCGATGGAAAATGTCCGATCGGAGCGTGTTGTCGGAAATTCCGACCGTGTGTGGGCTCCATCGGACATTTTCCATCGGATTTTCCGACACACAAAGTTTGAGAGCAGGATATAAAATTTTCCGACAACAGAATCCGTTGTCGGAAATTCCGATCGTGTGTACACAAATCCGACGGACAAAGTGCCACGCATGCTCAGAATAAATTAAGAGATGAAAGCTATTGGCCACTGCCCCGGTTATAGTCCCGACGTACGTGTTTTACGTCACCGCGTTCATAACGATCGGATTTTCCGACAACTTTGTGTGACCGTGTGTATGCAAGACAAGTTTGAGCCAACATCCGTCGGAAAAAATCCTAGGATTTTGTTGTCGGAATGTCCGAACAAAGTCCGACCGCGTGTACGGGGCATTACAGCGCTGAGCAAGACAAACCGAGCTTTCCGAAGCAGGGGCGGCCCTAGAGTTGCCACCTCATCCCTTTAAACCCGAACACATATGAATTACACGGGTTCTGTGGCCGATTAACCACTTCAGCCCCGGAAGAATGTACCCCCTTTCCTGACCAGAGCACTTTTTTTTTGCGATTTGGCACTGCGTCGCTTTAACTGACAATTGCGCGGTCGTTGCGACGTTGCACCCAAACAAAACTGACGTCCTTTTTTTCCCACTAATAGAGATTTCTTTTGGTGGCATTTGCTCGCCTGTGCGTTTTTTATTTTTTGCGCTATAAACAAAAAAAGAGCGACAATTTTGAAAAAAATTGGAGGAACTTGGCCTGAAAAATTGTATGTTAGTGCAAATAAAAAAAGTATCACGGACAGTACTCAATTTTCTCTGTCACAATTGCACTAATACGGCTACAATCAAATCAAGTACGAAAAAAAAGCAGTATTTCTTACTTTTTGCTATGATAAATATCCCCAAAAAATATATAAAAAAAACTAATTTCATTCTCAGTTTAGGCCGATATGTATTCTTCTACATATTTTTGGTAAAAAAAAACAAAAAAAACGCAATAAGCGTATATTGATTGGTTTGCGCAAAAGGTATAGCGTCTACAAAATAGGGGATAGATTTATGGCATTTTTTTTTTTTTTTATTAGTAATAGAGGCGATCTGCGATTTTTATCGTGACTGTGACATTATGGCGGACACATCGGACACTATTTTGGGACCATTGTCATTTATACAGCGATCAGTGCTATAAAAATGCACTGATTACTGTGTAATTGACACTGACAGGGAAGGGGTTAAACACTAGGGGGCGATCAAGGGGTTAAGTGTGTCCTAGGGAGTAATTCTAATTGTGGGGGGGGGGGGATGGGCTACCACTGACATGACAGCGATCACTGCTCCCGATGACAGGGAGCAGGAGATCTCTGTCTTGTCACTAGGAAGAACCGGGAAATGCCTTGTTTACATAGGCATCTCCCCGTTCTGCTGCTCCATGATACGATCGCGGGACACTGGCGGACATCGAGTCCGCGGGTCCCGCGGGCACGGAGCACACAGCGGATGTGCGTGCGCCCCCAATGCCGCTTCTTAAAGGGGACTTACCTGTATGCCTATTTGCGCAGCCGTGCCATTGTGCTGACGTATATCGTCGTGCGCTGGACGGCAAGCGGTTAAGGTGGTAATTAAACTCACTTGGTGCCTTATGTGCATTAAATTTGTCTCAGAACCTGTGTATTCCATATGTGTTCGGGTTTAAAGGGATGAGATGGCAACTCTAGGCGGCCCGTAACCTATTCATGACAGATTAAAGTGGTTGTAAATGTTCGATTTTTTTTCTTTAAATAACAAACATGCCTATACTTACCTGCTCTGTTCAATGGTTTTGCACAGAGCAGACCCGATCCTCTTTTTCTGGGGTCCCCCCGCCGGCGCTCCTGTCCCCTCCTCTTCATCAGGTGCCCCCACGGAAAGCTGCTTTCCATGGGGGCACCTGGGAGGGCTTGCTCCTGAGTCCTGCTGCTGTGTCTATTGACACAGACAGTGGGACTCAACCCCGCCCCCCGCTCCCATGTTACAGCTTTTTAATGACAGCAGCAGGAGCCATTGTCCAATGAGGAGAGCGACAGTGGCTGGAGCCACTGCGCTCATGCACATCTTCTGGATTGGATGGGGCTCAGGTAAGAAAAAGGGGGGGGGGTCTGAGGGACAGCTGCAGCACAGAAGGCTTTTCACCCTAATGTATAGAATGCATTAAGGTGAAAAACTTTAAGGGCCAGCTCACACCACATGCGGTCCAGTGCATTTTTTTTTACGGATCAAGAACGCATTGATAGCAGGTTACATGGTTTTCAATGGCATAGTTCACACCAGTGCGGTCAGTACCAGTGCGTTCCAGAAAAAAAAAAAATAGAACCTGCTGCATTTTTTTCTGCACTGAACTGTACTGGAACGTGGTAAAATGCACCGAAACAGACCTAAAACTAACCAAAAACGCACTGGAACACACATGTCCATTTTAAAGGTGAAGAAAAAAAGAGGGGGAAAAAATGCACTGGAACGCATCATAAACACGCATGCAAAAAAGCATCCGGAATGCATTTGGACTGCGTTTCTATGGTGTGAACCGGCCCTTAGTCTTTACAACAACTTTAAGCCCAGGTTCATGCTGATGCGGGATAGAGACCGTGCAAGTTCAGCTGAACTCGCACAATTTCAAACCGGCAATGCAGTCCGACGTCGGGGGGCGATTTGACAGACATCTGTGCAGGTTTATGCATAGATGTCTATTCAAATAGCCCCCGAAGTCGCCAAGGAACTACTTTTGGGAATTGGTGCGGCGCCACAAAGCATCGATTCGGATGTGCTATTGCCGGCAATAGCCACCAATTTGGCATGTGATTTGACATGTTGAATCGCATGCCAAATCGGCCCAATGTGATTGTGGGCTAAAACATTGCTGTTCAGTAAATGAATAACAAAAATACTGCGCTTGTGCACAAAAGTGCAAACAAATAAGCAGCAACAAAGTATCTACCGTATATACTCGAGTATAAGTCGTTCCGAGTATAAGTCGAGGCCCTAATTTACCACAAAAAAATGGGAAAAACTTATTGACCCGAGTATAAGACGAGGGTGAGAAATGCGCAGCTACTGTAAGTGGAAAAGAGGGTCAACAATGCCCATTTGCAGCATCACTGTTCCCATTTGCAGCCATAGGTCCCCTGAACTTCAAACTCGGTAGTTAAGGGTTCCTAGATGCCCCCTAGCTGCAGCCAAAATTTGGGGTCTCTGAACCCAAAGGGTCCCGAAATGACATTGCTGCAGATAGACACAGTTGACCGAATTTGGGGCCCCGTATCTCGGGGCCACTTAGTGCTAAGAACCCCAAATTTGGTGTGCAAACCCAGTGGAACTAGCACCATAAAATTTCCAAAGCTGGGGTTTCTAGCACCAAGTGGCCCCGAGATACAGGGCCCCAAAAATCAGTTCAGAAAATGTCAAGCACTTTTCTGCAGCAGAGAATGACATTTTACAAACCAGTTTTGGGGCCCTGTATCTCAGGGCCACTTGGTGCTAGGAACCCCAGCTTATGGGTATGTTATGGTACCAGTTCCACTGGGTTAGCACACCAAATTTGGGGTTCCTAGCACCAAGTGGCTCTGAGATATGGGGCCCCAAAGTCGGTTCAGAAAATGTCAAGCACTTTTCTGCAGCAGAGAATTACATTTTCTGAACCGATTTTGGGGCCCCGTATCTCGGGGCCACTTAGAGCTAGGAACTTCAACTTTGGATATGTTGTGGTACCAGGTCCACTGGGTTTGCATACTAAATTTGGGGTTCCTAGCACTAAGTGGCCCTGAGATACGGGGCCCCAAATTCGGTTCGGAAAATGAAAATTTTTGCTGCAGAAAAGTGCTTGACTCGAGTATAAGTCGAGGGGGGCACTTTCAGCACAAAAAAATGTGCTGAAAAATTCGACTTATACTCGAGTATATACGATAGGTACTTCTTCAATAAACGAAAAGCATCATTTTGGCATACCCCATACTCATTTACATGGGGGGGGGGTGGGATCTGGGGGCCCCCCTTGTACTATTCCTCCCTCAGTGGGAGGAATAGTACCGTATCAATGGTATCAGTGGGGGGGGGATAGTTTCCCGAATCCCCATCATTGCTATCAGTGGGAGGAATAATGCATCATCAGTGGTATTAGTGGGAGGAATAGGTACACTGGTACACTTTTTGTGTGTTCCTACCCCTCTTTATAATATAATATAATATAATATAATATAATATAATATAATATAATATAATATAATATAATATAATATAACATAGTATAATATTAACATATAAAATATATATAAATTAAATTAAAATGTATGTAAGCCCTAACAGTGAAATTCTCCTATTTGCTTCTTTTTGGTCAGTTAAACACAGTATTCCTTTAAGGCATTTTGCTGTATCAGTATGACAAAAAAAAAAAAAGTTGATCCTGACAGAAATTCAATGAGCTCCAAACTTCCTGTACACTCTGCCTGTGCCGCACTGTTGTCAGTAGGGGGAAGTATTCTGCAGTCCTAACTTCCTGTCCTAGGGTGACAACACTACTTCTTCATAGATTTAGCACAGTGAGTGAGCGTGGTCACCCTAGCACAGGAAGTGTATTACTCGCAGGATCACTAGGTTAAAAAAAGGTAATAATGCCTGAAAAAAAAAAAGGAATGCAGCCACCCAGGGGCGTTGCTAGGTCTACAAAAGTTCTGTGGCTAGAGCCCATAGCAGCGTAGTAAGAAAGTCATACGCTTGGGCGGGCATACACATGTATATACAGTAATATACGTGTGGGTGTATATATATCCCCAGAGAGCCCCCCCTTACATCACCTTACATCAGGGTCCTCAGAGAGCCTCCCCCTTCCATCAGGGTTCCCAGAGGCCCCCCCCACTTACATCAGGGTTCCCAGAGAGGCCTCCTTACATTAGGGTCCCCAGAGAGCCTCCCCCTTAAATCTGGGTCCCTAGAGAGCCTAGGCCTTAAAATCAGGGTCCCCAGAGAGCCTCTCCCTTACATCAGGGTCCCCAGAGAGCCCCCCACTTACATAAGGGTCCCCAGAGAGCCTCCCCTCCCCTTGGGGACCCCTGCAGAGACTCTGGGCTATTGGCTTCAGATTCGGGGCTATAGCCCCAAAAGCCACCCCCTAGCAACCCACCCCCCTGCAGCCACCACATATCAGAACTTTAGATGCACTTGGCTTTATCTTTGATGTAGGTAGGCTTTAAATGTCCAGCAGGGGTAGTAACAACTTCTCAGCACAGAGATCACCAGGAGTCATCAGAAATAAAAGAAATGGGGAGCTGGCTTATTTCAACGACATCCACCAGAAACTGATATCTTGGTTTGGGTGGATTGCTTTGAATCATTGGAGTGACTCTTCCGTTTGTCTAATAAACACAGTCCATATTGTCCAGGGCTGCCCCACCAGTGTATGCTATACAAGGGATGGGAGGCACCAAGTAGTGACAAGGCCGCTTACTGCCAGTTTCCCAGCAATAATCATCTATTACACAAGACATTTATATAACCCCAATGTATAGAGACAGCTGGCACACTGCTCTGTGTCAATACCAGCATTTCTATCTATATATAACCTAGACCGACAGGTTGGTCGATGTGTCAGCACTATGAACCAATCACCTAATGCAATACTTTTTTTTCTTTAGTACACAACAAGGAAGAAAATCCCTTATCCATTGGGAAACTATAGGAAATATTTTTTTACATTGTTCCTGTTTACACATAATAGCTCCGATAGTTTTGCATGGAAAGGTATGACATAAGCAATTGACTATTTTTTTTTACATTTTTAAAGTATTTATTTTTTACATTATTTATTTATTTCCTGATTTCACTATATACTGTAGGTCTTCAATTATCACTAGAGGGAGCAGCAGAAGGAGGAAGGAGGTCCTAATATACAGGTATATATATAGATATAGATATATATATCTATATATATATCTATATATATCTATATATATATAGATATATAAAGATCTTCAGTTGTCCCTAGAGGGATTACCAGCATGATTCCTCTGTATAGATCTTTAGTTATTACTAGAAGGATCACCAGCAGAAGGAAGGAGGTCCTGACTCCCCTATATAAATCTTTAGTTATCACTAGAGGGAGCAGTGGAAGGAAGGAGGTCCCGACTCCCCTATATAGATCTTTAGTTATCACTAGAGGGATCACCAGCAGGAGGAAGGAGGTCCTAACTCCCCTATATACTGTATATCTTTAGTTATCACTAGAGGGAGCAGCGGAAGGAAGGAGGTCCCGACTCCCCTATAAAGATCTTTAGTTATCACTAGAGGGAGCAGCGGAATGAAGGAGGTCCTGACGCCTCTATATAGATCTTTAGTTATCACTAGAGGGATCACCAGCAGGAGGAAGGAGGTCCTAACTCCCCTATATACTGTATATCTTTAGTTATCACTAGAGGGAGAAGCGAAAGGAAGGAGGTCCTAACTCCCCTATAAAGATCTTTAGTTATCACTAGAGGGAGCAGCGGAAGAAAGGAGGTCCTGACTTCCCTATATAGATCTTTAGTTATCACTAGAGAGAGCAGCAGAAGGAAGGTGGTCCTGACTCTCCTATATAGATCTTAGCTATCACTAAAGGATCACCAGCAGGAGGAAGGAGGTCCTGATCCCCCTATATAGATCTTTATGGATCACCAATAGGAGGTAAGAGGTTCTAATTTCACCATATAGGTCTTCAATTATCACTAGAGGGAGCAGCAGAAGGAGGAAGGAGGTCCTGAGTCCTCTATATAGATCTTCAGTTGTCCCTAGGGGGATCACGGGCATGAGGAAGAAGGTACTGATTCCTCTATATAGACTGTTATTACTAGAGGGATAACCAGAAAGAGGAAGGAGGTCTTGATTCCTTTATTATAGAGCTGTAGTTATCACTAGAGGAAGCAGCAGAAGGAAGGAGGTCCTGACGCCTCTATATAGATCTTTAGTTATCACTAGAGGGAGCAGCGGAAGGAAGGAGGTCCCGACTCCCCTATAAAGATCTTTAGTTATCACTAGAGGGAGCAGCGGAAGGAAGGAGGTCCCGACTCCCCTATAAGATCTTTAGTTATCACTAGAGGGAGCAGCGGAAGGAAGGAGGTCCCGACTCCCCTATAAAGATCTTTAGTTATCACTAGAGGGAGCAGTGGAAGGAAGGAGGTCCTGACGCCTCTATATAGATCTTTAGTTATCACTAGAGGGATCACCAGCAGGAGGAAGGAGGTCCTAACTCCCCTATATACTGTATATCTTTAGTTATCACTAGAGGGAGCAGCGGAAGGAAGGAGGTCCCGACTCCCCTATAAAGATCTTTAGTTATCACTAGAGGGAGCAGCGGAAGGAAGGAGGTCCTGACGCCTCTATATAGATCTTTAGTTATCACTAGAGGGAGCAGTGGAGGAAAGGAGGTCCCGACTCCCCTATATAGATCTTTAGTTATGACTAGGGATGAGCTTCGTGTTCGAGTCGAACCCATGTTCGACTCGAACATCGGCTGTTCGACCGTCCGTCGAATTGCGAACGATATGGGCCGTTCGCGCCAAATTCGTGTGGCGCGTCACGGCCCATAATTCACTGCGGCATCGCAGTGCATTGCTGGCTGATGATTGGCCAAGCATGCACTATGACCCGCATGCTTGGCCAATCACAGCGCCGTCAGTAGAGAGAGCTGTAATTGGCCAAAGCCAGGGTGGCTTTGGCCAATTATGGCTCAGGGGATTTAGTACACACCCCACACTATATAAGGCCGCCTGCACGGCGGCCCTGTGTAGTGTGTGTTCCGGTGTGCTGAGCGATAGAGAGAGAGAGAGACAGTGTCATTTGATTTGAGTTAGATAGATTAGGCAGAACAGTCAGTCAGTTAGCTGCACTTACAGTGTATTGTGTATATATATGCATCCCAGGTGTTGCATATATATATATACACTGTATTCAGTTTAGCTAGATCCGTTCCTGTTATCTTCTATCTAGACTATTTACATTCAGTGCAGTGTGTCCTGCTCACAGTGTTCAGCTAGATCCGTTCCTGCTATTTACATTCAGTACAGTGCTTCCTGCTCACAGTGTTCAGCTAGATCCGTTCCTGCTATTTACATTCAGTGCAGTGCGTGCTGCTCACAGTGTTCAGCTAGATCCGTTCCTGCTATTTACATTCAGTGCAGTGCGTCCTGCTCACAGTGTTCAGCTAGATCCGTTCCTGCTATTTACATTCAGTGCAGTGCGTCCTGCTCACAGTGTTCAGCTAGATCCGTTCCTGGTATTTACATTTAGTGCAGTGCGTCCTGCTCACAGTGTTCAGCTAGATCCGTTCCTGCTATTTACATTCAGTGCAGTGCGTCCTGCTCACAGTGTTCAGCTAGATCCGTTCCTGCTATTTACATTCAGTGCAGTGCGTGCTGCTCACAGTGTTCAGCTAGATCCGTTCCTGCTATTTACATTCAGTGCAGTGCGTCCTGCTCACAGTGTTCAGCTAGATCCGTTCCTGCTATTTACATTCAGTGCAGTGCGTCCTGCTCACAGTGTTTAGCTACATCCGTTCCTGCTGTTTACATTCAGTGCAGTGCGTCCTGCTCACAGTGTTCAGCTAGATCCGTTCCTGCTATTTACATTCAGTGCAGTGCGTCCTGCTCACAGTGTTCAGCTAGATCCGTTCCTGCTATTTACATTCAGTGCAGTGCGTCCTGCTCACAGTGTTCAGCTAGATCCGTTCCTGCTATATACATTTAGTGCAGTACGTCCTGCTCACAGTGTTCAGCTAGATCCGTTCCTGTTATCTTCCTACTGACAGGCAGGCTTGTCTGGTTACAGTATATAAAGCTACCTGAAGAAAATTACAGGTGTTCTTTTTGATCCTATTAGTACCACGGTCAGGCAGCTAGACTATTTACATTTAGTACAGTGTGTCCTGCTCACAGTGTTCAGCTAGATCCGTTCCTGTTATTTACATTCAGTGCAGTGCGTCCTGCTCACAGTGTTCAGCTAGATCCGTTCCTGCTATTTACATTCAGTGCAGTGCGTCCTGCTCACAGTGTTTAGCTACATCCGTTCCTGCTGTTTACATTCAGTGCAGTGCGTCCTGCTCACAGTGTTCAGCTAGATCCGTTCCTGCTATTTACATTCAGTGCAGTGCGTCCTGCTCACAGTGTTCAGCTAGATCCGTTGCTGCTATTTACATTCAGTGCAGTGCGTCCTGCTCACAGTGTTCAGCTAGATCCGTTCCTGCTATATACATTTAGTGCAGTACGTCCTGCTCACAGTGTTCAGCTAGATCCGTTCCTGTTATCTTCCTACTGACAGGCAGGCTTGTCTGGTTACAGTATATAAAGCTACCTGAAGAAAATTACAGGTGTTCTTTTTGATCCTATTAGTACCACGGTCAGGCAGCTAGACTATTTACATTTAGTACAGTGTGTCCTGCTCACAGTGTTCAGCTAGATCCGTTCCTGTTATTTACATTCAGTGCAGTGCGTCCTGCTCACAGTGTTCAGCTAGATCCGTTCCTGCTATTTACATTCAGTGCAGTGCGTCCTGCTCACAGTGTTCAGCTAGATCCGTTCCTGCTATTTACATTCAGTGCAGTGCGTCCTGCTCACAGTGTTCAGCTAGATCCGTTCCTGCTATTTACATTCAGTGCAGTGCGTGCTGCTCACAGTGTTCAGCTAGATCCGTTCCTGCTATTTACATTCAGTGCAGTGCGTCCTGCTCACAGTGTTCAGCTAGATCCGTTCCTGCTATTTACATTCAGTGCAGTGCGTCCTGCTCACAGTGTTTAGCTACATCCGTTCCTGCTGTTTACATTCAGTGCAGTGCGTCCTGCTCACAGTGTTCAGCTAGATCCGTTCCTGCTATTTACATTCAGTGCAGTGCGTCCTGCTCACAGTGTTCAGCTAGATCCGTTCCTGCTATTTACATTCAGTGCAGTGCGTGCTGCTCACAGTGTTCAGCTAGATCCGTTCCTGCTATTTACATTCAGTGCAGTGCGTCCTGCTCACAGTGTTCAGCTAGATCCGTTCCTGCTATTTACATTCAGTGCAGTGCGTCCTGCTCACAGTGTTTAGCTACATCCGTTCCTGCTGTTTACATTCAGTGCAGTGCGTCCTGCTCACAGTGTTCAGCTAGATCCGTTCCTGCTATTTACATTCAGTGCAGTGCGTCCTGCTCACAGTGTTCAGCTAGATCCGTTCCTGCTATTTACATTCAGTGCAGTGCGTGCTGCTCACAGTGTTCAGCTAGATCCGTTCCTGCTATTTACATTCAGTGCAGTGCGTCCTGCTCACAGTGTTCAGCTAGATCCGTTCCTGCTATTTACATTCAGTGCAGTGCGTCCTGCTCACAGTGTTCAGCTAGATCCGTTCCTGCTATTTACATTCAGTGCAGTGCGTCCTGCTCACAGTGTTTAGCTACATCCGTTCCTGCTGTTTACATTCAGTGCAGTGCGTCCTGCTCACAGTGTTCAGCTAGATCCGTTCCTGCTATTTACATTCAGTGCAGTGCGTCCTGCTCACAGTGTTCAGCTAGATCCGTTCCTGCTATTTACATTCAGTGCAGTGCGTGCTGCTCACAGTGTTCAGCTAGATCCGTTCCTGCTATTTACATTCAGTGCAGTGCGTCCTGCTCACAGTGTTCAGCTAGATCCGTTCCTGCTATTTACATTCAGTGCAGTGCGTCCTGCTCACAGTGTTTAGCTACATCCGTTCCTGCTGTTTACATTCAGTGCAGTGCGTCCTGCTCACAGTGTTCAGCTAGATCCGTTCCTGCTATTTACATTCAGTGCAGTGCGTCCTGCTCACAGTGTTCAGCTAGATCCGTTCCTGCTATATACATTTAGTGCAGTACGTCCTGCTCACAGTGTTCAGCTAGATCCGTTCCTGTTATCTTCCTACTGACAGGCAGGCTTGTCTGGTTACAGTATATAAAGCTACCTGAAGAAAATTACAGGTGTTCTATCCCAGCTTAGTGCAGCTACAGGCCATTAGTATGTCTGGAAGGCCAAGAAGGAGAGGCAGACAGTCACAAGCCAATAAGAGAGGGCAAGCAGGCTCTGTGTCTAGTGCTGGTCGTGGAGACGGTGCATCCTCATCAGCACGTGGCCATGGGACACGCTTGGCCTTTTTTTCGGCAGCTGGCCGTGTTGAGCCGCAACATGCGGAAGACTTGGTCGAGTGGATGACCAAGCCGTCCTCATCCTCCTCATCCTCTCTCACCCATGCCCAGGGTGCTTTGTCTGGCAAAGCAGCGGCCTCTTCCCTCAGCTCAATGTCATCAGTGACTCCTTCCCTAGCTCCACCATGTCCTCATGAGGATTCCCTCGAACTGTTTGACCACAGTGTTGGGTACATGCTCCAGGAGGATGCCCAGCGTTTGGAAGGCTCTGATGATGATACTGAGCTCAATGAAGGCAGTAACATGAGCACGGACAGAGGGGGTGCCCAAGAAGGACAGCAATCTGGCAGTCATGCTCCCCCTGCTGCAGCATACTGCCAGGTTTGCTCCAGTGATGAGGAGGGAGGGGATGATGAGGTCACTGACTCAACGTGGGTGCCTGATAGGAGAGAGGAGGAGGAGGAGGAGGAGGAGGAGGAGGAGGTGGCACATCACCAACTAGGCAGGATGCCCTCCAGGGGCCAGCCTAAGGGCAGCACATTGACTGCATCACACCCCAAAGCTCCACATGTGCAGGGCGCTGCAGTCTCTGCGCGTTATTCAAAAAGTTCTTTGGTGTGGGCCTTTTTTGAGACGAGTGCATCAGATAGCACCGCTGCTATTTGCAATATATGTCTCAAGCGTATCTCGCGTGGCCAAAACATCTCCCGCTTGGGTACCACATGCTTGACCAGACATATGTTGACCTGCCATGCAGTTCGTTGGCAAGCGTATCTAAAAGACCCACACCAAAGAACAAAGACGATCTCTCCTTGCTCCTCATCAGCTGAGATTTCCAACCCCACTAGACCTTCAGTCCTCTCTGCGACCTGCAGTGAGAGGAATGAAGGTGTAGAATTAGGTGTGTCACAGCCAAGTACTTATGGGCAATCTGCTTTTGGTACACCGACGTCAGATTGTACCAGGCAAATTTCCCTGCCCCAGCTGCTGCACCGCCGAAAGAAGTTTGCTCCCAGCCATCCACATGCCCAGCGGTTGAATGCTAGCTTGGCAAAATTGCTAGCACTTCAACTGCTGCCTTTTCAGTTGGTAGACTCTGCCCCCTTCCGTGAGTTTGTGGAATGTGCGGTTCCTCAGTGGCAGGTACCCAAACGCCACTTTTTCTCACGGAAGGCGATTCCGGCTCTCTACCGGCATGTGGAAGGCAATGTCCATGCCTCGCTGGACAGGGCGGTCAGCGGTAAGGTGCATATTACCGCTGACTCATGGTCCAGCAGGCATGGACAGGGACGTTACTTAAGTTTCACGGCGCATTGGGTGACTCTGCTGGCAGCTGGGAAGGATGCAGGACAAGGTGCAGTAGTGTTGGAGGTTGTTCCGCCACCACGCCTCCAAAATGCTGATTGTGACACACCTCTCTCCTCCACCCCCTCCTCTTCTTCTTCCTCCATGGCCTCTTCCTCGGAACCAGCGGTGCTCCGTAGGCGTTCAAGGGGCTACGCAAGTACGCAGGCCAAAAGATGCCATGCGGTGCTTGAGCTGGTGTGCTTGGGGGACAGGAGCCACACTGGGGCAGAGGTTCTGTCAGCTCTGCAGGGGCAGGTTCAGAGGTGGTTGACGCCACGCCAACTTAAGGCAGGAATGGTGGTTTGCGACAATGGCACCAACCTCCTCTCTGCCCTCCGACAGGGACAACTGACCCATGTGCCCTGTTTGGCTCACGTCCTTAACTTGGTGGTGCAGCGGTTCTTGGGCAGGTACCCGGGCTTACAGGATGTCCTGAGGCAGGCCAGGAAAGTCTGTGTGCATTTCCGCCGGTCATATAATGCCAGTGCTCGGCTGACGGACCTCCAAAAGGAGTTTAACCTGCCCAAGAACCGCCTAATCTGTGACATGCCCACCAGGTGGAACTCGACGTTGGCCATGCTGCAGCGGCTGCACACGCAGCAGAGGGCCATCAATGAGTACCTGTGCGACTATGGCACCAGGACAGGGTCAGGGGACCTTGGTTTTTTTTCCCCACGCCAGTGGGCCATGATCAGGGATGCATGCACTGTCCTGTCACCATTCGAGGAGGCCACGAGGATGGTGAGCACTGACAGTGCATGCATCAGTGACACTGTCCCCCTTGTCCACCTGTTGGAGCACACGCTGCGTGGAATAATGGACAGGGCACTTGAGGCAGAACAGAGGCAGGAAGAGGAGGACTTCCTTAGCTCTCAAGGCCCCCTTTATCCAGACAGTGTTCCTGCGTGCCCGCCGATCACACAGGAAGAGGACGAGGAGGAGGAGGAGGAGGAGGAGGAAGATTGTGTCAGTATGGAGGTGGAGCCTGGCACTCAGCATCAGCAGTCTTTAAGGGATCAGTCCCAAGGAACACATGGACTTGTACGTGGCTGGGAGGAGGTGGCTGCGGACGTTGTTGTCCTTAGTGACCCAGAGGACTCCGGACCGAATGCCTCAGCAAACCTACGCTGCATGGCCTCCCTGATCCTGCAAAGCCTGCGTAAGGATCCTCGTATTCGTGGTATCAAGGAGAAGGACCAATACTGGCTGGCAACCCTCCTTGATCCACGTTACAAGGGTAAGGTTGCGGACCTTATCTTGCCATCGCAGAGGGAGCAGAGGATGAAACATCTTCGGGAGGCCTTGCAGAAAGGTCTGTGCAACGCGTTCCCAGAGACTGGGAGGTTACAAACTCCTGTTTCTGGACAACGTGTTGCTGAGGCTTCGGTCAGTCAAAGAAGGAGCGGTGGAGAAGGTGGCCGTCTGACCGATGCGTTCAGACAATTTTTTGGTCCGCAGCCCCAAGGTATGATCGGTTCCAGCAACCATCGCCAGCGTCTGTTTTACATGGTGCAGGAATACCTAGGGGCAAGATCAGACTTGGACACCTTTCCCACCGAAAATCCTCTGGGTTACTGGGTCTTGAGGATGGATCACTGGCCAGAGCTTGCACAGTATGCAATTGAGCTACTGGCCTGTCCTGCATCCAGCGTTCTTTCGGAACGCACATTCAGTGCTGCTGGAGGCGTGGTAACCGATCACAGGGTGCGTCTGTCCACCGACTCGGTCGATCGGCTGACCTTCATAAAAATGAATCAGTCTTGGATCACCACCAGCTACCAAGCACCTGATGCAGATGTAACCGAATAATTTTTTTTGAAATCTCAGATCCCTTCAAAGACTGCCTATGCTGATGCTGAGTGACTATCCCTGAGTAATTATCCTCTTCCTCCTCAATCATCACGCTGATAGCTTGTAAGAACATTTTTGGTTCTGGGCGCCACCACCAGTGCCTAAGGCACAATTTTTCAGCCCCTGTTTAACAGGGGCGTGTAATTACAATTTTTGATGTAATACTTTGCAGCAGGGCTCGTTCCTGCATTCCAACTAGAGTGTCTGTGAGGGGTTGCAGTGTTGTGGCACCAGCACCAGTGCCTAAGACCCAATTTTTCAGCCCCTGTCTAACAGGGGCGTGTAATTACAATTTTTGATGCAATACTTTGCAGCAGGGCTTGTTCCTGCGTTTCAACTAGAGTGTCTGTGAGGGGTTGCAGTGTTGTGGCACCAGCACCAGTGCCTAAGACCCAATTTTTCTGCCCCTGTCTAACAGGGGCGTGTAATTACAATTTTTGATGCAATACTTTGCAGCAGGGCTCGTTCCTGCGTTCCAACTAGAGTGTCTGTGAGGGGTTGCAGTGTTGTGGCACCAGCACCAGTGCCTAAGGCCTAATTTTTCAGCTCCTGTTCAACAGGGGCATGTAATTACAATTCTTGATCTAATATTTCACAGCAGGGCCCTGTGAGGGCTTACAGTGTTTTGGCCACAGCAACACCTAAGGCCCAAATTTCTGCTGAGTATATAGGGCAGGACCCTACTTTCAAACATCTAACTTACAAACGACTCCTACTTGCAAACGGAAGGAGACAACAGGAAGTGAGATGAAATCTACCCCTAAGGAAGGGAAATTCTCTCCTGTAAGAGTTAATATGGGAAAACAATTTTTCCTTTCCACTGATGCTTTCCAATCCTTGTTCCACAAAAAAACCCAAATTTTCAAAAAACATTTTTCATTGGGACAAAAAAGTGAGGTGAAATCTTCTGAAGAGGAGGAAAGACGCAAAACAAATGTCACAGGGGTGATAACCCTTCCCTATGTTTTCCAAAAAGCTTAGAAAAGATTTTTTGGCTGGAGCTAAACACATTAAAAATGTTCAAAATTACAAACAGATTCTACTTAACAACAAACCTACAGTCCCTGTCTTGTTTGCACCGCCTGTATACTGCTGTTCAGAGTATATAGGGACCTTTCCTTATTTTAATTTGGGTGCGGGGTTCCCCTTAATATCCATACAAGACCCAAAGGGCCTGGTAATGGACTGGGGGGTACCCATGCCGTTTGTCTCACTGATTTTCATCCATATTGCCATGACCCGACATGACATTAAACCCGCAAGCAGTTTTAAATGAGATTTTTTCCTTTAAAAATGACATTTGGTGCAGGGACTGTTCTAAACATGGGAAACACGCGTCACTTTACAGGCATACTATAGACACCCCCCAGGTACGATATTTAAAGGAATATTTCACTTTTTTTTTTTTACTTTAAGCATCATTAAAATCACTGCTCCCGAAAAAACGGCCGTTTTTAAAAGTTTTTTTTGCATTGATACATGTCCCCTGGGGTAGGACCCGGGTCCCCAAACCCTTTTTAGGACAATACCATGCAAATTAGCCTTTAAAATGAGCACTTTTGATTTCGAACGTTCGAGTCCCATAGACGTCAATGGGGTTCTAACGTTCGTGCGAACTTGCGGTCCGTTCGCGGGTTCTGGTGCGAACCGAACCGGGGGGTGTTCGGCTCATCCCTAGTTATGACTAGAGGGAGCAGCGGAAGGAAGGAGGTCCTGACGCCTCTATATAGATCTTTAGTTATCACTAGAGGGATCACCAGCAGGAGGAAGGAGGTCCTAACTCCCCTATATACTGTATATCTTTAGTTATCACTAGAGGGAAAAGCAGAAGAAAGGAGGTCCTGACTCCCCTATAAAGATCTTTAGTTATCACTAGAGAGAGCAGCAGAAGGAAGGTGGTCCTGACTCTCCTATATAGATCTTAGCTATCACTAAAGGATCACCAGCAGGAGGAAGGAGGTCCTGATCCCCCTATATAGATCTTTATGGATCACCAATAGGAGGTAAGAGGTTCTAATTTCACCATATAGGTCTTCAATTATCACTAGAGGGAGCAGCAGAAGGAGGAAGGAGGTCCTGAGTCCTCTATATAGATCTTCAGTTGTCCCTAGGGGGATCACGGGCATGAGGAAGAAGGTACTGATTCCTCTATATAGACTGTTATTACTAGAGGGATAACCAGAAAGAGGAAGGAGGTCTTGATTCCTTTATTATAGAGCTGTAGTTATCACTAGAGGAAGCAGCAGAAGGAAAAAGATCCTGATTCCTCTATATAGCTCATTAGTTATCACTAGAAGAAGCAGCGGAAGGAAGAAGGTCCTGAATCTTCTATATAGCTTTTTAGTTATCACTAAAGGGAGCAGCTGAAGGAAGAAGGTCCTGATTCCTCTTTGTAGCTCTTTAGTTATCACTAGTGGAAGCAGCTGAAGGAAGAAGGTCCTGATTCCTCTATGTAGCTCTTTAGTTATCACTAGAAGACGCAGCGGAAGGAAGGAGGTCCTGAATCTTCTATATAGCTCTTTAGTTATCACTAGTGGAAGCAGCTGAAGGAAGAAGGTCCTGAATCTTCTATATAGCTCTTTAGTTATCACTAGTGGAAGCAGCTGAAGGAAGAAGGTCCTGATTCCTCTATGTAGCTCTTTAGTTATCACTAGAAGACGTAGCGGAAGGAAGGAGGTCCTGTTTACCGTATGTACTATAGGTCTGTAGTTATCTCTAGAGGGATCACCAGCAGGAGGAAAGGAGTACTGATTCCTCTATATATAGATCTTCAGTAGTCCCTACAGCAATTACCAGTAGGATGAAGAAGGTCCTGATTCAACTATATAGATACTGTATTTAGTTAGACCTAATTTAGAATACTGTGTCCAGATCAGGAGACCTCACTTACAAAAAGATGTGTTTAGAGATGAACAATTAAAATTAAAAATCAATCAAAATCAGTGAATAAACTCTTCTGTTTGTCTAATGAACACATTGTGTATTATCCAGGGCTGCCACACCAGAGTATGTTATACAAGGAATCGGAAGCACCAGGCAATGACAAAGCCGCTTACTACCAGTTTTCTAGTAATAATCATCTATTACACATTACATTTACATAATACTGATGTATAGAGACAGATGACACACTGCTCTGTGTCAATACCAGAATTGCTATCTATATATAACCAAGACAGACAGGTTGGTCGATGTGTCAACAATATGTACAAATCACTTAATTCAATGCTCTATTTTTTATAGTATATGACCAAGAGATAATTCTTTATTCATTGGAAAAGTATGTGACATGAAATAAAAATAAAACTATGGGAAATAAGAGCTCTGATCTGTTTTGCATGGAAAGGAATGATGTAAACAAATTACCTATATTTTCTTTACAAGCAGGAGGAATGGGGGTCCTCATTCCGTATAGATCTTTGGTTATCCTGAAAGGGATTACCAGCAGAAAGAAGGAGGTCCTGAGTCTTCTATATAGATCTTTAGTGTAGCACCCTTTAGTTATGTAGGTGCTAGAGTGAGGATTTTTCTGAAGAGTAGGAAATAGTAGGCAGGCCTAGCTGGTGGCTAGGCCTGTTTGTTTTCATTCTGAGCTGGAAGTGGCCTAGGACAGGGCTGGGGGACTCACAGGTAGCATCACTGTCACCTCAATCTTCCTTCTAGAAAGTGCTGGAAGGAGAGGGGGGGAGGAGACATGGAGCTGCCTGGGTTATCTTGAGGAGCCTTGACCAATCCCCAACTTGCATTGGCAGGGGGCAGGCCTCCTTAAATACCTGGGGTCAGCCCAGCTGTGGGGAGTTGTGGAGGTGGAAGAGCTGGAGTGAGAGAATGTGGAGGCTGTCAGGGCCCACAGGGAGCTCCTCAGTCTGGGGGGGTGACCTTGGGCTGGGGCTCGGGTCTATCCGGGAGGAGAGAAGAGATCCTGGAAGTAGAAGCACATGAGAGAGAAAGTAGAGGACAGCGGGAGAGAACGCTGCTAAGAGACTTCAGAGAGGACAACTGGTCACAACAAGTGAAGTGCTCGTGAGGGAGCACAGTTGGGAGGGCAGGGGAGGCACGTCTAAGAGAACTGGGAGTTTGCAGTTTGAGATGAGAACCAGAAGAGAGGACTGTGGAAAGGGCAGTGGAAAGAGGTAATTGCAGCCAGGCTGGCTGGCAGGGCCTGAAGAGAGCTATCTGGGATTGGTAGCTGAACTAGCACCTGAACCATATCTACACCACAGGGGCCCGAGGTCCCTGCCCGCAAAAGGCAGTTCACTGAGGCCTGGCTGAGTTAGTGTCAGGCCTAACCATGCGGTGCTAGCTAGTCTGGAGCAGAAACAGTCTGCAGCAAGGGAAATGCTGGAGGAGTAATGATGTGCAGCAAGTGAAATGCTGAAGGAGTGAAGGATAAGAGGTCTTAAGCAAGAGTTAGTGCTGGAGAGAAGACTGGAGTGTATATACTGGAGAGCAGGGGCGTTGCTAGGTCTACAAAAGATCTGGGGCTAGAGCCCATAGCAGCGTAGTAAAGAAAGTAAAGAAAGTCATATGCTTGGGCGAGCATACACATGTATATACAGTAATATACGTGTGTGTGTATATATATCCCCAGAGAGCCCCCCACTTACATCAGGGTCCCCAGAGAGCCCCCCACTTACATCAGGGTCCCCAGAGAGGCCTCCACTTACATCAGGGTCTCCAGAGAGCCCCCCACTTACATCAGGGTCCCCAGAGAGCCCCCCACTTACATCGGGGTCCCCAGAGAGCCCCCCCTTACATTAGGGTACCCAGAGGGCCCCCCACTTACATCAGGGTTCCCAGAAAGCCCCCATTACATTAGGGTCCCTGGAGAGCCTATCCCTTGCATCAGGGTCCCCAGAGAGCCTCCCCTCCCCTTGGGGACCCCTGCAGAGACTCGGGGCTATTGGCCCCAGATTCTGGGCTATAGCCCCAAAAGCTCCCCCTAGCGACGCCCCTGCTGGAGAGTATATAGAAGTCCTGTGCAAGTTTGCACTGAATATTTCTGGGCATCCCATAATTCCCAATTTCCCATTCAAGTTTAATCCCCTTAATAAAAAAAAAAACAAAAACAAAGTTATGGACTGTTCTATATCTCTGAGTGACTGAGAGATGGATGTCTGGCTTGGCAGGGTGACAGGTGAACCACTACATTCAACAACCCCTAAGGGGGCATGGCTACATTAGTTATCCCTAGAGGAATCGCCAGCAGAAACAGGAAACAAGGTCCTGATTCCTATGTATAGCTCTTTGGTAATCACTAGAGGGATTACCAGTAGGAGAAAGGTGGTGTTGATTCCCGTGTATAGATCCATAGTTTGGAATAAATGAATAATAGACATCGCCTGCTCCACCTATAGAATATGGAATATGCTTGATCCCAATGTGATACTCGGTGTCTATGACTAAACCTTATCTGTGTCGTATAGTGACTTCTATTGGATAAACAAATAATCAAATAATAATACAACAGTGAAATTGACATTTGAGGTGCATACGTTAATATCAGTGTGAACCAAAGTCCAATGCTAGTAAATGTAACAAATGATCACAGTGACAATTTAAAGTGCATATAGTGATAGCTGTGCAAAATGAAGTCGTTTCCTTGAAAAAAAGTGCTGTTGTGCTCCGTGTCCCGTCGGTGTCATTACATCCACCTCACGGGGGCTGTAAAAGGTCCGCACTCACCAGATATGATGGCCTCCTTTTCCTTCTACAAGCACAGCAGACTCCTCTTGCTATATCAATATTGGGGACCAATCCCAATGCAATATCCTCTGTTTTTTCCCTCTATAGTGGATTACCTCCAATGATAACTCCGGGGCTCCAGGGACAAATGTGCAGTGTGCAGTGTATGGAAAAAGAAACTCATAGAGTAAAATCCTCAGATGGTTTATTGAAAAACAGCAACGTACATAATAAAAAAATTGGTATAACTAAAACTATCAATATGACAGGACTGGAGGTCACAAAAGATAAATCATCAGCCCTGCTTGTGTGCGAGTAATGGTCGCTGCTAACACCATAGCATGCATTCCACTATCAGGGCCGGTAGTGACATATGGGAGAATCGTCTTGACGCGTTTCATCATCTATGTGCGACATTATCAAAAGCCCTATCTATAGTTTATTGATTTCCGGTACTTATATAGGGCCGCATCAATATACATATACTGTACATTCTCATCAGTCCCTGCCCTCAAGGAGCTTACAATATAAGGTCCCTAACTCACATTCATACATATACATAGTAGGTGCAATTTAGACAGGACCCAATTAACCTACCAGCATGTCTTTGGAGTGTGGGAGGAAACCAGATAACCTGGAGGAAACCCACGCAGGTACATGGAGAACATGCAGGCAGGTAGTGTCGTGTTTGGGATTTAAACCGATGACCAGAGTGCTAGTAGGCGGAAGTGCTAGAAGGCGGAAGTGCTAACCACTTAGCCACTGTGCTGCCTATAGTTTAGAGGGATCACAGGAAGGATCTTTAGAGGGATCACAGGCAGGAGGAAGAGAGTCCTGATTCCTCTATATAGATCTTAAAGTGGTTGTAAACCCTTACAGACCACTTTTACCTACAGGTAAGCCTAGATTAAGGCTTACCTGTAGGTGCAAGAAATATCTCCTAAACCTACACGGTTTAGGAGATATTTGCAAAAGACAGGCACCGATGTCTACAGCGCATGCGCCGTAGACAACGGCGTGCAGGCGCACTAAGCGTGCCATTTCCAACAGCGATCGTACCGTTAGTGGCGGCTCCTGCGCGCATGTGCAGGAGTGACGTCATTGCGGCTCCGGCCAGTCACAGCCCCGGAGCCGCGATACCCGGAAGTCACTCCGGGAGATATGGCGGCGACGGAGGAGGGGAACGAGGACTGCTTCGGGGGCTTCGATCTCAGGTAAGTAATTTATAACGAGCTAGTATGCTATGCATACTAGCTCATTATGCCTTTGTCTTGCAGGGTGTTTATTTTTTTCCAGAGGGTTCACTTCCTCTTTAAGTTATCACTAGAAGGGTCACCAGCAGGAGGAATGGAGACCTGATTCCTCTGTATACTTGTAGTGCCCTCCCCAACCTCCAAGGGCCTCGTGGTGACCCCCAGAGGCCAGAAGGGCCGAAATTTCTCCTCAGGGTGCAGGTTACTAGGCATGGTTGGTGTTGTGCAAGGTGGAAAGATGGGTGCCAGTCACTTTTAAAAATGAACAAGGAGAATTTTATTTCTCTTAACAGGAAAATGTGGGAGAGAGGGATAGGGCACAGGACACTCTTATGCAAATACAATAGCAAATTGGTAGACTCCTTAGACAAAAAAATAGAGCTAGACAGACAGCTATACAGAAAAGGGGCCTTTAAGCTGAATTCAGCAATCTGTATCCGTAGCAATTGCCGTCTCCTATAGCAACAAGTTCCGCTCACAGCTACCCACTGGATTCCTCAAGCTTAACTCACAGCTACCCACTGTATTCCTCTAGCTTATCTCACAGATACCTGTTGGACTCCTTGGATGAGTTCTCTCCTGAAGCTTTCCCAGGCACTTCACAGTCCCCGGCTGATGAAGAGTCCTTCAGTACTCCATCCTTTTACACATGCCTCTGGCAACAAGAGTGGTTGACCATCTGGCAACTTCCTCTCCCATGCCTCCTAGCAACGACCAGGCTCTCTCCGACAGAGCCCCTGACACACGTGGCAAGGCCCCAGGCTTCAGGCCTACACCTCTGCTGCTCCACATACACCCACCCAGGCCACAGCCAATGTGGAAAGAACCCCGATCACCTAACCTCCCCAAATAAAAACCTTCTCCCAGCATCCTCAGTGGCCAAAGAAACTCCTGCTGATTGGCTGAGAGAAGTATATACACTCATAACCTCAATCCACTATAATTCATCACACGGATGCCAAAGGTAACAGTGACACCTGTTGACAAAAGGGAGAAATCACAGTTAACACCAGGCTTAGGAGAAACCCATTTGATCAATAGACTACAAATTAGCCAGGCTAGCTACCACCCAGCACAGCTAAATTTGCTAGCAGCCCTGTTCAGGACAAGGGTGCTACATGCTGTAGATCTTCATTTGTCACTAGAGGGATCAACAGCAGGAGGAAGGAGGTCCTGATTCCTCTATATAGATCTTTAGTAATCACTAGAAGGGCCACTAGCAGGAGGAAGGTGGACCTGATTCCTCTATATAGATCTTAAGTTATTACTAGAGGGATCACTAGCAAAAGGAAGGAGATCCTGATTCCTCTATATAGATCTTTAGTTATCACTAGGGGGATCACCAGCAGTAGGGATGAAGTCCTGATTCCTCTATATAGATCTTAAGTTATTACTAGAGGAATCACCAGCAGGAGGAAGGAGGTCCTGACTCCTCTATATCAGCGATGACAAACCTTGGCATACTAGATGTTTTGGAACTACATTTTCCATGATGCTCAGGCACTCTGCAGTGTAGTTGAGAATGGGAAATGTAGTTTCAAAACATCTAGGGTGCCAAGGTTCGCCATCACTCTATATAGGTCTTAAGTTATCACTAAAGGGATCACTAGCAGGAGGAAGGAGGTCCAGGTTCCTCTATATAGACCTTTAGTTATTATCACTAGAGGGATCACTAGCAGGAGGTATGAGGTCCTGATTCCCTTTATATAGACCTTTAGTTATAATTAGAGGGATCACAAGCAGGAGGAAGGAGGTCCTGATTCCTTTGTATAGACCATTAATTATCACTAGAGGGATCACAAGCAGGAGGAAGTAGGTCCTGATTCCTTTAAATAGATCTTTAGTAATCACTAGAGGGATCAGCAGCAGGAGGAAGGAGGTCATGATTCCTCTATATAGTTCCTTGGTTATCACTAGAGGGATCACCAGCCGGGGGAAGGAGGTCCTGTTTCCTCTATATAGATCCTTGGTTATTACTAGAGGGATCACCAGCAGGATGAAGGAGGTCCTGATTCCTCTATATAAACCTTTAGTTATCACTAGAGGGATCACCAGCAGGAGGAAGGAGGTTCTGATTCCTCTAAATAGATCTTTAGTAATCACTAGAGGGATCACCAGCAGGAGGAAGGAGGTGAAGATTCCTCTATATAGTTCCTTGGTTATCACTAGAGGGATCACCAGCAGGAGGAAGGAGGTCCTGATTCCTCTATATAGACCTTTAGTTATCACTAGAGGGATCACTAGCAGGAAGAAGGAGGTCCTGATTCCTGTATATATATATATATCCTTGGTTATCACTAGAGGGATCACCATTAGGAGGAATGAGGTCCTGATTCCTCTATACAGATCTTTAGTAATCACTAGAGGATTCACCAGCAGAAGAAAGGAGGTCCTGACTCCTCTATATCAGCGATGGTAAACCTTGGCATACCAGATGTTTTGGAACTACATTTCCCATGA
Source organism: Lithobates clamitans (assembly GCA_037952925.1). Classification (NCBI taxonomy): domain Eukaryota; kingdom Metazoa; phylum Chordata; class Amphibia; order Anura; family Ranidae; genus Lithobates; species Lithobates clamitans. Next base: position 902,450 of record JBBGZY010000094.1, on the reverse strand, counting down.
TGCTCATGCACTCTGCAGTGTAGTTGAGCATGGGAAATGTAGTTCCAAAACATCTAGGGTGCCAAGGTTCGCCATCACTCTATATAGATCTTAAGTTATCACTAAAGGGATCACTAGCAGGAGGAAGGAGGTCCCGGTTCCTCTATATAGACCTTTCGTTATTATCACTAGAGGGATCACTAGCAGGAGGAAGGAGGTCCTGATTCCCTTTATATAGACTTTTAGTTATCATTAGAGGGATCACAAGCAGGAGGAAGGAGGTCCTGATTCCTTTAAATAGATCTTTAGTAATCATTAGAGGGATCAGCAGCAGGAGGAAGGAGGTCATGATTCCTCTATATAGTTCCTTGGTTATCACTAGAGGGATCACCAGCAGGAGGAAGGAGGTCCTGTTTCCTCTAAATAGATCTTTAGTAATCACTAGAGGGATCACCAGCAGGAGGAAGGAGGTCAAGATTCCTCTATATAGTTCCTTGGTTATCACTAGAGGGATCACCAGCAGGAGGAAGGAGGTCCTGATTCCTTTCTATAGATCCTTGGTTATTACTAGAGGGATCACCAGCAGGATGAAGGAGGTTCTGATTCCTCTATATAGACCTTTAGTTATCACTAGAGGGATGACCGGCAGGAGGAATGAGGTTTTGATTCCTCTATATAGATCTTTAGTTATCACTAGAGGGATCACTAGCAGGAAGAAGGAGGTCCTGATTCCTGTATATATATATATCCTTGGTTATCACTAAAGGGATCACCATTAGGAGGAAGGAGGTCCTGATTCCTCTATATAGATCTTTAGTAATCACTAGAGGGATCACCAGCAGAAGAAAGGAGGTCCTGACTCCTCTATATCAGCGATGGTAAACCTTGGCATACCAGATGTTTTGGAACTACATTTCCCATGATGCTCATGCACTCTGCAGTGTAGTTGAGCATCATGGGAAATGTAGTTCCAAAACATCTGGGGTGCCAAGGTTCGCCATCACTGCTCTATATAGATCTTATAGGGATTGTAAGGGGGGAGCTACACACTGAAGGTTTTTTTTATTTTCAATGCCTGAAGGTAAAAAAACATTCAGCCTTTACAGCCACTTTAAGTTCAGCGTTGCTATAAATAAAGAGAAATATAAATAAAATAATTTAATAAAAATATTCCTCAGCATGCTGGAAAATAAGTGCAACATATCTCATTATTGTGTTTAAGCTGGATAAACATTTGTCATGCTCACAAATAATATAAAAAGTCCAGCTGTAGTCTGAGTGGCAATGTGCACAGCCTATTTGCCTTTAGTAAATCACTTATCCACCCATTGGAGGGGATTCTTGTATAATGTAATAGAGCCAGTAGAGCTCATTGACGGAGTAAACTCTATTTGTTGCTCTGAATGAATTGGTGTTGTAGTCCCAGCCCCTCTTGGATATTTTTCTGTACTCCTTTGTAAATTTCTATTGAGGACAGAGCCAGAGTTCCACTTTATGCCGACCTGAGCGGGCGGAAGAGAAGTTGGCTGATCTCTGCAGACACATACTAAATGCTCAACAATTGCCAGCAGAAGCTTACCAAATCCTTGCTGGGTTTGATGCTCTTCAGCTCATCATTTACAATCAAGGATTAAATATGTTCCTGTGTACTTAGCCTTAGAAGACGGGCTCAGCGTGACCCCAGACAGAGGGATCATTGCAAATTGATTTTGAAAACTGTTGGAAAGACGAAAATAAAGAAAACGTCGGCGCTAACCAGCAAAGAACCCCATTCATTTCTAGATGATGTACATAACCTGGTATTCTGGGATCAACATTATAATGCTGCTAATAGGACATTTCTGCTCATTGTTACCATGGTAATATACGCATTAGATTGTTCCTGTTTACATTTTTATACGCTGAGGTTGTATACCACTGTTTTCTTGACTTGTCCTCGCTATTCAAGAGGAAAGAGGCCAGCCTTGGAGAGATGCTGTCAATAGAACAGCAGTGGCTCAGAATACCTGGAACGCTAAACAGAATCAAACAAGAGGCGCCACAATGCAGAAAATGCTTGGAATTGCTCAAAGTTATTATTAACTCTAAAAGAGGCAAATGAGTTTAAAACAAGACAGCATATTTTCATGGGGGAACTGCATGCTGGTTGTATTGTGTTGTTAACCATGTGGGTTCCATTCCCCTTCATTGCCGAAGGCCAAACTACTTCATCGGGCCCCACAAACAGAAGGATAATGTCTTCTACATGTGCTAGTGACACTTGTCCTGGCACCAACTGCAGACAGGAAAAGAAGAAAAGGCTGCACACCACCAGAAACGATCCAATGTAGTTTATTGTTCCAACAGAAAGTCAATGATGGCCACCTAGACTAAGACACAGGACCCAGGAGAGGTGACAGGTTTCACAGTGTCAATAGTGCTTCTTCAAACCAAGTACAGACATTCAGAGAGATACAGAGTTGAGCGCTAATTCTCTCCAGCAACTCTTTTCACACTGTGCACTTGACCATGTTCAACCTGAAGGCAAAGAGGGGAGCACAACGTACTTTCTTCCTGAGGCCTCTTCATGAGGCCTCCCACACTTGGTGAAAGTACGTTGGCTCCCCTCTTTGCCTTCAGGTTGAACATGGTCAAGTGCACAGTGTGCTGGAGAGAATTAGTGCTCAACTCTGTATCTCTCTGAATGTCCATACTTGGTTTGAAGAAGTACTATTGACAGTGTGAAACGCGTCATCTCTCCTGGGTCCTGTGTCTTAGTCTAGGTGGCCATCATTGACTTATAATTAGTCCACTCCCTAGGAGGATTCTGTTCCACAGTGGGCCCCTAGAGAGGGACCCAGCCACTTGACAGGGTGCCCTGCCTAAGGAACCTCTGTCAAACAGTTTGCAGTATTGGAAAATTAAAAGATACTCATAATGGGCAAATTCATGCCCCATCACATGTCTCTTACTTTTATCTTCTGTGTTTATTCATATTCTCCTTTCTGGATGTAGCCACCGCCATCCTAACTGTTGTCTTCCATTTCCCATGCGCGCTGGACTTCCACCCTTTCTTTTTCCCCGGTCTGCATACACAGTAAATATTTAGCCAAGCCTTGCGAATAGGAACTAAAGGGGTTGTAAAGTCAGAAGGTTTTGAAATCTGAATGCATTAGGATAAAAAAACCTTCTGTGTGCAGCGGCCACCCCTCTGCCCCCCTAATACTTACATGAGCCCCATCTCTGAACCCCCGTTTTTGTTACAAAACTTTGTAAATAAGGGGTTGTAAAGTCAGAAGGTTTTTTTATCTGAATGCTATACCCAAACTAAACATTTATATTTTTTTTCCCCACAAATAGAGCTTTCCTTTGGTGGTATTTGATCACCTCTGTGGTTTGTATTTTTTCCACTACAAATAAAAAAAGACAGGAAATTTTGATAATTTTTTTTCCGTTTCTGTTACAAAACGTTGTAAATAACGGTGCCCATAACTGATGGGCACCGATGAGGCTTCAAAGATGGGCACTGATGAGGCAGCACTGAGGGGCACTGATGATGCAGTACTGCTTGGCACTGATGAGGAGGCACTGATAAGGTGGCACTTATATACAGCACTGATAGGCGGCACTGATAAGCAGCACTGATGGACACTTATAGACGGCACTGATGGGCACTCATACGCGGCACTGATGGGCACTCATAGGTGGCACTAATAGGTGGCACTTGAGGGAACGTATAGGCGTCACTGATGGGCACAGATAGATGATATACACACCAAACTGAGCATGTGCAGAGTGCCCCCATGGCTCTGTTCTATCAGGAGATGGATTGGGGACTGAGAAAGAAGGGGAGGATCAGAGAAGACAGGATCAAACAGCTTTTGTGAGGGCTTAACCCCTTAGGTTCCACAGTGAGTATAACAAGCATGCTTTACTGCATATATATTATATATATATATATATATACATATATATATATATATATATATATATATATATATATATATATATATATATATATATATATATATATATACGTATATATATATATATATATATATATATATATACGTATATATATATATATATTTTACTGTTGTGGGTTTAGTAACACTTTAGGTGCTACCATTCCGCACAAGAAGTTACTACACTATGCAAGCAATAGTGAAACTTTTTCTCAGTTTTGAAAAAGAAGAGAGACAGCAAGAGAAAAGTTTGCTGGAATGGGTTAAAGGAGTTGTAAACCTGTGAGGTTTTTCACCTTATTGCATTCTATGCATTATAGAGCTGCACACTATAATCGTTAAGAATCATTATCGCGATTTTTTTCCCCGTTGCGATCTTGCCAAAGTATTTCCCGATTCTTTCTATGTAGAGAATTTTCTCTGCTCTGCTAAAGCCGACAGCCATCAAAAGAAAGGGGAAAAAAAAGGGCAGTCTGCCAAGAATCACAACATTCTTTAGCAGTGGAACTCAAGTATAAACATTGTAACAATTTGTCCTTTAGGTCAAAAGAATACACTTTGGTGTGTAAATAAGGGAAGTTGAACCACTTAAACACTAAACCTTTATCTGACATTTGTTGGTTTCAAGTTAAAATAATTTTTTTTTTGCTAGTAAACATATATATTTTACCCCAGAGAATAAAATGGTGGTTGTTGCAGTATTTTTTTTTTTTTCAAATACGGTATAATTTTTATTCAACCTCCGGAGAAGATAAAACACCAGTGCAACAGCATATACATAGACATGTGGGAATGAGTGAGGACGCAGCCTCTATCAATACAAAAGTGAATGAGGACGCAGCCTCTATCAATGCATTGTTCTTAATTCCAACATTTAAGGTATTGTAACAGTGATATGCAGTCGCCAAACCTTATACTGTAATGCTATATAATCAAGTAGGGCCTTCCTTCTCCATTTCCAATTTTCATACAGGTTCAAGAAAGAATAGATCAGATCAAAGAGAGAGGGGAGAAGAAGGGGTAACATAGGAGAGAGGTCATGAGAAAGAATGTTAGTAGAAGGTCAGAGGGGGGAAGAAGGCAAATGAATCTAAGGGAGGGAAAGGAAGGTTTTAGAAGGGGGGTAGAGGGGTAGGAGAGAAGGGAAGGAATAAGGGGGCACATGGAGGCAGCAGATGCACCCATCCGGACCGCTGAGAACCACCTACACCCTCCAACCGCACCAACCAACTTTCCCCACCATCAGTCCCTCCAACAAGGTGGATACATGTTAGACAGGAGTGGAATTCCCCAGGAGGGTCTGACCCTCATCCGAGAATAAAAACATGTTCCACTTGGTCCAAGTCTTGGTGAACCGTTCGTTTTGATTACGGGGCGTGAGAACGAGATCTTCCATTTTTTTATATCCTCCACTTTTCTAACCCACATACTAACAGTAGGGGGCTGCGTGGATATCCACAGTAAAGGAATGCACACTTTGGCGGCATCAAGCAGGTGTCGAATCAGTGATTTTTTGTAAGCCTTACTGGGTATATTGGAGGCATGAAGTAGGAATAGGGCCGGGTCTGTCGCAATAGGGCGCTCAGTGAAACTCTGTGTTGTACATTGTATGGTCTTCCAGAATTGCTCCAACATGGGGCAGGTCCAAAAGACATGGAGGAGAGTTCCCCAGTCGCCCTGGCATCTCCAGCAACGATCTGAGGCAGATGGGAATATGTTATGTAATTTTGCAGGAGTATTGTACCATCTGGTGAGAATTTTATAGTTAGTCTCCTGCATCTTTGTGCATATCGAGGATCTGTATGTGAAGTGTATGATATTTTGCTTTTGACGAGACGTGAAGGTACATTGCAAGTCCCGTTCCCACGATTCAAGGCATTGCAATCGATGGTTCTCTAATGGTGTAATCAGCAATTGATATGTGGCAGAAAGGGCGTGGGACATTGGACCCTCTTCCGAACAATAGGTTTCGTAAGTGGTCAGGGTTGAAGTAAAATTTCCAGGAGGAGGAAGTGACTTGAGAAAGTGATTAAGTTGAAAAGCTCTCCAGTAATCCAGACGGAACTGACCGTCCGATCTCATGAGTTCGGATGTGGTGGGCCATCGGCCATTTATGAGAAACTAGGAGGCTTGGAAAGAGTTTGAGTTTCTTAGGGGGTAAAAGCTTGGGTCCGTGTAACCGGGCGTAAACTCTGGTGTTTCCAATATCGGGCGAAGCGGAGAGTTCAATGATGAGAGTAGGTATCGTGTAAATAAAAATGAGCACGTACACACTGTCAAACCTATTAGGGGGTGATTTTGACTTCTCTAGGTAGGGCGAGGTGGATCCATGGTGTTCTGTTCAGGGGAATGGCGCACTGGGATTGTTCCAATCTGGTCCACTGCTTAGTGGACTGGTGGCGATTCCAGTCAATGAGTCTGGTCAGGTGGGTCGCATAATAATATTTGCGGAGGTCAGGGACTGCCAGACCTCCAAATGATTTGGGGAGTGTAAGCTGACGTCTGTTAAGTCTGGACCTTTTGTGGGCCCAGATGAAATGAAAAAATAGGGCGCTGGTTTGGGCAAAATAAGAGGAAGGGATTTGGATTGGTAGTGCCTGGAGGAAGTACAGCAATTTGGGAAGAATACACATCTTAAGAATATTACATCTACCGAACCATGAGTGTAGCCCTGTATGTCATTTGGCCAGCAGAGCACGGACAGCTGACAGTAGCGGGGGAAAATTTAATGCAAATATCTGAGAAATTTTGGGAGGAATAAATGTACCTAAATATTTTAGAGCCGTCGCAGTCCATTTGAATTTAAAACTGTCTCTAAGTGTTATAAGTAGGCTTGAAGGCAAGCCGACGCCCATTGCTTCAGACTTGTCAAAATTGATTTTCATATTAGAAATACTACCGTATGTTCGAAACTCCTGCAGGAGGTTAGGAAGGGAGACTACTGGATTAGTAAGTGAGAACAGCATGTCATCTGCATATGCGGCGATCTTCTGCTGAGAATCTCCCATAACCACCCCAGTTATGTCCGGGTTGGAGCGTACAGTACACAGGAAGGGTTCCAATGACAGGGCAAAGAGGAGCGGGGATAAAGGACATCCCTGACGAGTTCCGTTCTTAATCGTAAAGGAGTCTGATAGGACACCGTTAGCACGTACATGGGCTGTAGGATCAGTGTAAACTGAATTTATCCAATTTAACATCGTGTCGCCCAGTCCTATGTGATTCAAGACGGAAGCCATAAATTGCCAATTCACCCTGTCAAAGGCCTTCTCTGCGTCCGTGCTTAAGAAGACACAGGGGATCTTATTCTGATTGACTACGTGTAAAAAGTTAAGGACTCTGATTGTGTTGTCCCTAGCCTCTCTAGTTGGGACAAATCCTACTTGATCCTGGTGAATCAAGGACGGGAGGTATAGTTGAATTCTAGTGGCTAGTATTTTAGTAAAAATTTTTAGATCTACGTTGAGGAGTGAAATTGGCCTATAACTCCCGCATGCAGTAGTATCCTTCCCGTCCTTGGGTATCACTTCAATATGTGCTGAGAGCGTGTCAAGGGGAATATTCACTCCCGAACCCAGTGAGTAGTAGAATTTGTGTAGATGTTCCCCAAGATATGGCAGCATGAGCTTGTAATATTGGGCAGTAAACCCGTCCGGGCCTGGGGCCTTTCCCAGCTTAATAGTCCCCACCGCCGATTTTATGTCATCTATGAATATGGGTTCATCCAGAAAGCACTGGCCTCAACGGGTAATTTAGGCAAGCCTGATTTGGATAGATAATCCTCTATTTGAGATCGTGAGGAGGCTGGCTTCTGTATGTTGTAAAGGGAGGCATAAAAATCTCTAAATTCTCGTGCGATGTTTTGAGGGAGTGTGATTTTCTGGCCCGAAGACGCCCTAATATGCGGGATATAGTTCGCAAGTACCTGTTCCTTCAGGGAGTTGGCCAGAAGTCTACCACATTTATTCCCTGATTCATACGACACGCGCCGGCAAACCTGTATCGCAGCTTTGGCGCGATACCGCATTATATCTGTGATTTTGGCACGCAGAAGCAGAAGTTCTGCCGCCCCTGCAGGAGTTTGAGCATGTTTGTGTCTAGCCTCTGCTCTATGTAATTCATCAAGAAGTGATGTCAGCTGTGCTGATCGTTGCCTCTTAATACGTGCACCATGCTTAATTAGAACTCCGCGTATCACTGCTTTATGGGCTTCCCACACAATGCCAGGGTTACTATCAGGGGTGTCGTTGGTCTTAAAGTAGGATTCCAATTCCCTTACTACATCTTTGTGAATCTCTTCATCCTGTAAGAGACTTTCATTTAGTCTCCAGGTCTGCATCCTAGAAGTGAGACTATCTGTTAGGGCATATGACATTAGGACAGGGGCGTGATCAGACCATGTAATAGATCCAATCGAGGAGCTACGTACGGCGTGCAATTGGGCATGAGGGATTAGGAAGTAGTCAATCCTGGAATAATGCTTATGTGGAGTGGAATAAAAGGTGTAATCCCATTCAGTTGGATGGAGAAGTCTCCAAACGTCAATCAGTTGTGTTTTGTGTAGAGAGCGAGCTATGCGTTTACTAGCTGCCGGCGTAACCGAGGAATGCCCGGAAGAAGTGTATTCAGTGGGAATCAATGGGACATTAAAATCACCCCCAAGGATCAGCTGACCCCTAGTGAACCCCTCCAGAATGCCTAATGTCTTAGAGATAAAATGATCCTGTTGGCTGTTGTGTGCGTATATGTTTGCCAGTGTCACTTCTACACCACCAATGTCTCCCCTGAGGAACAAATATCTTCCTTTCAGGTCAGTTTTCACATCCAGGAGCCAGGAGCGCCACTGAGGGCCCCTAGAAGAGAAGGATCGGGGCCACTCTGTGCAAAACCAACCACAGAGGAGGTAAGTGAAACAGGTTTGTTATTTAAAAAAAAAAAAAAAAGAAAAAACGAGGGTTTAGTAATCCTTTAAGTTGCACTTTATTTAGCGTTTTATGAATGTTGAGAGACTTGACAGAGTGAACCTATAAAGAGCACATAGCACCAGGTGCACCTGAAACCTTGTTGATGCAATGTAGAATTCATATCCTATGAAAGCAAAAAAAACCTGAAAGTCACTGAAACGTAAAGGGTTAAAACTGTGCCGAATAAGTCCCAGTGCTGGAGTTCTCCTCCAGAATACATTAGATATGTTGAACATTACAAGAGATTGCCCGGAGCGGGAGAGAATTCATTATAAGTCAAGGTGGCGTGACTTTTGCCAGAGGCTGCAGAATATTGATGATTTGTTTAATTAAAATAAACGACACACTTTCCTTGACTCGTGGGTCAGGAGCTATTTAAATTTACCAAGAGTGTTACGTTTATAACAACAGTTGGGGGCGCTTCCACCGTACCGAGAGCCGGAATGCGGATTACGCGTTCTCACTTCTGCTTTGTATTGATATTTATGATCGCATCTTCTTACCTGTTTTTTCTTCTTCAGGCTCCATGCACACTGGACGTTAAAATAATGTTATAAAAACGGCAGTGAGTCTTTCAACATTTTATAACGTTTTTACAATAGCATTTATTAGCGTTTTTAGCGTTTTCCCGCATTAGCATTTTTTGAATTTTTTTTTCAATGGTTTAAAAACATTAAAAAACACCGGTGAGCCATGTTTTTCAGCATTTATCGACGTTTATCAGCGTTCATGAGCGTTTGGCGTTTTTGGTGGTCAGAAAAGCGACACCTGAACGCGATTTTATGGCGTTCAGACAACAGCCCATAAACTCCACTGCTGATAAACATCCAAAAACGTCCATGTGTGCATGGACACATAGGATAATATAGAGGGGAGTTTATGGGCTGTTAAAAAAAAACGCCCAAACTCCCAAAAACGGCCGTTTATGAGCTTCAGTGCGCACGGAGCCTCATTGTTAGTCATTCTTTTACTCTCTCTGTTCCTCCTGAAGGCCACTAAAAGTAACGAAAAACCCCAAATTAAAAGCAAAACTAAAGGCAATCTTTTTGAAGAATTTGGATAGAGTAATAGATAACCCCTTTTTTGCCATCTGTGCCCCATTTGGGGAGATTTCGCTTCATTTTCTGTCCCATAACCAAAACAGGAAGTGAGAGGAAATCCCTTCAAAGTGAGGGAATCCCTGGCTGTCACCAGAACTAGTGTCCCAAATGGAAGATTCCCCCTGTATTCCTGTTGTGGTGACCCAAAATTTGGGATTTTCTTTCACTTTCACTCTGAGTGATAACAGTAAATAGTACAAATAGGGAGGGTGAATCTCCCAAATGGGGGCACTGGCAGTAATAAAAACCTGACAGGTGTTCTAATCCCACTCCACTCTATCCAAAACCTAAACTGGACTGGATGCATGAATGGGAATAGTCACAAGGAGTCAATGTTACCTCCAAAAAAACTCTCTAATGCCCTGTACGCACGACCGGTTTTGCCATCGGAATAAACTCCAAAGGTTTCTCCGACGGAACTTTGACGGAATTCCGCTCAAGCGGTCTTGCCTACACACAGTCACACCAAAGTCCGACCGTCCAGAATGCGGTGACGTACAACACGTACGACGGGACTAGAAAAAGGAAGTTCAATAGCCAGTAGCCAATAGCTTCCGTCTCGTACTTGCTTCAGAGCATGCGTCGTTTTTGGTACGTCAGAACAGCATACAGACGAGCGGGTTTCCCGATAGTAATTAGTTCCGTCGGAAAAATTTAGAACATCTTCTCAATCTAAGTCTGTCAGAATTTTCGACAAAAAAATTCCAATGGGGCATACATATGGTCCGAATATACGATGAGAAGCTCCCATCTGACTTTTTCTGACAGACATTCCGCTCGTGTGTACGCGGCATAAGGCCTCTTGCATGTGATATTCTTGTTTGAGCATTTATTTTTTCAGCCTTTTTTTTTTTTTGCGCTTGCGCAAATTCGCACACATTTACACGCATGCTCGGTAGCTTGTTCTTGCATTGACAATGTCAATGAACAAATCTGTGCGAATTTGCGCTCAAACAGGCGCGAATGCGCACATTTGCACGCATGAAGCGTAAATTACTGACCGAAAATGCATATTTTTCTATTTTCTGTTTTTTACTGAAGAATACACAGCGATTGTTTACGCGCCTGTGTGCATAGGCACATTACAATTAATGGGCTGTATTTTAGCTCAGTAAAAAAATAAGCTGTACTGAGCTGCATCCAGTGGACTGGATGCATGAATGGGAATAGTCACAAGAGTTAATGTTATTGTAAAGAAGGACTATAATTTATTCCTCAATAAAAAGTTAAAATTATTGATAAAGTGGATAAATAAAGGTCCCCTTCCCGGACCAGGCTTCCATCTGCTCAGCGTGGACACTGGCGCGCCTCCAAAAGCCTCATCGGCCAGTCTGTCGAAGGTTCGCTCGTCGGAACCCGTGTGGTATCGTTGGCTCTTTTTTGTTATTCACCTTATTTATCCACTTTATTGTTTTAAAGCGGAGTTCCACCCAAAAATTGAACTTCCTCTTTAAGGGAGGAGACCGCCTGACATGCCACATTTGACATGTCATTTTTGGGGGGGGGGGCGGATACCCTCTAGAGGGTCCCAGCTCCCACTTCCCCCCAGCGCACCGCGGCACCAGAAGGGAGATCACCTCACCCCCTCCTCCCTCTCGGCAATCATCTGGGACACGTCACAGGTCCCAGATGATTGCCTGGCCAGTCACGGTGCGTGGCGCGGCTCGCGCATGCGCAGTGGGTGCCTAGCTGTGCCCCAGAGAGGAGGGGGAGACGAGCGGTGCTTAATAATATACAGGTCACATAAGGTGGAACCTAGGCAAATTAAGTGGAAGGGGCAGTCTCTGAATGGTTTCTTCTGCCGGCTAAACATTAATAGTCTTTGCCGGCTAAACATTAATAGTCTTAGGCAGTGGAATGGGACGAATCCTCCAGTGTCTGCTACACATGGTACATAAATAGCTCCATTTGTAGTTGTGTAAAAATATCTATACCTCAAATTCTTTTTTCAATACTTACCTTTCTGAAGAAAAATCCAAGATGAAATGTTCTTGACTTCAGCCAACATGAAGGATGGACTTATTGGCAGAGCTGTTGACTGGTCAGCTCTCGCTCAGCATCATTCCAATAAATCAGCTGAGATCACGTGACCAATGCCTCGGCAGTTGGCCACATGATTGGCATTGGAGATATCATGGATCAGAGGTTTCTTCAGAAAATATTTCAGCTGCTTTTTGTATTCATATACCAAATAGGGAAAGACAGGATCGGGGTGTTATTATCCTTTATGTATGTTACCCCCCACTGCCTGGACTTACAGTTGCTGTCTCGCACAGAAGCACAATGAATAGTCAATCAAACTTACTAAATGGTTCATTAGAGAAATACCTGAGCTGTGTAACATCTATATTCAGGCTCAGCTGGATTTGTTACCGTTTTTAGACGTACCTGCTCCCTGTAGCAGTTTCCTTTGTAGCTCTGAGCTAAATGCGAAGCAGTGAGCGCTCTATGGGACATATTGTTTGAGCTGCTTCAAAAAAAAAAAGCCATTTTTCCAAGAGTACAAAGAGCGCGGTGGAGGCAGGCGGGCGAAGGGAACGCCACGTTCCTGTCTATGCTGAGCCGCACAAAGCTTATGTAATAATCATTGCTCTCTCAGCCGGGGTATCTCCAGGCTCCGCTATGCCTGCTGAGGATTTAGGCTGAAAACGTATAGGCCACATAATGTTCTGTATCTATGGTGAGCTGAGGACATCACAGTCCATTTTTTACTTTCTTCGATTTTCTAAAGCCTTTGTGACATAGCAAGGTTTAATAAAAGATAACTGTCCCTACAGACCAACCACTCAGAACAGTGGAGAGGAAGGTAAGAGAAAGCCCCCCTAAACAACCATGACCAAAAGTCAATCATGACCCTAATTTTTTTCAAGCCTGTGGTGCTGTGTGCAAGCACTAAACACCAAAGTATGCAAAAAAGTGCACGTAAAACACACACAAAAAGAGTGCACTTAGGGTGAGGCGTATGGTTCCCTCCTAAAGAGGAAGCACCCTTCCCAGGGTACAAGACTCCTGATGGGGGCAAGGCACACTTATGTCCAAGTAGGCAAAAAGCCCAGAGGACCCCACGTCTCATGGTCAGCTGAAGCCAACCAATGAGTGCTAGGTGAGGGGCTCCCCCGAAGAGAGTCCCCCCCCCCAAGGCAGAGGTGGAAGAAATCTAAGGGCCACACATCCTCTCACCCACACCCTACAATCCAAGTGAAAAAAGATGCATAAGTGCAAGTGACAAACGTGAAGAAACCAATTTCCCAAATGAATCACTAGCTTGTTAATATGAAGAATTTACTCCAGTAGTTCCCACCCTCTGTTCAGCGCTGCTGTGTCTCCAGCTCTGCATGCCCCAGAAAGGTAGGAAGGGGCAATGTATAATATGCAGGGGTCCAGAACTGAGGGGGGGGGATATATAATATGCAGGGGTCCAGAACTGGGGGGGGGGCAATTTATAAAATGCAGGGGTCCAGAACTGGGGGGGGTATAATATGCAGGGGTCCAGAACTGGGAGGGGGCAATGTATAATAAGCAGTGGTCCAGAGTTTGGGGGGGGTGAGTATTATGCAGGGGTGGGTCCAGAACTGGGGGGGCAATGTATAATATGCAGGGGTCCAGAACTGGGGGGGGCACTGTATAGCATGCAGGAGTGCAGAGCTTGGGGGGGGGGGCAATGTGTAATGTTCAAGGGTCCAGAGCTGGGGTGGGGGCAATGTGTAATATGCAGGGGTCCAGAGCTGGGGTGGGGGCAATGTGTAATATGCAGGGGTCCAGATCTGTGGGGGGTGGGCTGTGTAATGTGCAGGGGTCCTGAGCTGCGGTGGGGGGGCTGTGTAATGTGCAGGGGTCCAGAGATAGTGTGGGGGGCTGTGTAATGTGCAGGGGTCCAGACCTGTGGGGGGGGCTGTGTAGTGTAAAGGGATCCAGAGCTTCAGTTGTGGCGAGGTGGTGAAAAAGTGATATTGGGGGATGCAGAAGTATGCAGAGGGCACAGTGGGGTGTTTTTACATTTTAAAGTTGGGGGTGACAGATATAGGATCCGCCCCGGGTGCCAAATGCTCTAGGTACACCCCTGCCTGTAAATGGATCTATAAATGAATGATGCAGCATAGCCATGTCAAATAAAAGAATTACAGGAGCCTGTAGGGTGAAGGACTCTTGGATTCAGTAGTGAGGGGGGGGGGGGGGGCTGTGGAATGTGAACATCTTTCATGTCACACCCTAAATATGGATGTAACATGAAACATGGTCAGAAAGGTGGACTAAAATCCTTGTTGACCTCATAAGGTAGCTGGACCAATTCTGGATCCAAATGTCATACTATAGTTAGTGAATACCTTTTTTAAATTGTGATTTTGCCATTACTACCACATAGCATGTTTTTCCGCAGTTCCCTGTTGTCAGCTAAGAATAAAAGCACTTTTCCTGGAAATACAAGCCCTTTACTACTACCTTTACATCCCCTGCCAGTGCCACCTTTTTCCTCTTGAGAAGCAGGAGGAATATCCTCTTGCTGGAACATCTGACCCCAAGCAGCGAAAGCTACATGTTTACTTAACCTCCAACATCCTGGCAGCATGTACTCACCTTTTCTTCAATCCTACCTTTGTAGTTATGCCCCTGGCAGCGGTGAGCAATACCCAGTATTTCCAGATATAAGGACCATAGAATTCACTCCTCTCTCACCACTGGTACAGTGCGGGTCCAGCTGGCCATTAAGGCACTTAGGCAGTAACGTGAGGTCTAGGAGGAAGTCCTCAGCTCTGTGTAAGCTCAACCTTGAAACAGACACAGAATTTACTCACTTTGCTCCTGACCACTGAACAGAGCAATGGGGGAGCAAAGTGAAAATTGTGTAACTGTGGAGCTGAGAAGTTAATCAAGTCTAATGTTTTGCTTGCATGAGCAAACTACAGGTTCAATGTAATCTGTGTTTTACCCAGTCCTTTACATTAATGGCTCTAATGCCCCGTACACACAACCGGACATTCCAACAACAAAATCCATGGATTTTTTCCGAAGGATGTTGGCTCAAACTTGTCTTGCATACACACGGTCACACAAATCTTATCGGAAATTCCGGATGTCAAGAACGTGGTGACGTACAACACGTACAACGGGCCCAGAAAAATGAAGTTTATTAGCCAGTGCCGCTCTTCTGCTTGATTCCGAGCAAGCGTGGAACTTTGTGCGTCGGAATTGTGTACACACGATCAGAATTTACGACAACGGATTTTGTTATCGGAAAATTTGAGATACAGATCTCAAATTTTGTGTGACGGAAATTCCGATGGAAAATGTCCGATGGAGCCTACACACGGTCGGATTTTCTGACAACAAGCTCCCATCGAACATTATCAGTCGGAAAATCCGACGGTGTGTACGGGGCATTAGGGTTATTCAAGATCCCCGCATGGATGTGAATAGAAGAGGATCCTAATCCCCATTTTGGTCAGGAACACAGCAAACTGAAAGCCCTCAACGAGACTTGACAGGAGTTCATAGTGGTCTATTTTGTTCTCATTGAATTTGACTTTCCTATGTGAATGGACTTTTTTACAGTATATGAGCACATTGAACTTCCCGAGCTGCAGATCAAATTAATTCTTCCCTCTTAATGTTTTTTTTTATTCTGATCTTAAAACCGATAGTAAGGACCATTAACTAAAGAACATTGTGTGTGCCAAGACCAACAGGGACAAACAACACAACAAAAAACAATTTAATGTGCATGGTCTAGACATCATGATCATGTACCCTTTACCACTCCATCCTGGAGGCATCTATGATCAATAAAATACTGATTAACTTTTTTTTATCCATGGATCTTTATTGGTAAACCAATAATCCATATATGTGGACAATAGAAGCAAATGCAAACCTAGGGGCAATGTTATAAAAAACAAAGAGGGACCAGGGTAATGCAAGCCCATAATAATGATTAAAGGTATGCATCAGTCAAAATCAACTTATGTTTCATAATCTGGATGTGATCACAGGAAAGCAAAATTGACGAAGTATACAGTGACCCAGGCGTTCATATTCAGCACAATCAGTACATTGTCTTCTCTGCAGGAACTCCTTGTAATGCCGGTATGGGGTATAACTGCCCAATACAACACATGCAGAGAGCTAATAATACGCCTGACGGCTCTTTGCCGCTGCTTGCTGTTTGTTTGTGGGGAACAGAAGATTCTAAATGAAATATCTATGGGAGGAAGGTAATTTTCCACCCTTCATTAACCTGAACTCTATTGCTTTGCATGTAGTGGCCTTTTTATAGTCATGCACTCCTGACCTCAACACCTTCATGAACCAGATGTCATGAGTAAAAATTAGAGGGTTTTTGTTGGGTCTTCAAGTAGGGCACTTCTTGTCACCCTTCTCTTCATCGCTGCTATGGTGATGGGTGAGAACAGCACTGGTACACATATGGAAGGCGTATATGTTTTTACTAAGCTTCTTGTGTGTGTTAAAGGATTACTGTAGCTAAGAAGAACATGAATGGGGACTCCTTAATTAAGAAGTCTCACTTACTTTTTTTAGTGGCTCTTGTCCTCCGTCTTCCTTTGTGGTGCATAGGGCTACTCGTATGGTCAGACAACAAACCCCCTCTCTGCACTGCTGCCTGACCACTCAAATAGCAAGAAGATGAAGAACAAATGAGCTTTGATTGATGGTGCTTCTCTGACTCCATGCACTTGCCCAAGACAAGCACCACCAGTAGGAATGCAGGTGGAGGGGATATTTCCGTTTAACCTTTCTAGATGCGTTTACAGCAGAGCTGTGCTCCACTTACATTCACTGTCTCAATAGATTCAAGGGAAAGCTGGGGTTCCAATAGAGCCGTGCACAGTACACAAGGGGGCGGTGGTAGCTGAGCTCTGAGTAATGCCCAGAAACTGACCTTGTATGAAGCAGGAAGTCTTTCCATAAAGGTTGGATTTTCTTCTAAAAATATATTGACAAGTGATTACAGAGACAAATGCAAGGCATCTGTGCATTTATGCATCGGTATTAAATGTTTTACTAATTATAAAAATTCTTCTTTTATCCTCTAAATGATATGAGAGCTTTCCTGGGAACCGGGTTCAAAAAGTACATTTTTGCCCGCTTTTATTCATTAACAACTTACTTTAACACAAGGTTTACCCTCACAGGTGTTCGTCATCACCACACCAACATAATCACATACAATATTCAGCCTTTATAACAAAGCCTGTAAGGATGAAATGCGTAAGTGGGGTTGTCTTCCAGATGGAGGCATGCAAGATGTAGTACTTGTGCAAAAAAACTTGATGTGGGAGGTGATACTTTCAGCATGTGGCCCTTTGTTCCTTATTGAATATTCAGCGTCCGCTATGGAGTTGCCCAACTTAGCCTCTACAAACTGTCTTATCAAGTACAATCTCTGTCTGCAATGCAGTAACCTACTCACACTTCCACCAAATGTCAGTCTAGTTATGGCACTTGTCTATGGGGCCAGACATGATTGGAAACACACTGTAATATTAAGCCTCTTTTATTGAGTTAGCCAACTTGGGCTGTACAATCTCTCTGGCTTTTCAAGCACCATCTCTCTCTGCAATACAGTGACCCACATTCTTTCTGTCAGATGTCAGCCTGCTCATAGCGCCTGTCTATGGGACCAGACAGGCCTTGACATGGACTCCTTGCACATCCGCACAAAAACACTGTCTCTACAGAAGGGATCACTAACTTACTGGAGACTATTTCTTCCTCTTGTGGGCAACACCTACATGACAATCAGTCTTTCACCCATTCAGCATGCCAAATGCATGCACCCATTCTTATCAGTACATTCAATAGTTTGACGAACGCCGCTTGAAAATACTTCTCGTCATTACGGTTGAAAACAAACGTTGACTTGACACGACTATTGATTAGAAATTTGCATGAATGTTCTTAAAATGAGAATTTCCCAACAAAATTCGACAAATATAGGGCCAGTTGTGTATCACTGATTCTGATAACGCGGTTACTGTTCAGTCTTGTAACTGTATAAATTATTTTATGAAGATGAGACAAAAATGTCATAAGTTATTGAGTGCATTTACAGTCATAATAAAGTTTCAGACTGGAAAGACTGATGGTCAGATGACACGCAGTCAGCTGTCATGTGTTTCTAATAAATCATCCCAATGCAATGTATGCTGAAGGTGACTGCTCATCTCCATCACACCACTCTCTGCTAAGGTGATTTATGAGATAAACGGTACAAAGACTGCTAGTACTGTATATTACTGGACTTTTCCTTGTATGTCTCTCACAATGAGACTGAGCACTTGTTTTTTAACCCCCACGGTGCAGTGTGCACACACAAAACTAACACCAGGTACAATAAAAAGTGCACAGGGTGTAACACATGGTCCTGCTCTAAAGAGAAAGGACCATAGCCCTGAACCCCCCGGGAACAAGACTCCAGATGGGGACAGAGTGCTCGTGGTCCCACTGGCCAAAACCAGGCAGACCCCATTAACAGCAATAACAACTGACTCCTACCAATGCAACCTTCATACCCTCCCAACCAAGGGGCTTTGAGGACCAGTGCCAGCTCCCAGCAACTGTGGGGTGTTGGCTACACCAATAGGGTCCTACAGGCACCTATGTTTTTCCCCATACCATGGTTTAGTGCACATGTGTCTTTAGCACTGAGATATAGTACTGATGTCTCTTTCACATTGACATCAAGCGTCGTCCAGCTAGCTAGCCAACTAACAGCTCAATAATAATCCTGACACGATCAATATTCTACATTCTCCTTGCATTCAGTGCAAAGGTCATGTTACTTTTTTTTTTTACATTAATAATATTATACACATCTCTTCCTCAATAACAGATAACAATCACATGCTGGGTGTACTGTCTCCAAAAAAACCAGACCTGAGATACTGATATCAAACAACCCTTATCAGTTTCATTGGTGTGGTAAAACTAGTTTACAGTATATTGCTTGTACA
Source organism: Lithobates clamitans (assembly GCA_037952925.1). Classification (NCBI taxonomy): domain Eukaryota; kingdom Metazoa; phylum Chordata; class Amphibia; order Anura; family Ranidae; genus Lithobates; species Lithobates clamitans. The sequence continues at coordinate 883,494 of JBBGZY010000094.1, read as the reverse complement.
GTGCATTATCTATCGAACGAACTGTACTTTACCACAAGCTGCACAATACAAACTTGTATTTTTTGGAATTCTTTGAATAGCTTACTAGCAAAGCTCATAACTCAATCTCATAGCTCCCAACTGTCCTTCATTAGGAGGGACAGTTCCTATTTGGGAACCCAATTCTTTATTCCCTTAATTGTCTATATTTTTGTGTAGACCTCTACAAATTCAATGCAGTATTTCTCATCCTTTTTTCAGTGATGGCACCCTTTAACTGTATGTAGCACCCTCTACCTAGTGTAAGTGGTAGAGTGAGTTTTTTTGTAGAACAGGTAATTTAGGCAGGCCTAGCTAAAAGCTAGGCCTGTTTGTTTTGATCTGTGGGACTGGCAGTGGCTTAGAGTAGGCTGGTGACTCATAGAAAGCATCATCTTGTGGTTACCTCCCTTCTGCTTCTAGAGGCTTCTAGAGAGAAGAAGGGGAAGAAGGGTGGAGCTGTCTGGGGTGTTCTGGGGAGCCCTGACCAATCCCCAATCTGGATTGGCAGGGGGCAGGCCTCCTTAAATACCCAGGGTCAGCCCAGCTGGGGAAGGGTTGTTCATGTGGAAGAACTGGAGATGGAGTGTTAGGCTGTCGGGGCCTTGGAGGGAGCCTCCAGTCTGGGGGGGGTTGACCCTGGGCCAGGGGCTTGGAGCTGTGAAGGAACCCCACACAACCCAAGGGGTATCCCGAACAGGAGCAGGAGAGGACAGCGGGGAACACTGCTGGGCAAGTCTCCAGGAGGGATCCACCAGGTGTCGGTAAATGACAGGCACAGTCGGGAGAGCTGGGAGAGGCATACTGGAGCGGACTGGGAGGCAGTCTGAGATGGATGTAGAGCGAGCTGGAGAGACTGTGGTGTTACTGGCATTAAAGTCGGGCTGCTGCAGCCAAGAGGGCTGTCAGGGTCTGCAAATGGCTGACTGGGATCAGTAGTCCACCAAAAAAAAGGGCAGCTAGCACCAGAACATTCTTTGCTACACCATAGGTACCTGCCTGCAATAAGGTGGTTCTGTTAAGGCCTGGCTGAGACCAGTGTCAGACCTAAGCATGTGCTAGCTAGTCCTGAAGAATTGTGCTGGAGGTAAAAGGAGAGATAGTCTGCAGCAAGTGTTGTGCAAGAGGAGAATATCTCAAATTTTCCCAAAGCATGCAAGAATCTTTTCTGGGCATCCCATAAATTCCTTAACCCCATCAAAGTTCTAATCCCTCAATAAAATACAAAAACGAAACTGATGGACTTGTTCATTGTCTTGGAGTGACTGGAAGTGAATGCTGGGCTGGGCAGAGTGACAGGTGGGCCACATCATTCAGCAGCCCCTACGGGGGTACCACAAAATTCTGAGGCACCCCAGTCTAAAATGTAAAATTATAAAAAATGTTACTTACTATCACTGAGAAACCCGAGCTTGGGACGATGCACACAATTGCCTTTATGAAATTAATTTCACATTAGTGATCCCCCCAAATCACATCAGTACCCCCCTTTCCTCCATCAGAAGCCTCTCTTTACATCAGACTCACAGGTCCCCCCCCCCCATCATTTCAGAGGTCCCCCTATCACATCAGAGTCCCCTTTCACATCATAGTTTCCTAATCACACCAGGGGCCCCCATCATGTCAGAGATCCCTCCAACACATAATGCCGCGTACAAACGACCGGTTTTGCCGTCGGAATAAACGCCGAAGGTTTCTCTGACGGAACTCAGACGGAATTCAATTCAAGCGGTCTTGCCTACACATGGTCAAACCAAAGTTCGACCAAAGTCTGACCATCCAGAACGCGGTGACGTACAACACTTACGACGGGATTGGAAATAGGAATTTTAATAGCCAGTAGTCAATAGCTTACGTTTCGTACTTGCTTCAGAGAATGCGTCCTTTTTGGTCAGTCGGAACAGCATACAGATGATTGGTTTTCGGAAATATTTAGAACATGTTCCATTTCTGGGTCCGTCAGAATTTTCAAAATAAAAGTCTGATGAGGCCTACACACAAATAGAGGATGAAAAGCTTCCGTCTGACTTTTTCTGTCGGACATTCCACTCGTGTGTACGCGGCTTAAGGGATCCCCCATCAAATCAGATGGCCATTCCTTCCCATCAGAGTACCCCAATTACATAAAATTGCCCCATCACAGTATCCTCTCATCACAACAGAAGCCCTACCTTTGTGATCAGAGGCCCCCTATACATGGGAGTCTCCCATTACATCAGTGTCCCTCATTCACAGAGTACCCTCATCACAGAGGCCCCCTATCACAGGGGCCCCTCATTGCATCAGAGTCCTCCCATCAAAGAGTCCCTTCTTCCCACCAGAACCCTATCTTAGGCTCCAGCAGCATGGCAGAGGGTGGGAAGTCTAGCGAATCTGGACAGAGGCGCACTTACATCCTCTCCTAAATGCAAGGGGGAGCCCTGCATGCCACCTGCCCTGGATCAAGGTCATGCATTGCCATGGTGTTCAATCACAGGAGGTCAGCCACTTGGCACAGATAACATTCAAAGAACGCGTTGCATTCTCTGAGTGAGTGCAAAGGATTGAATTAAATTAAATTGAACTCCAGCTCTCCATCTCATCCAATAAGAGAACATTTTGCATTCATTCAGAAAATGCAAAGCATTCTCTAAATGGCGCCTGTGCCCAGTGGCTGAACTCCTGTGTTCTGTAAGCAGAGGTGCAGCCGCTCAGCAAAGGAGCCGTGTCAACTTCAGTGATTTCCAGCTTCCAGAGGCATCGGCGTGTTATGGTATATATAGAGTTACATTGTTCCAAGCTGGACCAATGTATCTGTGTATAAAATAACCATTCCTGGAATTATTCTTTTATTTTTTATTTTTTAAAAGTCCTTTGCTTGGTAAAGCAGCTCTTTTATGTACACTATACCACAAACAGAAAGCACAGGCTACATAGGGACAGCAACAAAGGACCTAGTCGGTTGGCAGTCTGTAATCTGGTAATATGCATAAGAATGTGTTACTGACTGTCAGCAGCACAATGTGTGAATGGCTGGGTATGACATCTGATGAATACTATAACCTTATCTTGGCTCTGCAGAAATCTAACATGGCAAAAATGTATGCAAAATGCAGATTTAAAAAAATATATAATTTTAATGCAAAAACTCTGAATAAGAATAAACTTTAGAAAAGGATGCTACTCAAAAAATCTAAATGTAATGGCCAGGTGCTTGGCTAGATATAAAGAGCGATTTAAGACAGTGTTCTATAGCTGCTCTCTATGCTTCCACTGGTCCATTCTTGCTGGATTTAGTAACACTGTCTGCCTCCAGCCAGTAGGGGGGAGAACTACAAGCAGCAGAGCTCAAGAGACTTTGGAGTAAGCTGCACTGCTTGATGGGAGATGTAGTTCAGGAAGGGAACCATCAATGGGATATTGGACTACAATTTCCGAAAATGTGAGACTGTTATGCAGAGGAGAAAAGTTGTATTTTACCAGGTTGAATACTGAGCAAAGCTCTCTTTGCTGCAAGGGAGACTGGAGAGTGCGCACTTCTGCCATAGTGTAAACACCTGCCTGCCACAACCTGCAATTGGGGGCTGAGGACCGGAGCACTGAGGATCGGGGTGTCATGACCGGAATACCTGAGCAATATTGGCATACAAATTACAGACAGCAGAGTACCTGGGTCAAGTTTTGCTGTACCCCTGGGAATGCTGAGAGGCCATGGCCGTGATTGCTAGAAGAGACTAAGTACATAGAGACTGGGCATTTCAATAGCATGCAGACTTTGTAGAGACTGTACTTATGTGCACCACCATAAAGACTAGGCCCCAAAGCTAGCCCAATGCTGAAGAAACAGGGCAAAAGACAGTCTCCTCAGACAGCTGCTTAACAAGGACTTCACTTGCTGCCTATAGAAAGGGATACCTCTGCAGTAAGGTCTGGGTCTTAGCATAGTCATTCAAATAGAGTGCACTCTAGGCAGTATAGTATACTGGTCACAAAAAAAGTTATTACAGCACTGATTACCATTGCTATTAATGTTATCTGTGGCATGGTTTAATGCTGATTTGCAGATTGCCAGGTATAGATTAGTCTAACCATATAGATCCTTTTTCTAAATCATTATATTAACTTCTTTGTCTAGAGATTTGTGTTTACTTGCACTCTCCTGGTTCCTATATGTAAATATTGCAAGCTACTCAATACAATGTCTTTTTTACTCCTAACCAGTCTGGTGCTTGCTTCCTGATACTGAACTGTAGAGTGTGTATGATATTTGTACTTGTGCTAGCAATAGTAGTGCAATATCCTCCTTGATTAACCTGGTATGTCAGAAGGACTGAGATTGTTCATAGAGTAAAGGCAAAGAACAGAAGACCCATTCTACCAAGTGGCTCCTGCGGGGGCAGTGCTACATACTACATTGTATATTACCAAAATTTGTGAGCACCTACGTGATCATCACATCTAACTGAACTTGCTGGACATTCCGTTCCTAAACCATGAACATTAATATGGATTTTGCCTCTTTGTGGTTATGAGTCATGACAGCCTTAACCTATCTGGAATGACTTTCCATAAGATATTAGTGTATGTCTGTGGGAATTTTCACCAGAGGAACATTTTGCATGTTGAGTTCTGATGTTGGAGGAGAAGATCTGGCTTGCAATTGGCATTCCAACTCATTCCAAAGGTGTTCAATAGGGTTCATTTCAGAACTGTGCGGGTGTCTCAGCAGGGTTGCCAACCGTCAGTCAATTCACTGACACTCTTTTAGAGGCCCAGATCCTGGGGGGCTCCAGGGGACACATGGAGAATCTAAGCTAAAGACTGCTGCAACCTATATCCGCCTGGAATGCCAAATGGCTGGAGGAACCCTGCAACATGGACTTCTCCGTTAGAGCACCGCCAGGTTTGGACTTTCCTCACCAGAGACTGCACCTGTGCAGGTAACCTGGGACAGCCACAGTTAGGTTCAGTTAGGGAAAATACATTACTGCATGTTATACATGTTCTGTTACAGGGAGTGAGGTAATAGAGGTACACTGACTGGTGGAGTGGGGATAGGCTCCGCATGGTACACCTGTATAAGTGTGTAAGACAGGGGACAACATCTTCTGGAGGAACTTTGCATACAACACTACACACAAGTGGCTCATCTCTGAGTTGGAGGACTGCCCTAATGTTTGATTCTTCACATGCCCCTGTCTGTTCTCAGGCATTGGTGAGGACTCCTTTGAGCAAAGTGTTACCCCTGTGCTAATATGTGTGGCCCCAGACACCATCTGGTGTAGCCCAAAGAACCCACCCCGGGGGGGGGGGGGAGGGTTAGTCTTTTAATGTAACCCAGAACTTGCCACCCAACTAGTTAACGGGAAGCATGAAGAAAGATCTATTGTCAACCACCTACCACTGATCCGCCCTTGCAAACTTTTTTGGTCAAATGTATCATTTGGTTGGACTTTTTTGGTCAAATGTATCATTTGGTTGGACTGGTCCATTAGTGTGATTTTTTTGGAAAGATTAGGAGCTAAATTGTGATTACATCACATTTCTATGAACAAGAATGCATTGGGGCTAAACAAGGATCATGTTTTTACAGCAATGGAGAAAATTGTTTAAAAGTCACTTTCAGTTTTGGAATGGCACTGGTGGAATGCATAACCCAGTGGTAACATTCCATCACAATCGTGTGCCCAACAGTCTCTGATTTTCTCACTAGGCCTTAACCAAGGTGCAAGCTTACTTCACTTTTTTGTATATTTTACATTAGGCTCCATTGGAGGAATGTGGCGCCATGATTTTGCTGTGTAATGGCCCCTGCAGTTGGGAGTTCTGGTATGTATATATCACATCTGAAGTCCGTGACAGATGTAAGAAGCCAACAAATGTCTCACCTTGCCAACAACCACTCGGAAATATCAGCGTATGGGTGGCGCTTGCCTTTAAAATCCAAGAAATAAAGAACAATGGCAATGCACTTGAAAGGCCAGGAGTACACGTTGTGCATAACCTTTGCCGCCTCTCTCTGTTCTATTTCTGGGTGAGCATTGTGTGCTGAGGAGGGCTCTGGAGAATAAGTACCGATGTGGCCTGATATCTAAGAAAATCTCCGGAAAAATAATGTCTACACTTCTCCACTCCATTCTCCACATTCCTTGAGTGTCTTCAGCTGCTTCCTCTTGATAACATGGCAGGCGATGCAGTTTGTTTCAGTAGTGAAGGAAGTTAAAAGGGAATGGGGTGGAGGAGCTGGCTCCAAATTTTGCTATTAACCCTTGGTTCACATGCAGGGAAAAAAGGCATCTATTAAGTGGAAATATTTATTCACTGAAAATTAAGTTGCCAAAACAGTGCTATACCTGTAATGTCTTTTATAGTAGAGAGACATTGTCACTCTTCTCATTTAGCGTATGCTAAATGGGGGGGGGGGGTTGGACGCAAACAAACTTATTTATTTATTTATTTTTATTTTAGGTACTTATATAGCGCCGTAAATTTACGCAGCGCTTTACATATACATTGTACATTCACATCAGTCCCTACCCTCAAGGAGCTTACTCTCTAAGGTCCCTAACTCACATTCATACATACTAGGGACAATTTAGACAGGATCCAATTAACCTACCAGCAAACTGAAAAATTTTGAAAAAAAAACATAAATTGCAGCCTCACTGTGCCCAACAATTGCAGCCAATGTGCCCATCAATTGCAGCCACTGTACTTATAAACAAGAAGCGCAGCGCTGGATATAAATAAACAATGAAAAATATTATGCTATGTGCAAATAAACACTGAAAATGAAAGAATGCAAATGAAGGCTGTGCACATTAATTCACTAAATAATGTCCGTGAATATTCCTAATCAAGCAAAACCAAAGTATAAGTAAAAACGTCCATGGAAACATGTGAAAAAAATCGCTATGGATATCTAACTTCCACCGCTGTAAAACCCGTCACCACAGAGAGATTAAAGGCTTACCAGACAGCCCTTAACCACTTCAGCCCCGGAAGGATTTACCCCCTTCCTGACCAGAGCACTTTTTACAATTCGGCACTGCGTCGCTTTAACTGCTAATTGCGCGGTCATGCAATGCTGTACCCAAACGAAATTTGCGTCCTTTTCTTCCCACAAATAGAGCTTTCTTTTGATGGTATTTGATCACCTCTGCCGTTTTTATTTTTTGCGCTATACACGGAAAAAGACCGAAAATTTTGAAAAAAAATGATATTTTCTACTTTTTGTTCTAAAAAAAATCCAATAAACTCAATTTTAGTCATACATTTAGGCCAAAATGTATTCGGCCACATGTCTTTGGTAAAAAAAATGTCAATAAGTGTATATTTATTGGTTTGCGCAAAAGTTATAGCGTCTACAAACTAGGGTACATTTTCTGGAATTTACACAGCCTTTAATTTATGACTGCCTATGTCGATTCTTGAGGTGCTAAAATGGCAGGGCAGTACAAAACCCCCACAAATGACCCCATTTTGGAAAGTAGACACCCCAAGGAATTTGCTGAGAGGCATGTTGAGCCCATTGAATATTCATTTTTTTTGTCCCAAGTGATTGAATAATGACAAAAAAAAAAAAAAAAAAAAAAATTACAAAAAGTTGTCACTAAATGATATATTGCTCACACAGGCCATGGGCATATGTGGAATTGCACCCCAAAATACATTTAGCTGCTTCTCCTGAGTACGGGGATACCACATGTGTGGGACTTTTTGGGAGCCTAGCCGCGTACGGGGCCCCGAAAACCAAGCACCGCCTTCAGGATTTCTAAGGGCGTACATTTTTGATTTTACTCCTCACTACCTATCACGGTTTTGAAGGCCATAAAATGCCCAGATGACATAAACCCCCCCCAAATGACCCCATTTTGGAAAGTAGACACCCCAAGCTATTTGCTTTGAGGCATGTTGAGTCCATGGAATGTTTTATATTTTGACACAAGTTGCGGGAAAGTGACAATTTTTTTTTTTTTTTTTTTTGCACAAAGTTGTCACTAAATGATATATTGCTCACACAGGCCATGGGCATATGTGGAATTGCACCCCAAAATACATTTAGCTGCTTCTCCTGAGTACAGGGATACCACATGTGTGGGACTTTTTGGGAGCCTAGCCGCGTACGGGACCCCGAAAACCAAGCACCGCCTTCAGGATTTCTAAGGGCGTACATTTTTGATTTTACTCCTCACTGCCTATCACAGTTTCGGAGGCCATGGAATGCCCAGGTGGCACAAACCCCCCCCAAATGACCCCATTTTGGAAAGTAGACACCCCAAGCTATTTGCTGAGAGGCATGGTGAGTATTTTGCAGCTCTCATTTGTTTTTGAAAATAAAGAAAGACGAGAAAAAAAATTTTTTTTTTTCTTTTTTCAATTTTCAAAACTTTGTGACAAAAAGTGAGGTCTGCAAAATACTCACTATACCTCTCAGCAAATAGCTTGGGGTGTCTACTTTCCAAAATGGGGTCATTTGGGGTTTTTTTTTGCCACCTGGGCATTCCATGGCCCCCGAAACTGTGATAGGCGGTGAAGAGTGAAATCAAAAATTTACGGCCTTAGAAAGCCTGAAGGCGGTGCTTGGTTTTCGGGGTCCCGTACGCGGCTAGGCTCCCAAAAAGTCTCACACATGTGGTATCCCCGTACTCAGGAGAAGCAGCAGAATGTATTTTGGGGTGTAATTTCACATATTCCCATGGCATGTTTGAGCAATATATCATTTAGTGACAACTTTGCGCAAAAAAAAATAAAAAAAATAAAAAATTGTCTCTTTCCCGCAACTTGTGTCACAATATAAATTATTCCATGGACTCAACATGACTCTCAGCAAATAGCTTGGGGTGTCTACTTTCCAAAATGGGGTCATTTGGGGGGGGTTTGAACTGTCCTGGCATTTTATGCACAACATCTAGAAGCTTATGTCACACATCACCCACTCTTCTAACCACTTGAAGACAAAGCCCTTTCTGACACTTATTGTTTACATAAAAAAATAATTTTTTTTTGCAAGAAAATTACTTTGAACCCCCAAACATTATATATTTTTTTTAAAGCAAATGCCCTACAGATTAAAATGGTGGGTGTTTCATTTTTTTTTTTCACACAGTATTTGCGCAGCGATTTTTCAAACGCATTTTTTGGGGAAAAAACACACTTTTTTACATTTTAATGCACTAAAACACACTATATTGCCCAAATGTTTGATGAGATAAAAAAGATGATCTTAGGCCGAGTACATAGATACCAAACATGACATGCTTTAAAATTGCGCACAAACGTGCAGTGGCGACAAACTAAATACATTTTTAAAAGCCTTTAAAAGCCTTTACAGGTTACCACTTTAGATTTACAGAGGAGGTCTACTGCTAAAATTACTGCCCTCGATCTGACCTTCGCGGCGATACCTCACATGCATGGTGCAATTGCTGTTTACATTTGACGCCAGACCAACGCTTGCGTTCACCTTAGCGCGAGAGCAGGGGGGACAGGGGTGCTTTTTTTTTTTTTTTTTTTTTTTTTTCTTTATTATTATTATTTTTTTATCTTATTTTTAAACTGTTCCTTTCATTTTTTTTTTTTTTAAATCATTTTTATTGTTATCTCAGGGAATGTAAATATCCCCTATGATAGCAATAGGTAGTGACAGGTACTCTTTTTTGCAAAAATTGGGGTCTATTAGACCCTAGATTTCTCCTCTGCCCTCAAAGCATCTGACCACGCCAAGATCGGTGTGATAAAATGCTTCCCCAATTTCCCAATGGCGCTGTTTACATCCGGCGAAATCTAAGTCATGAAATGCTCGTAGCTTCCGGTTTCTTAGGCCATAGAGATGTTTGGAGCCACTCTGGTCTCTGATCAGCTCTATGGTCATCTGGCTGAATCACCGGCTGCATTCTCAGGTTCCCTGTTGAGACAGGAGAGCCAGAGAAAAACACGGAAGACGGTGGGGGGGGGGGCATTCCCTCCCACTGCTTGTAAAAGCAGTCTAGAGGCTAATTAGCCACTAGGATTGCTTTTACATGAAAGCTGACCGCTGGCTGAAAAGAATGATACCAAGATGATACCTAAACCTGCAGGCATCATTCTGGTATAACCACTCAAAGTCGTGAATGGCGTACCTGAAGACAAAAAAATGGTTAACAATAAAGCACAGTAAACGGTAAGGTATAAAAAATTGCATACCTGAAAAGCAAACATGATAAAACATAATAACAATAAAACATTGCAGAATAGAATACAGTAAAAAAGAGCAGAACAATAGAGAGAGAATAGAGAGAGAGAGAACAATAAAACGCCAACTATTTTTTTTTTATTTTATATTTTTGTTTGTGTTTTTTTTTTTTTTTTCACTTTTTTTTGTAACTAACTTTTATAACTGTAACCGGTTCCAGGTTCAGGTCTCTCAAAATGCGATGGCATCTTGGGAGACCCTGTGAAAGTGTGCCTAGTCTGTGCAATGCTGTACCCTACGCTAATAGTCAACTAGTGAATGGTAGCATTCAAAACATTCACCAATGCAAAGACCAGGATTGTCAGGACAGGAGGGACAATAATAGCGGGTGTCACGCCTATATCCGCGCTTGCTGCAGACACGACATCTTTTTTGGGGGGGGGGTACTCGGGAGGACATAAAAATGCCTCTCATGCAGCCGACTGCATTTGGTTGGGGATGTGAATGGGGGAAGTACGGGCGCTGCAGAAGTGGTGGGTTCCCAATTAGGATTGGCGAATGCAGCAGGAAGGGCACTATGGGCACGACGGGCCTGTGTTTGTCTTTTTGGTGGCAGCGGGACACTACTTGTGCTTGCCACCTCACCAGCTTGAACTGCACTTATGGGACTCGCCACGTCACCAAGTGTTACTGCAGTGCTGGTTTGACTACGACCGGGGTGTACTAGGCCGCTGGCGCTTGCCAGTTCACCAAAACGCTACCAAAAAAACTGTTAGCGATCGCAGGGATCAGGCCTGACTCTGCGAACGCTGCAGTTATGCGTTTAGTGTTTTGTAAGTGACAGTGATCGATCGATACTGCACTTGGGTGGGCTGGGCCGGGCGGAGGGGCAAAACGCAGGTGCTAGCAGGTATCTGGGCTGATCCCGCTAACACTGCGTTTGTGGGAACCCTAAACTGCTGGGGACGCTAGTATAGATCTGATCGGATCAGATATTGATGCGATCAGATACTATACCACTAAGGGAGGTGTATGCTGCGTGCGCGGGTGTCAGCGGTACTGGCGCTAATCTGACGCTGCCTGGGGCTGGTGCTTGCCAGTTCACCAAAACGCTACCAAAAAAACTGTTAGCGATCGCAGGGATCAGGCCTGACTCTGCGAACGCTGCAGTTATGCGTTTAGTGTTTTGTAAGTGACAGTGATCGATCGATACTGCACTTGGGTGGGCTGGGCTGGGCCGGGCGGAGGGGCAAAACGCAGGTGCTAGCAGGTATCTGGGCTGATCCCGCTAACACTGCGTTTTTGGGAACCCTAAACTGCTGGGGACGCTAGTATAGATCTGATCGGATCAGATATTGATGCGTTCAGATACTATACCACTAAGGGAGGTGTATGCTGCGTGCGTGGGTGTTAGCGGTACTGGCGCTAATCTGACGCTGCCTGGGGCTGGTGCTTGCCAGCTCACCAAAACGCTACCAAGAAAACTGTTAGCGATCGCAGGGATCAGGCCTGACTCTGCGAACGCTGCAGTTATGCGTTTAGTGCCTTGTAAGTGACAGTGATCGATCGATACTGCACTTGGGTGGGCTGGGCTGGGCCGGGCGGAGGGGCAAAACGCAGGTGCTAGCAGGTATCTGGGCTGATCCCGCTAACACTGCGTTTTTGGGAACCCTAAACTGCTGGGGACGCTAGTATAGATCTGATCGGATCAGATATTGATCCATACAGATACTATACCACTAAGGGAGGCGTATGCTGCGTGCGTGGGTGTTAGCGGTACTGGCGCTAATCTGACGCTGCCTGGGGCGACGCATATCACCGCCGGGCGATCGGGGGGCTAAACCTTTATTCGGTAATAAACGGCGGGTGCCCTGACACTATAAAAAATAAACGAACTAACCAGCGTCACCCGTAACAGTTATACGGTGATCAGTGGTGAAAGGGTTAACTAGGGGGCAATCAAGGGGTTAAAACATTTATTAGGTAGTATATGGGGGTCCCTGACGCTATAAAACGCTGACGGCGAACCTAAATATTTACCTCACTAACTAGCGTCACCAGCGACACTAATACAGCGATCAGAAAAATGATCGCTTAGCAACACTGGTGACAGGGGGTGATCAAGGGGTTAAAACTTTATTAGGGGGGTTAGGGGGGTACCCTAGACCTAAAGGGGGCCTAACACTCACTGCCCTAACACACTAACTGACACAAACTGACACCAATACAGTAATCAGAAAAAAAAAAAAAAAAAAAAAAAAAAACCTGCTTGGTGTCAGTTTGTGACAGGGGGGGGGGGTGATCGGGGGGTGATCGGGGGGCGATCGGGGGGGGGATCGGGGTGAAATGTATGCCTGGCATGTTCTACTGTGTGTGTGTGTTTGTGTAACTCACAGTTCAGTCTTCTCTCCTCGGCCCGGAACGGAAAATACCGAGCCGAGGAGAGATGACATCATTTCCTCTGCCTCTGTTTACAATACAGAGGCAGGGAAATGATTCCATTGGCTGGGAGCGATCGCGAGGGGGGGGCCACGAATGGATGGCCTCCCCCTCACCACCGATCGCCGGGGGACATTTGCCGACCGTCGCAGGCACCGGGGGGGGGTCCGATTGGACCCCCCACCCGCGGGCAGGCAGGGACGTACAGGTAAGCCCTTTTGCCTGCCCGTGCCGCTTTGCCGACGTACATCGTCGTGCGGCGGTCGGCAAGTGGTTAAAGAAAGGCATGAATCGATCTCCACTTTGGATGCTGTCCCTTCTATGGATGGATCCTGCTGTGAAGCGCTAGATGGTTAATCTCCGATTTATCAGCCATGAAGGAGAGCCATTCCCAGCGATAATGGATATCTAGCAGCCACTGCTCCAACTCCACCTTCCTTCTTCTTCTGCCAGCAGCCACTGTGCCCATCCATTGCAGCCACTGTGCCCATCCATTGCAGCCACTGTGACCCCCCCCCCCCCGGCAGCATTTAATCAGCTCCCCCACCCGCTCACTGTCTGACCGGCACTTACCCCATCTTGGTGGTAGTTCAGGCAGCGGGTGATAGCAGCGAGCTGTGGAACGGGCAGCGGATCAGGCAGCGGCGAGCTGTGGGATGGGCGGCGGCTCCTGTGTTCTCCATGCTTCTGCCGTGCATCTCTTTTTTCTTCCTGCTAGGTGTCAATAGGATCGCATGTCCTTTCAGCCATTTAGGTGACGGGTATCAGTCCCATGCTCCCCGATTGGCGGTTTGGTGTTAGAAAAGTAAATATTCATTTACTTTTCTAACACATTTGCATTTGCAATGCTCTGCGCTCCGAGTAAACCCTATTTTGAAGCCTATTACAGCCTATGGCTCTAATCAGGTGCTTCAAAAAAACCACAGGCGCCGCTGTAATTCAGGCGCCCTCCATCCTAAAAGGGGCCGGACACCTGAATAGGGGTTGGTCACGGCGGCCATGGATAGATTCATGCTATGCATGAATCTATTTATGATACATATAGGGGGTGGCGTGATAGAGGGGGCGCCGCCGTGCGCACTTAATGGACAGGCCGCCACTGCTGATAGCCCATCCCCCAGCAGTTCTACATACTAAATGCTATTGCCCTGGTTTCCCAGGGGTAGGCCAAATAATGTTGGGACTTTTCAGGTGGAAGATCTCTCAAAGAAATGACTTCATGCAAACAATTCCTAAAAAACAATTACCGGTATTCACATCAAACCAAACACTAACTAATCATTTAAAAAGGAGGGGAGATGAAACTCCTGCATCATTAAAAACCCATTAAGTACATACAGTACATTACATGCACAGCATATGGTATTGCTGGAACATCCCTTTCAAATCCCTCCATAGCCTTATAACATATCAATATACAGTGGGGACGGAAAGTATTCAGACCCCCTTAAATTTTTTACTCTTTGTTATATTGCAGCCGTTTGCTAAAATCATTTAAGTTCATTATTTTTCGTCATTAATGTACACACAGCACCCCATATTGAAAGAAAAATACAGAATTGTTGACATTTTAGCAGATTTAAAAAAAAAGAAAAACTGAAATATCACATGGTCCTAAGTATTCAGATCCTTTGCTCAGTATTTAGTAGAAGCACCCTTTTGATCTAATACAGCCATGAGTCTTTTTGGGAAAGATGCAACAAGTTTTTCACACCTGGATTTGGGGATCCTCTGCCATTCCTCCTTGCAGATCCTTTTCAGTTCTGTCAGGTTGGATGGGAAACTTTAGTGGACAGCCATTTTTAGGTCTCTCCAGAGATGTTCAATTGGGTTTAAGTCAGGGCTCTGGCTGGGCCATTCAAGAACAGTCACAGAGTTGTTGTGAAGCCACTCCTTCGTTATTTTAGCTGTGTGCTTAGGGTCATTGTCTTGTTGGAAGGTAAACCTTCTGCCCAGTCTGAGGTCCTGAGCACTCTGGAGAAGGTTTTCGTCCAGGATATCCCTGTACTTGGCCGCATTCATCTTTCCCTCGATTGCAACCAGTCGTCCTCTTCCTGCAGCTGAAAAACACCCCCACAGCATGATGGTGCCACCAATTATGCTTCACTGTTGGGACTGTATTGGACAGGTGATGAGCAGTGCCTGGTTTTCTCCACACATACCGCCTAGAATTAGGGCCAAAAAGTTCTATCTTGGTCTCATCAGACCAGAGAATCTTATTTCTCACCATCTTGGAGTCCTTCAGGTGTTTTTTTAGCATACTCCATGGGGGCTTTCATGTGTCTTGCACTGAGGAGAGGCTTCCGTCGGGCCACTCTGCCATAAAGCCCCGACTGGTGGAGGGCTGCAGTAATGGTTGACTTTCTACAACTTTCTCCCATCTCCTGACTGCATCTCTGGGGCTTAGCCACAGTGATCTTTGGGTTCTTCTTTACCTCTCTCACCAAGGCTCTTCTCCCCCCGATAGCTCAGTTTGGCCGGACGGCCAGCTCTAGGAAGGGTTCTGGTCGTCCCAAACGTCTTCCATTTAAGGATTATAGAGGCCACTGTGCTCTTAGGAACCTTAAGTGCAGCAGAAATTTTTTTGTAAACTTGTCCAGATCTGTGCCCTGCCACAATTCTGTCTCTGAGCTCTTCAGGCAGTTCCTTTGACCTCATGATTCTCATTTGCTCTGACATGCACTGTGAGCTGTAAGGTCTTATATAGACAGGTGTGTGGCTTTTCTAATCAAGTCCAATCACTATAATCAAACACAGTTGGACTCAAATAAAGGTGTAGAACCATCTCAAGGATGATCAGAAGAAATGGAAAGCACCTGAGTTAAATATATGAGTGTCACAGCAAAGGGTCTGAATACTTAGGACCATGTGATATTTCAGTTTTTCTTTTTTAATAAATCTGCAAAAATGTCAACAATTCTGTGTTTTTCTGTCAATATGGGGTGCTGTGTGTACATAAATGAGGAAAAAAATGAACTTAAATGATTTTAGCAAATGGCTGCAATATAACAAAGAGTGAAACATTTAAGGGGGTCTGAATACTTTCCGTCCCCACTGTACATAAATAGATACCACCCCAAAGGGCAAAAATAGTTCAGATTGTCTCCAGGGACTGAGCTGGGATGATCACAATAATACGATATGAAAGGAAATCTCAACGCATTTTGCTTATGTGCTTCTTGAGAAGAAGGATGTTCCCAGATATGCTGAGTCCCAATATACTTCAGCATGTATAGCCCTGACCACCACACACAATGCCATCAAATGGGTTCACTACGGGTGCTCAAACAGGGGCAAACAGCCTGGCATGTACATAGCAAACATATTACAGGCTGCTTGCATAGGGCACAAAGATGTTAGCCGAAAGGAGTATTAGTCCAAAGAGGCTGATATACTATTCAGTGGACCCTTATGTGTTGCACTGTATATTGCCTCAAAAATACCTGTACTGCATCCTAAAGGTGTCTTTGCAATAGCAGTCAAAGTAAAGATTGCTCCTCAATCTGCATTAATAGACGTCTCCAATGAGAAGGTGCTCGTGCATGAGCAGCAAATCGCCAGGCACAAACTCTGTTGTGTGGGAAGGAGAAGTAATGTTATCCACCCAAGTAACACCATCTCACACTAAAACTTACCTAGGGTGGACTTCGGCAGTTGGGAAGAAGTAAGGGATCATGGATACATGAGAATACCACGGTTGTGGTGTAAGAACAAATAGTGCCCTCCAATCACAGGGATTATTATGGGCACAACCTCCAGGGCAAGGATATGTAAAAAATACATTTACATTTTATTGGGTAACAAGATAAAATAGTCTAAAATAGAGGACTCCCTGTGATTGGAGGGCATTCTTTGTTCTTACATACTTTGGGATGATGACACTCTCACAGTTCCCTACCATACTTCTCTTCATGGTTGTGGTGTAAGTCATAGGCAGATAATCAGGGCCGATCCTAGGGTCACCGGCGCCTGGGTGCAGAAATATTTCTGGCGCCCCCACATGGGCGTGGTCATCTTACCAACTCCTCCCCTTTACAAATGTTTCTATGGCAACGACTCAAACACAAAGATGCTCCCCTAAGAAGTCTTTGTTACCCTAGGATCCTCCCATGATCTTTTAACAATAAAAAAAATACAGGAAGAGAGAGTACACTAATGAGACCTGGAGGGGAGTCTCTCTGATGCACACAGAGAGGGCTTCTGTTAGAGAGTCTGTTAGAAAGAGCCCCCAGACATAGTACAGGAGATGGTCAGAGACTGCAATCATGGTACAGGAGATGATCAGAGACTGCAGACATAGTACAGGAGATGATCAGAGACTGCAGACATACTACAGGAGATGGTCAGAGACTGCAGACATACTACAGGAGATGGTCAGAGACTGCAGACATACTACAGGAGATGATCAGAGACTGCAGACATACTACAGGAGATGGTCAGAGACTGCAGACATACTACAGGAGATGGTCAGAGACTGCAGACATACTACAGGAGATGGTCAGAGACTGCAGACATACTACAGGAGATGGTCAGAGACTGCAGACATACTACAGGAGATGATCAGAGACTGCAGACATAATACAAGAGATGGTCAGAGACTGCAGACATAGTACAGGAGATGGTCAGAGACTGCAGACATAATACAAGAGATGATCAGAGACTGCAGGCATAGTACAGCAGATGGTCAGAGACTGCAGACATGATACAGGAGATGGTCAGAGACTGTAGTTATGATACAAGAGACAGTCAGAGACTGCAATCATAGAACAGGAGATGGTCAGAGACTGCAATCATAGAAAAGGAGATGGTCAGAGACTGCAATCATAGAATAGGAGATGGTCAGAGACTGCAGACATAGTACAGGAGATGGTCAGAGACTGCAGACATAGTACAGGAGATGGTCAGAGACTGCAGACATAGTACAGGAGATGGTCAGAGACTGCAGACATAGTACAGGAGATGGTCAGAGACTGCAGACATAGTACAGGAGATGGTCAGAGACTGCAGACATAGTACAGGAGATGGTCAGAGACTGCAGACATAATAAAGGAGATGATCAGAGACTGCAGACATAATAAAGGAGATGATCAGAGACTGCAGGAATACTACAGGCGATGGTCAGAGACTGCAGACATACTACAGGCGATGGTCAGAGACTGCAGACATACTACAGGCGATGGTCAGAGACTGCAGACATAGTACAGGAGATAGCCAGAGACTGCAGAAATACTACAGGAGATGCTCAGAGATTGCAGACATAATACAGGAGATGGTCAGAGATTGCAGACATAATACAGGAGATGGTCAGAGATTGCAGTTCCTATGGACATTAGTACATAATGGCCGATCGGCCCTCTCACCTGACCCAGAGATACAGCAACGGTTCCTCTGATCAGGAGTCAGCTCACTCTGAATTGCCCATGGTGACTCTGCTGGGTAGCACCCAGATCTGTATTCCTGCAATGACTCCATTCCTTTCTCTGCCAGGGATGGCGCTAGGCTGTGTGGCTTTCCCTTTGGTGGCGCAGGGCAGCTGGGTTCTCTCTCTGATGGTGTTCCCTCAGCACTGTCCTCTCCCTCTGGAGTCCTGGGTGTACTTCCCTGAAAGCTTTCCTGGCTCCTGGCTCTCTCTCTTTCCCATTCAGCTGAGCATGCTGTGTGAGCTGCAGTTTCCGTGTTACAGTGGGGCTGCCAGTCCTCGGGACTATATGTCCCACAATCCTCTTCTCTGCTCCTTTTTCTATTCTGTTTCCTCCCTGGTTGATATGAAGGTGGGGGAAGAAACATAGTGGGCAGCTATACTGGCCAGCACCGTTCACTAGTACAGCAGCACGCAGGAGGAGAGGGAGGGGGGAAAGTAGAGGGAGGGGGGAAAGGAGAGCCCGCAGCTGCATTGGCTTCACTAGGTTTGGGGTCACCCCCCTTCCACCAACTATAGTTGCCCCTCAGTACAGACCCCCCTCCACTACATATAGACCCCCTCCGGCAGTGCAGAACCCGCACTAAGAATAAACCCCTCCCTCAGTACAGACCTTACTCAGTACAGATCCCCCCCAGGTAACCCCCCTCCATTAGTACAGACCCCCCCAGGACAGATCTCCCTCTCCATTAGTACAGACCCCCACAGGACAAACCACCCCTCCATTAGTACAGACCCCCCAGGACAGACCCCCCCAATTAGTACAGACCCCCACAGGACAAACCACCCCTCCATTAGTACTGACCCCCCAGGACAGACCCCTCCATTAGTACAGACCCCCCCTCCATTAGTACAGACCCCCTCTCCATTAGTACAGACCCCCCCATCCATTAGTACAGACCCCCCCTCCATTAGTACAGACCCCCAGGACAGACCCCCTCTCCATTAGTACAGACCCCCCCATTAGTACAGACCCCCCCTCCATTAGTACAGACCCCCAGGACAGACCCCCCGTCCGTTAGTACAGACCCCCCTCAGGACAAACCTCCCCCCTCCATTAGTACAGACCTCCCGACAAACCACCCCCCCATTAGTACAGACCCCCCTCAGGACAAACTACCCCCTTCCATTAGTACAACCCCCCCCACACAAACCACCCCCCTCCATTAGTAAAGACCCCCCATAAACCACCTCCCCCATTAGTACAGACCCCCCTCAGGACAAACCTCCCCGCTCCATTAGTACAGACCCCCCTCAGGACAAACCTCCCCGCTCCATTAGTACAGACCTCCCGACAAACCACCCCCCATTAGTACAGACCCCCCTCAGGACAAACCACCCCCCCTCCATTAGTACAGATCCCCCCCCACCAACCACCCCCCCTCCATTAGTACAGAGAAGACCCCCCCCAAAAAACCACCCCCCTCCATTAGTACAGACTCCCCCTCCATAAGTACAGACCCCCCCTTCAGGACAAACTACCCCCCCTCCATTAGTACAGACTCCCCCCCCCCACAAACCCCCCCTCCTCTATTAGTACAGACTCACCCCCCCCCCACAAACCCCCCCTCCTCTATTAGTACAGACTCACCCCCCCCCACCTCTATTAGTACAGACTCCCCCCCACAAACCCCCCCTCCTCTATTAGTACAGACTCCCCCCCACAAACCCCCCCTCCTCTATTAGTACAGACTCCCCGAGTCCCCCCACAGACCCCCCCAGGACAAACCCCACCCAGGCGTGCAGCCGCGCCACCCGGGTGGAGAAGATCGTGACGGAGAGGAGAAAAATAAATGACAGGCAGTCAGGTACTGTACGCCGCGCCGCGCGGCACGGACCGCCCCGCCCCCCAACGACGTCACTGCGCGGGTCTCTCTCCGAACAGAGAGAGCCGCTCCGATCTCCTCTGACAGGAGCATGGAGCGGGCGGGGACGGACTTAAGCAGGAAACACAGCGGCGGCGGAGAGAGCGGCCTGTGGACACCAAGAAGAGGAGGAGGAGGGAGAGGAGCACTCTGGCGCTTGAGCGCCCCCACCTCTGTGGCGCCTGGGTGAACTGCACCCCGTGCACCCGCCTAGGATCGGCCCTGCAGATAATGTCACTTAGGACACATGGCAGTGTCTCTTTAAAGTATATGTATCACGATTAACACACAGGGTCTACCATTACTGACCTCCTTCCTAAAGCTGGCCATACATTATACAATTTTCTTATTCAATTTCCTTGACTGTTGTATAACAGATGTATCCCATTTTACGTATACGCTACGTACCCCTTCCTTTTCCCCCCAGAAAATGAGACCACATCCATCTGGACTAAATATTGGCCGTAGCAGCCAATTTTCTTTATTAATAATAACCAATCAAACAGAAATTAACATAACATTAACATAACTGTATAAGACACCTGAAATAAACCCCCCACCCGTCATTCAAATACTCCTGTTGGTCTTTGCAGGACAAAACCCACCAATCTTGGCACTCGATCCACTCCGGCACTGCGGTACCTTAACTAAAATAGGCCTCCAGCTGACATGCTAGCTCAGAGACAACAAACCAATTGACCGCAGTGCACCCAATAACCAATTCCAGCTAAACCCCCGTTAGCTGGAATACCACCAATGGGCCTCATACCAGCGATGGGTCCCGAACTCTTCCATATCTGGGGTTTAATCCTTCACCCGCAAAGACCAACACCACGCCACAGCACACACCAGGGGAAAACCTTACCATCATATCCAAACCCAAACCCTCAATACTCGCTGGATCCCATCCTGCAAACCCAAAGCCCACAGGTCGATCCCCACATCATTCAGGTATACTCCATCTCTTCTCAAGTAATGGCATGTATCCACTTCCAGTTCCAGGTGTCTGCCAACCCATCATTCCTGACCACGAAACCACTAACTTCCTTGTTCACCTTCTTCCTGGCCCGGTTAATCTTATCCACTGACCTAGCCAACCTCCAAGTGGTTCGTGCCACGATGTCCGACCACACAATAATCATGTGTGGAAAGGCCATGCGGAGTTGCCAAAAATCAAAATTTTGATGTCTCGAACCAAATCCAACATTGACCTAATCCCTAGATCATTGCCCCTCACATGTAGTACCAACACATCATGTGGCCTATCCAGACGTGCAAATTTTCGCACCTCCGACACTGTCCTATCCCAAAGCATACCCAGCACCCCCAATCACCAGAGACAGGCTTCCTGTCTGGAAAAGTCCAGCTGCCTCCCATCCCGCCGTGCATCTCCTTTCCTTGTCCCCCAACACACATATGAATGGCCCACTATCCAGACCAGGCCCTGTGTTCTTCCTGAAAGAAAAGAAAAAACAAACCCTCAACAAATCAATATGACACCCAACACAAGACATTTTTCAATGTACCACTCTAAACCTGCCCTTACCCCCTTCTACATATTCAATAGATGAGGGCGAAAACCTTCTAGATTCCCATCTCCCGATCCTTTTCACCGCCTCCTCATCCAATGCCCATCCAATGCCCAACAGCTTCCGTAACCGCCCCTATCCAAAATGAATGGGATGAAAATTTTTGATCCCCCAAACCCAACGCCCCCAAACATTTCTTAAAAATTGCAATGAATTGTAAACGAGATACAGACAACCCATCCTGATGCACCAACAAGGAACCTGCCACCTCTGGGCGTACTGTGAGAAACCCCCGCACCAATTGTACTGGGCACAAGGGAGAACCCAGCAGGGAAAAAACCTGCACCATCTTTCCCTTGCCCCGCTGATCCATTTTAGATTTTTTTTACCAGTATGGATAGCCTGTCCTCCCCACATTTGACCTCCGTCACACCTATCCCCCCGTTTGACTTCTTAGAGGCACTAACTAATTCGCTAATCCTAAACGCCCCGAAAAATGGCAAGGCGAATGCTGCCTTGAATAAAACCACCTCGTACTCTGATGAAAATGTAACAGCTAACTGTGCCACAATCCTTCCTAATAGCTCAAATGAAACCGGGCGCCTTGAGTCCCTCCTTGGCTTAGAACGCCGATAACCTTTCAGAGCCTGTCTAACCCAGAAATCCTTGGTTAAATCAGGTAAACCTTGACATTAACCCTGCCAATTTCTTCTCCAACCCAGACACCGACACCCCATCCTCCAAATTCTGTGAGACGAAATACAAAACTAGCAACCTGAGATCTAGTTCCTCAAGTCCTTTTGCGACCTGTTGAACCAAGGATACCCATTCCTGCCATACCCTGTTGTATGCTGACCACGTCGCATCGCTCACTGACTGCCTGATCCATCCAGCTACTCGTCCAAGGCAATCCTCCACAGCCACTCGGACAAGGGACCCCACTCTGCTCCGCCCCCGGAATCCGTTCCACTGAGAGCGAGATAACGCATCAGCAATGACATTTTCCACTCCGGGGAGGTGAACCGCATAGATGAACACATTTAACTGCATACAGCGCAATACCAGGTGTCTGAGCAACCTGACTACCAGCGGTGACCCCGCTGACACCTTGCTAATTACCTGTACTACCCCCAGGTTGTCCCTGTGAAACCTCACTTTCAAATCCTTGAAAGATTCCCCCCCACAACTCTACCGCTAACACCACGGGGAACAATTCCAGCCGTAACATATTCTTCATGAGCCCTGCATCCTTCCACAAATGTGGCCAAGGCCCTGCACCCCACTTACCTTGGAAAAAGCTACAAAACCCGCAGAACCCGCCGCATCCGTGTACAGCTGCAGATCGAAGTTGCTAACTGGCCCTGACATCCACAGCGCCCTGCCATTGAAATTAGCCAGGAACGTGTGCCATACCGCCAGGGCCTCCCTATGAGCCTTCACCAAGCGCACATAATGCTTGGGGGATGTAATCCCTGCAGTACTTGCAGACAGCTACCTGCAAAATACCCTCCCCATGGGCAGGATACGACACGCAAAATTCAACTTACCTAGTAATGATTGTAAGGTTCGCAGCTGTACTTTGCGAAGTCCCATGATCCCCCGAATCTCTGCTTCAATGCCCTCAACTTATCCTCCGGCAGCCTGCACTCCATGGCATCTGAGTCTAAAACGATGCCCAAGAAACTCAACACCGTCTTTGGCCCTTCTGTCTTCTCCGGGGCCAAAGGGATGCCAAACTTATCAGCAACATGTTGCAGCGTGACCAACAGGACCGCGCAAACTTCCGATATAGGTGGGCCCACGCAGAGGAAGACGTCCAAATAGTGTATGCACCACCATCCAACTGCGACAGCTCTCCCTCCGACCGGTCAACCGCCATCTCCTCCTCACTCGCCGACAGCCCTCCAGTGGATGTTTCACTGGATGCCGGGGATCCGCGGTTCTCCCAACTCCTCCTTCGTGCGCCAGATTCACCCACCGATTTGTGGGTCGCTTTCCTGGGCCCACCGTCCACCTTCCTGCAGTGCCGTGCAAGGCCACTGTCAGCTGCTGTCCTCCGCCCTTCCGTACTTGGGGGGCCACCGGCCATGGATTCGGGGTACCCGGCTGCCGTCCCTGATTTCTTCCCCCGTCGAAGCCCCGCCCCGCTGCATCCAAGCCAGAGGCAAGGCCCGTTGCTCTCTCCCTGCTAGGCCCAGCATCTGCCCTGGAGCTGCTGGCACTATCCCCCCTCGCTCCTCGGCCTGTCTTCCTCTGCTGCCCCTTCCCCCCCACTACATGCACTGCCGCGTGCTTCGCGGGCGGCCCTGAAGTCGGCCGACCCGCACGGACCTGCTGTCTCTGCACACTGGGAGGGAGGGAGAGAGGGGGATCTGGGGAGAAGCGAGCCGGTGGCCTGGACCGCCGGGCTCGCGCTGACTCACCCCCCGCCGACGTGGCCGCTGAGGAACTCTCACCCAGCACCGCTACCAGTCTGCCCTCCAGCCATCCTGGTCCCTTGGACGCCGCCTCGGCCTTAAGCCTGGCAAATAGCTGCTCTACCGCTGCCATGTTGCTAAGCTCGTTCCTCCTGACCACCTGAGCTGGGGAGGGACCTCTCCCTCAGCTCAGTTAACTCTGCTCCACCCCTTTACTCACCCACCACCAATCCCAGTAACTCTTACATTGAATCACCATGCTATAGTCACCCCTGTTAACTCTGTCATGCCTGCCCTGCCCTTACTGCATTTTATTTCTTTTTGCTCCGGGCTTCCTTTAGATTTACCCTCAACCACATAGTGCAAAGGCCTGCCTAATTGCATTCAAATCGAAAGTGTTAAGGTTTAACCTCATATTCTATGTTTTTAGTGAATCTAAAGCAAAAATTTTCAAGAACAGTGTATAATCTGGCATAAATGGCGGCCTACACTACTTTCTCAGGTCATGTTTCCTTTTAACAGTTTTCCTCCAACCTGTAGATGGTGATATGTCATTGTCACAGGTGAAGTGCAGTCTGTTGAAGGAATTGTCCCCTTATGAACACCAGGGTCTCAGAGAAGCCAGCCCTCTTTTTGGACACTGCCACCTCTGGAGTCCTCAGGCAGCCATCTTGACCAGTAACCTTACAGATAGGATCTCCTGCATCATTCGGGCACCTGGAGCAGATGGTAAGTCAGGGATAGAGTCCCCACGGGCTAGAGAAAGTGATTAGCTCAGGGAAAGGTTCTTGGTGCGTAGGGTCAGACCTGCGAAGAGGAAACATCCAAGTATCCGGAATAGCCACGTGGGGCTCTCCTTAGCCGCCCCTCCAGCAGAAGCTCTCCTCCGGTAATACAGACACAAAATTTGGTAATACTGTGAAATCACCAATTGATACTGTAGAGCTTCTGGATAGGATGGGTCCTCTGTTCTTTGCCTCAACCCCCTTAACAACTTAAGCCCCCTTGACATACCAGGTTGAGTGTACAAAGCATGCAATATCAAAGAAACAGCACTGCCATATAATTCCAGAAAGAAGCAATAAGTCTGTTGTAAACAATTGTACAGTTATTGCAAGATGGAAAAAAGGACGTGAAAAAGAATGTTGATCTGATGAAAAATAGGCAAAAAACTCAGCTTAGAGAGTTTTCATGAACAAAATGTAAAATCCTATATTCATTTCCACATTGTATTTCAATTATTTCTTGCCTACTCTGAACAATCTTGAAGTTTAACAACGTACTTTTGAAGATCCCCACATATTTACTTCCTGGAATTCTATGACACTTAGTCACTGTGCCATGTGAGTAGGCATTGTTGTATCACACATTAACAATAACATGGCAAACCTGACTTCTGAACTACAGAGGTGCTGAGAGGAGGAGTTTCAGGAGGCGGGGTCAGTACAGGAATCAATGCTTGCAGGCATAAAGGTACCATGGGATATGTAGTCCTTAGAAATTGAGGAGAAGCTGTAAAGCATGCAGGGAATCCAGGAAGTTGTGGAAAGAGATGGCCAGCAAACGGGCAGAACCCACAAGATGAAAGAGGATTTTTCAAGTAAATCTATATTGGATTGTCACGATGTCCTGATGGTATGAAATAAAAGTGTATGCTGTGATCAAAGATTTCCTTTAACAACTACATTTTTTTAATTATTTTACTATCGTGGGGCTCTTGCACATGTGTTGGCTGAGCCTATTTTACATAATTGCTGGCATATTTCTGTGGAACTGCAGTCCAGGTGCAGTGTACAGCTCCCTATTGACGTGGAAGGCTGTGCATGCATACGGCGGTGGTAATGTGAACGAGCACAGTGTACAGGTGAATGCAAAAAAACAGGTCTCCTATTTTTTGCATATGCCTATATGCCGTATCAATAATCAGCCAAAGCAAGTAATAAATACTGGATCAGTAATGGCAAAACTATTATAAGAAGAAAACTTGTAGACACTCCATTTCTCTATGGTCAGAGCTTACACAAGGTTAAAAAGAGTCTACCCGCCTCAAACCTGCTCTCGATAAGCCCGTGCTGTCTTGCCAGTTCAGCATTAGGCCCCAGGCACAATGGCATTTAGCCCTGATGCATGAGGTACCAGTGTTTAGGTGTGGGTGGAAGGCACAGGGGCACCGTCCAGACCTGCTCCTGGCTCCTGTAATAGTCTGCGAGAGTCTGACAGCTGCTGCGTTTGGCCAGGCCTTGCCAGGCTGGCGAGTGCTACTAACATTTAGGGCAGTATGTGTCCAGGGACGAATGCCCAGAATACAAGAAGTCTGTGTTTTGGGAATTTGTTATACTGCCCTAAAAATTAGTACCGCTCAGGGAACCATCCAGCCCCATTCAGCTTGTCAGCCTGTAGGCAGGTGCAGTCTGTACTCCACACTGCAGGTGGCGCTTGACTAAAATGGAAATGCAGAAGGGGAAAGAAGTTGTGAGAAACTTGGTTCCTCTATGTCTTCCTGCAGACATCATAAGACATCTTTTCGATTTGACCCTGGCACCCCATGTGGCTCCAGCAGCCATCTTGGGTCAGGCAGAATCTATTTAAGACTCTGGCTCCTGGGTTTGGCATGCTTTATGCGAATGGCTAATGTAGGGACAGGTTCCCGGTCTGGCAAGGACCGTGCTTTGAGGTATTGCAAGGTTGAGGAGGAGTAGGGACAGTGCAGGGACTACATCGTACAGGAAGCCTCCCTTTTGGGTGTGGACCGTCCAGGCCGAATTCCGCTCCTCGTGGCAGACACTGTCGGCATCTTTAAAGTCTACAGACAGCTGTTACAGTTCGTAAGTGGCTCAGGACGGTCGCGCCTACCTGCCGGCCTAGTTCTATCGTGACGGACCTTTCTAAAATATATTGCTAATGCCTAATTTGGATTGTATGTAATTACTGCCCGCCACACCATGCTGCACCTTGCTCACAAGCCTCTCACAGACTTTTAAAGGTTTCCAACAATGGGGCTGGACGATGCACCCGTGTCATGCATGAGACCTTACACTGCTCTTTACAGCAGCGGCAGATCAGGGACCTACTGCAGGCAGTGCTGGATTTGCTAGATGTGTATGTGTTTTGACATTAACCTCTTGGCGTTCAGTGCATGCAAATATGTTGCCTTTCGGCAGCCGGCCCTTGGCGCCGAGCAGCTGCATATTTGCATGCAGTAGTGCCAACAGCGCTGTGCCAAGAGCGTGTGCCCTGCGTCTTCCGTGGTTTCCAATCATGTGACCGCTGTGACAGCCAATCACGGCAGTCACATGTCCATAAACCCCGCTCTGCCTCCCAGCATAGCAAACCACTTAAAGGGCCGGCAGCAGCTGGGGTAAAGGGGTCAACCCTGCAGAAAATGTAAGAGGGTATTAAAAAGCATAGCTGGGGGGGTTTGCTGTGAGTGGGAGAGAGTCAGTGTGAAGATCCTATTTCATTTTTGCATATATTTAATTTATCATCACTATCTGTAATGATGACAATGGCCACTAGGACCAATTGAGAGGGTGACTTTCTCTAGTGGGGACCCGGGCGGCAATAAAAACCTGACATGCCATCATATACCGTATATTGTACTCTTATGCCCCGTACACACGGTCGGATCTTCCGACAGAAAATGTTCGATGGGAGGCTTTTGTCAGAAATTCCGACTGAATCAGAAAATCGGATATTTTCCACCTGAATTTCCGTCGCACAAAATTTGAGATTTGGATCTCAAATTTTCCGACAACAAAATCCGTTCCCATAAATTCCGATCGTGTGCACACAATTCCGACTCACAAAGTTCCACGCATGCTCGGAATCAAGCAGAAGAGCCGCACTGGCTAATGACCTTCATTTTAATCAGCTCATCATACGTGTTTTACGTCACCGCCTTCTTGACGTTCGCAATTTTCCGACCAACTTTGTGTGACCGTGTGTATGCAAGACAAGTTTGAGCCAACATCCGTTGGAAAAAATTCATGAATTTTGTTGTCGTATTGTCCGATCAATGTCCGATCGTGTGTACGAGGCATCAGACTCACTCTGTGGAGAGATTGTCCAGCTTGCAGGACAACAGTCTACGTACCAGTAGGCAGAGAGTGGACATCACTGGAGTCAGTTAACCCTTTGCAATTAACTCTTCACACGCACATGGTGATGGGACACACTGGATACCTTCACTGCCATTGTGTTTTTGCTGGGTGTCCAGTGTAGAGCTCTACACCACAGAAGCTTTATATAGAAAGGTACAGAGCAAAGATGCTGCTGTAAGCTATATTTTCTTGTATGTGTGCCTTGCAAAAATTGTTACAGTCTGTCACAGTCTGAGAATACAGAACTTAAACTAACTAGCAGATTAACCCAAGTTAATCTCATATGAAATTATATAAAGATGGAGTCACGATTGTTCAGTCATATTACTACACCCTATGCCATCAGCAGCAGCTTTTTGTGGATCCTCTAGGACAGAGATATGCAATTAGCGGATCTCCAGCTGTTGCAAAACTACAAGTCCCATCATGCCTCTACCTCTAGGTGTCATGCTTGTGGCTGTCAAAGTCTTGCTATGCCTCATGGGACTTGTTGTTCTGCAACAGCTGGAGGTCCGCTAATTGCATATCCCTGCTCTAGGATTTTGCTTAGTCAACCCCCCAATAAAAAGCAGAGGTGTGTGATGTAGGAGTGATTAAGTGTTTTAGTATACTTCAGCAGACACTCCCTTAATGCCAGTTATTCTAATTACAGCTATACTTTCATCTGACCGTGTTTTACAGTCTGACCATAAACACAGTATTTGTAACAGTCATAGGTGTGCGCAGCCTCTTGCATTAGGGTGTGCACCCCAAAACTCAAATACATATGCATGTGTATATGTACTGATGGTGTCAGTAGGGCAGTGGACAGTGTCATTATTTTTATTTTATTTTTACATAAATTATTGTATTTTGTAACATTTTTTTGGGGGATGAAATATCAGTGGTCTAAACAGGGGGGAATATGCACCACACAAGGCGATTAGGGTGTGCCCAGGCACACCCTGTGCGCACGCCTATGGTCACAGTCAGGATCAGAGACCAATATTTAAATGGAAAAGCAGCAAGAATGGACTTTGCAGGCACCAATTATAAAAAATATATGTAATCGTATCGGAACCAAGTAGTTATAGAAGTAGTGAGGCTCCTACCAACTAGCCGGATAAGTAAAGAAGCAGGTCACCCTGGAGGATGACATGGGCTAAACCGAGGTGCAGAGTCTAACCAGTATTCACCAGACCTCCTGATGGTGGAGATGGGTTTTGCTGCATGTTAGTACCAGGTAGCAGTCCTTAGGACCGCCCCACCAGGAGGTGAATAAGGCAGGGTCCAGTAGCAGATATAGCAGGTAGGGATAAAGCAGAAGCGTAGTCAGTAAACAAGCCAAAGGTCAGTAACAGTTTGGCATTAAGCAGAAGCGTAGTTGAGGAACAAACCAAAGGTCGATAATAAGTGGCAGCGGAGATACAAACGGCAGCTGGAGTGACAAAAGCGAGATATTGGCTGGAGGGAGCACAATAACATGGCAAACAGGATATGCAGAAACATGACATAAATCAGGAAGTTCACAGGAAGAGTTTAAAGTTCACCAAAAACAAGAGACAACGCAAGAAGATCCAAACAATCAGACAGGGAACTGTCCAGCATCTCAGGTGGCTCAGCAAGAAGAGACATCATCAGACATGACAGAGGTTGCAGGTTTAGACCTGGCTCCTGATAAAATTGCACAAAATGAAATTATAATTTGTCACACACCAAACATGATATGAATCCTATATATGTCTTCCCCAGAAGGGATACTGTGTCTCTTGTAATATACTGTAGGTGTGTTTGGTGTCTACCTGATTGTTGTTTTCTTATACATTTGTGTAAATACTTGCTAAGAATGTCAATTATGCATCATGTGTAGAGTTTGGCCCTTGGCGGTTCGATCTCAGAATGCATATAGTTTTAAACTTCTCTGCCAGATAATTTATGACAGGCATTTATGACATTACTCCATTAAGGGTCTTTTGCGCATTCTAGCTAATAAAAGTTACAACATTCTGCTAATGGTGTTTAGTGACACTTCTGCATTCTCTTGTGCAGTTTAGTGACAATGCTGTCCTGTCAAAAGTACTTTAACTGGAATACTTTAGCGAGATGAATGGTTCTGCTTTTGTTAGATATGCCTTAGGCTGAGCTGTGACATTTATATCAGACTGTATGGTGCAGAATAAAAAAAAATGACATATGTGAGGTATGTATATCGGACTTTCATCAAACAGACTGATATATACACTATATTACCAAAGGTATTGGGACGCCTGCCTTTAAACGCACATGAACTTTAATGGCATCCCAGTCTTAGTCCGTAGGATTCAATATTGAGTTGGCCCTCCCTTTGCCGCTATAACAGCTTCAACTCTTCTGGGAAGGCTGTCCACAAGGTTTAGGAGTGTGTCTATGGGAATGTTTGACCATTCTTCCAGAAGTCCATTCGTGAGGTCAGGCACTGATCTTGGATGAGAAGGCCTGGCTCGTAGTCTCCCCTCTAATTCATACCAAAGATGTTCTATCGGGTTGAGGTCAGGACTCTGTGCAGGCCAGTCAAGTTCCTCCACCCCAAACGTGCTCATCCATGTCTTTATGGACATTGTTTGTTCACTGGTGTGCAGTCATGTTGGAACAGGAAGGGGCCATCCCCAAACTGTTCCCACAAAGTTGGGAACATGAAATTGTCCAAAATGTCTTGTTATGCTGACGCCTTAAGAGTTCCATTCACTGGAACTAAGGGACCATATTTCCCCCCTCCACCAAATGATTTGAACCAGTGCACAAAGCACAGTCCATAAAGACATGGGATGAGTGAGTTTGGGGTGGAGGAACTTGACTGGCCTGCACTGAGTCCTGACCTCAACCCGATAGAACACCTTTGGGATGAATTAGAGAGGAGACTGCGAGCCAGGCGCTTCTGGAAGAATGGTCAAACATTCCCATGGACACTCTCCTAAACCTTGTGGACAGCCTTCCCAGAAGAGTTGAAGCTGTTATAGCTGCAAAGGGTGGGCCAACTCAATATTGAACCCTACGGACTAAGACTGGGATGCCATTAAAGTTCATGTACGTGTAAAGGGAGGTGTCACAATTCTTTTAGTAATATAGTGTAGATACTGTATATGTCATTTTTCATTTTGCTAAAAGTTCCACTTTAAATTTGAAATAATCAATTTCTGGACCTTAATAAATAAGAATGGCTCTCATGTGACCAATAATGAAGAAATTAGGCAATCAGAGCAATGAAGGCGCCTAAGGTCGTTAGGAGGACTAATGACAAGTTGTAAACTTAGCAGACGACAACACGACTGGAAGGAGAAAATCTACAGAGAAAGCAGGGCAAGGAGCTTGGAGACTGGTCCGGTAAATGGAGGGAAATTGATTTTTTATCATTAGGTCTGTCTAAATGTTCACATCCCAGGCTTATAACTATTAACGGTCTTTAACATAAAATTACCATTTTCGTTACAAATAATAAAAAAGTACAAAGTCTACCAATTCATGTTTCTGAACTTTTTTGCTTCCTCCATCATTGGATAATATAAATAAAAGTTCTGTCCTTGGAAGGAAGAGACAGCGCCAGGAAGAACACATTTATCCACAGACATGCAGTGATATGCCAATTTTAGCTGATAACCAAAACAAATTTAAAAAAACCCCACAAAGCTGATAATGTGTTCTTGGAGAATTGCATTCTTAAAGAGATATTGTCTATCTTGTCTATTTAGGGCAATATAACAAGGTCTCTTTAAAGCCCACCCAACCAACTTATTTTCAACTTTGCAGTTTTCCCCTATCACTTTGTTTCTCTGCAGTTCTAACCTTCTATAAATTCTGTGCACAAACTTACACAGGGTTGATGATGTCACTCCCCTTCATGTGACCGTGCCCCCAATACCAAGAGGAACCCAAGGAAGGAGAAGCCAGGTAGAGCGCAACGTTTAGGACAATGAGTCGGGGAGTGGGCTTTAAAGAATAAAAAAATATTATTGTAAAAAGTAAAAATTGTAAAAAAAAGCAAAAAAAACACACACACATACAACGTTCACCCCCCCCCCCCCCCCCAAAAAAAAAATAGCTAAAAAAAAACTGTCACGTGACATTAAAAAAAAAGTATCGGTAATCGGTATCGGCGAGTACTTGAAAAAAAGTATCGGTACTTGTACTCGGTCCTAAAAAAGTGGTATCGGGACAGCCCTAGTCTAAACCAAATAGGCCAACATCCGCCCCTCCCTTTCCCCCTCCCCAAAGGTGTTCTGCTTCTGAAAGAATCATTTATTCTCTGCTTTCCTAATCATCATTGTCCTATAAATCTGTTGTTCCTTTGACCAAGCCCTGAGTCTATCAGGAGTTGACTCATTCACATATTGTTCTTCCATTGTTGTCACCCTCTCCCCAGCAGTCTTTTCCCAGTCCTTGGTCCGTTTCCTAATTTTTGACACTTGTATCATTATAAGCCTTCAAGGTATCCCAGACCACCCCCACCGTGGCCGTGCCTCTATTTAAATCAACAAATTCTCTTAAGACTGTTAACACTTCATGCGGCTCACTCATCAGTTCCATCCAAAAGGGACTTATTTTCCACACCCGGGGTGATAACTTTCCCTTAATTCAACTGACAATGACACCGGAGAGTGATCTGAAAAACCTCTTGGCATATAGCTTATGTTTTTTATCACATGTAGTGCCTCCTCATCCCCCAATACCTGTTAGGGCTGGGCTCAGCCCTTACTTATCTGAGCTGGCCACTCAGCTGTCAGCTAATTGCCAGCTCCTATCTCTCCACAGTTACTCAGCTGTTGATGATATCCTGCCCGTCAGTCTTGCCTACTTAAGCCGTCCAGTCCAGAGGGTCTCTGCCTTGCCTTGGTCAACATGACAGAAACTTTCCTGCAATCTTGTTCAAGACTTGCTTTGCTGACATCCCTTCTGGCTCCAGATCCTGCTTGCTGGTCCACTACATTGATCCCTGACTTCTGGCTTGGCTGACTATCCATTCTGGTTACTGAACTGGTTTCTGACAATACCAAGTCAATTCTAGAAAGTGTGGGGTGTGTTTTGGAGAAGCATGAATACCGCCGGGCTTCCGGATTCCATACTCTCCATATATCCAGTAATCCGACCAAAAATAGGGGAATCTATCCACTTTTCAGTCCATGACCGTGTTAAAGTCTCCCATAATAATAACCGGCACACTCGGCTTGTCCAGAACAAACTCCATTAGTTTATACAGAGTAATACCCTGTACACACGATAGGATTTTCCAACGACAAAACTGTGGATTTTTTTCGGATGGATGTTGGCTCAAACTTGTCTTGCATACACACGGTCACACAAATGTTGTTGGAAATTCCGAACGTCAAGAACGCGGTGACGTACAACACGTACGACGAGCCGAGAAAAATTAAGTTCAATAGCCAGTGCGGCTCTTCTGCTTGTTTCCGAGCATGCGTGGAATTTTGTGCGTCGGAATTGTGTACACGCGATCAGAATTTCCGTCAACGGATTTTGTTGTCAGAAAATTTGAGATCCATATCTCAAATTTTGTTTGTTGGAAAATGTCCGATGGAGCCTACACAAGATCAGAATTTCCGACAACAAGCTCCCATTGAACATTCGTTGTCGGAAAATCCTATCGTATGTACAAGGCATTACAGTGTTAAAAAGTGGAGGGATAGATAGATTAGCCAGCACGTAGGTTCTATCTCAATCATACAATATAGAAAAATATAACGCCCCAATTCATTAATGTTGATCTGCCTGCGGGTAAACATCACCCCAGAATTGAGTAGGAGGTGTGAACAGCATGATACTGAATTCGAAAATCTCCCCAACCCAATTGGGGTATAGAGACATTAGTAAGGTGTGTCTCCTGCAAGCAAAGCAATCCCACACCATACATTTTTGCTACAGAAAGAACTGCGTTTTTTTTTAGCTGGATCTCCCAATCTCTGGACATTCCAGGAGCATATAACTAACTTTTTTACCTGCATATAATTAACCATTTAACCATTTAGTGTACCAATGAAGAAAAAAATTATATGTTTCAATCCCCCAAAACCTAGTGTGTAATTTCTATAGATTTTGTGTAGTGCTTTTTCGGTAATACTTTTGTGACAAGACTTTTCCTATATGAAGTGCATTTATTCTTCATCGTCTTCCTCAAAAACCTTTCATACCATCCATATCTCTCTTGCACCTCACTCGCCACCCCTTTGGGTCCTCCCTGGGGGCTTCCAAAGTGACCTTCCCATGTGTTCACAGTGATAAAAATTATTGCTGACATACACATCCCTCCTCCCCCCCCCCCCCCAAAAAAAATAAAAAAGCCAATACAAATAACAAAGAGAAATTTCCCCAAATTCCTTTATAAAAGGGAACCATGTGCACTTTATTCCTTCTAACCTAAATGCGACCCCCCACCCCACCCCAGCTCCTAGATTTGTTCTCTACTGTGACAACAAATCAATTATGCTCCTATTTTTATATCTTCAGAATGCTTTTTGGTTCATCTATAATTTTCTCTTATGGGATGCCAGCCACCCCCCACCCCCTCCGGGATATCAAAGAACACAGTCTCCCCCAGGGCGGTTACCCGCAGTCTTGCTGGATATAACAGGGCATAATATGCTTTCAATTGTCGTAATTTCCATTTAATTTCCACGAACTTAGCTCTGCGTTTTTGCGGTTCCGGTGAAAAATCTGGGTGTATAGAAACCCTAACACCATTATGGAGAATGTTACCAATTTCTCTGGCCTTCTGTAGTATGGTTACTCTATCCTTGTAGTAAAGCATTCTTACAAGGAGAGATCTGGGGTAGCCTCCTAGTGTAGGAGGTCTGGAGGGCACCCTATGAGCTCCCTCCATTGCAAAAAAGAATGTGTCCTTTCCAAATAGTTCCTCAAACCATTTTTCCAGAAATGCTACAGGGTCTGGGCAATCACTTCACTAAGGGAGCCCCACAATCCTCAAATTTTTCCTTCACATTCTATTTTCTATTCCATCAATTTTTTCTCATAATTAGCCATTTGTTCTCTTACGGTTCTTATCTCACGCTTAAGGGGATTCAAGTCATCCTCCACTGAGCTAACTCTCCCCTCAAGGGCGGTAGTCCTTTCTCGTACTTTTTGCAAATCATGCCTTACAAAGGATAGCTCTTCCCCGATGGTTTTAAGCTGGTCAGACAGTTCACACAAAGAAGACTTACAGGAGTTGATTGCCTGCACGACAACTTTCAGTGATGGTTCTGCTTCTATTGGAGCACCGGCCCTAGATGGGGACTCTGGGGTGTCCTGAATGTCGTCCCCTGCAGACTTCCCTCCTACATGGTTTGCCTCCAATGCTGCTGCTTAGCCTTGGCTCTCTCGCTGCTGAGGCCCCAGACTGGACTTGGTTTGTGCTTGCGGGTTCTGTTGCTCTCCTTTTGTGGGTGTCTGACCCGGAACATGAGCAAACTTCTCTAATTTGGCCGCTGCTTGGTTCCCCTGCACAGATCGTTGTGGCTGTGTACTAGAACCAGCACCGTCCTGTTGCACTGGTTCTCCCCCCCCCCTCCTCGTCATTACAGGGTATTATAATGGGCCAGCACCTCCTCCCCTACTCGGGGCAGGACAGCACTTAAAAGAAGGGGGGAGGCAAAAGAGAAATGGCACCAAGAGATGCACCCACAGCGATCCCAGGGGCTTCCTTTTTTTCTTTCTCCAGCTGTAAATAGCCTATTGTCCACCAGATAACCAGCTACAAGCCAGGCCAGGTCTCCTCTAACAGTTATATTATATTAGGAGGTCCACTCACATGTAGGTTTGAAGTCTCTACCCTTGCCCTTCGGCAGCCACTGCACACGCTGTGTGAACTCTCCCTCATTCAGCTGCAGGCTGGGAAACACAAATCATCCGCGGCACGCCGGGAGCGATGACAGGGGTGCTGACAAAATCACCAGCGGCTCTCCAGTGGCTCTCCTCTCTCTCCGATTCCCTCAGTGGGAGTCAAGTTCCCCTAGGCTGAGGCAGCTCCACACTCACTGCTACTCTGCATCAACCTGCAGGATACCTTCCAGAGCTGTGGTGGGAGCTTGGTCACGCATGTCCCCACCCTAGAACATCCGGTTACGCCCCCGGGGAGGGGGGAAACGAATTCAACTAAACAAATTTCTGTAAATAACGAATCGAAACTAAACAAATTTTTTTGTTCTGCACATGCCAAGTAGGGTTTGATTACGTTGTGTCATCTGGGGCAGCGACAATAACACACAGAGTCCCAGTGCGATGAAAGAACTTGTATTGAAATACTGCAAAGACAGTTCACAAATACCCGATGGGAAGGCAGCCCAACCAGGAACACTCACAGTTACAACAGCATGTAGATAGCAGGATCCAGCCCACTGACAGCGCCTGTTGAGAGGGGCAGAAAGCAGCCTAAGTAGGAAGATGTTCACAGAAGTTGCGAGCCCTACACTTTCCCTCCTCGACAGGAACCTTTCCCTGCCACTAGTTCTGTCCCTACCAGGCGGGGTACCTGTCCCTACTCTACCTACTCATAAAATGCAAGCCAATCCTGGGAGGCTAGGGTCTTAAAAAGGCTCTGCCTGACCCAATATGGCTGCTAGGGTCACATGGGGCAGCAGTATCCAATGGGATAGCTTTCCCATTGACCCAGGAAACCATAGAGGAACCCTGCTCCTCTTAACTTCTTCTCCAACTGCAGTGCCGCTGCGGAAGAGTGCCACATGCAGTGGAGAAAGTAGACTGCACCTGCCTAGACACTGCATTGGACTGGCTGCATGCATGGAGAGAGCCCCCAGGAACCAGAAATTACACCTTATCCCTGCATCCCTAAACCAAACTAATCATTGAATGGGGGCACTACATGGTTAGATTTTGCCTAATTCCTGGAATTCAGCTTTAAATACTGATAAAATGTGTTTTATTTTCTGCTCATGCTGGTTTTATGTAATGGTTTTTCAAGGACTGAATACTAGACCTTTACACATGGCGTGATGAATGTATTATTCTCAAGGATTTTATTTCGATTTTTGCTGCTTCTAGGTAGTGACATAAACACAGCCTGACAGAATGACTTTTGGAGGTCCAAAGGTTGGGTCACAAGCGTTAACAAGTAGAGTGCTGATATACTGAATAGCCATTAAATGATTGTAAAGAATACGGAGCTATTAGATCATCTGGGTAGATGGCTTTTCATCCATACTTTATGAAGTGCTACAGCCTTGATCAAGCAAAGTTGATGCTTGAACTTGTTACAAGTGGATGGAAATATTGTTGTTGAGATTCAGCCATTTAATATCTCAATAAGAGATTAGAGGGGGTGAAGAGCCACCTTCATAAATAACTCGAATGAACCATGGTTTGGAATATTTCTAGGTATTATTTTGGTGTCTGGTTAATGAGGTTGAGGTCAGTTACAAAGAAACCTTTGTATGCTTCTGAGATAAAAGGTGATGCAAAAAGATTATTTTATGTTCTGAAAAGCAAACTGCAAATAAATGAATAAAACGCCAATGAAAGGGTCATTCTGCCCGCAAAAGTGACGTTTTATTTACACGTAGAGGCAAATGGTCTCTATCAGATGTCTCGGATACTTTAAGGACCATGTCATGTGAGGGATCCCGTCACTGGGTGCTTGCTTTGAATAACCAACCAAAACAATACATAGTTACATTGTCTGCAAGCTGGTTGGTAAGTAGGCTCGGGTTTTTTCCTGGGCATTCCCGGGGCTTTGCTGTTACCTGTTTTACCCTTCCAATGCCACTTACTGCGATAGCCAGCTATAGATGAGGGCGGTGAGGCGGTGACAAGTTTTTTGTTATCACATAGTTACATTATCTGGTTGAAAAAAAGACACAAATCCATCTAGTTCAATCAATTAAAGGGGAAAAAAAATCATTTACAATCCTGTATGCACAATCCTATACCCAGTTGATCCAGAGGAAGGCAAAAAAAAAGCAAACAATGATCCAATTTACTCAAGCAGGTGAAAAAAATTACTTTCTGCCAAGAGGCAATTGGATATTCCCTGGATCAACTTTACCTATAAATGTTCGTATCCAGTTATTTTATGTACATTTAAGAAAGAATCCAAGGCTTTTTTTAAAACAATCTACTGAGCTGGCCAGAACCACCTCAGGAGGGAGTCTATTCCACATTTTCACAGTTCTTATGCCCCGTACACACGGTCGGATTTTCAGATGGAAAATGTGTGATAGGACCTTGTCGGAAATTCCGACCGTGTGTAGGCTCCATCACACATTTTCCATCGGATTTTCCGACACACAAAGTTTGAGAGCAGGATATAAAATTTTCCGACAACAAAATCCGTTGTCGGAATTTCCGATCGTGTGTACACAAATCCGACGCACAAAGTGCCACGCATGCTCAGAATAAATAAAGAGATGAAAGCTATTGGCTACTGCCCCGTTTAGAGTCCCGACATACGTGTTTTACGTCACCGCGTTCAGAACGATCGGATTTTCCGACAACTTTGTGTGACCGTGTGTATGCAAGACATGTTTGAGCCAACATCCGTCGGAAAAAATCCATGGATTTTGTTGTCGGAATGTCCGATCAATGTCTGACCGTGTGTACGGGGCATTACTGTGAAGAAACCTTTCCGTATATGGAGAATTAATCTCTTTTCCTCTAGACCAGGGATATGCAATTAGTGGACCTCCATGAGGCATAGCAAGACTCTGACAGCCACAAGCATGACACCCAGAGGCAGAAGCATGATGGGACTTGTAGTTCTGGAACAGCTGGGGGTCCACTAATTGCATATCCCTGCTCTAGACGTAAAGAGTGCCATGACCTTAATGTGAAGTTGTTGTTCTCAACACCAAGTTCACTTTATGAACTCAACACCAAGTTTACTATATAAACCACTTACAGTGCATCTGGAAAGTATTCACAACGCTCCATTTTTGCCACATTTTGTCATGTTACAGCCTTATTCCAAAATGGATTAAATTCATTACTTTCCTCAAAGTTCTACAAACAATACCCCATAATGACAACGTGAAAGAAGTTTGTTTGAAATCTTTCCAAATGTATTAAAAATTTAAAAACAAAACAAAAAAATCACATGCACATAAGTATTCACAGCCTTTGCTCAATACTTTATTGAAGCACCTTTGGCACCAATTACAGCCTCAAGTCTTTTTGAGTATGATGCTACAAGCTTGGCACACCTAATTTTGGGCAGTTCCTCCCATTCTTCTTTGCAAGACCTCTCAAGCTCAATCAGCTTGGATGGGGAGCGTTGGTGCACAGCCATTTTCATTTTTCTCCAGAGTTGCTCAATCGGATTCAAGTCTGGGCTCTGGCTGGGCCACTCAAGGACATTCAGAGTTGTCCCGTAGCAACTCCTTTCTTATTTTGACTGTGCCCTTAGGGTCGATGTCCTGTAGGAAGATGAACTTTCTTCCTAGTCTGAGGTCCAGAGCTCTCTGGAGCAGGTTTTCATCAAGGATGTCTCTGTACATTGCTGCGTTCATCTTTCCCTCGAGCCTGACTAGTCTCCCAGTTTCTGCCGCTAAAAAACATTCCCACAGCAAGATGCTGCGCCACCATGCTTCACTGTAGGGATGTATTGGCCAGGTGATGAGCAGTGCCTGGTTTCCTTTAGACATGATGCTTGCCATTCAGGCCAAAGAGTTCAATCTTTGTTTTCTCAGACCAGAGAATTTTGCTTCTCATGGTCCGAGAGTCCTTCAGGTGCCTTTTGGTAAACTCCAGGTGGGTTGTCATGTGCCTTTTACTGAGAAGTTGCTTTTGTCTGGCCACTCTACCATACAGACCTGATTGGTGGAGTGCTGCAGAGATAGTTGTTCCTCTAGACAGTTCTCGTCTCTCCACAGAGAAATGTTGGAGCTCTGTCAGAGTGACCATCAGGTTCTTGGTCACCTCCCTGACTAAGGCCCTTCTCTCCAATCGCTCAGTTTGGCTGGGCGGCCTGCTCTAGGAAGAGTACTGGTGGTTCCAAACTTCTTTCATTTACAGATAATGGAGGCCACTGTGCTCATTGGAACTGTCAATGCTGCAGAAATTTTTGTGTACCCTTCCCCAGATCTGTGCCTCGATACAATCCTGTCTCGGAGGTCTACAGACAATTCCTTGGACTTCATGGCTTGGTTTGTGCTCTGACATGCACTGATAACTGTGGGACCTTATATAGACAGGTGTGTGCCTTTCCAAATCATGTCCAATCAACTGAATTTGCCACAGGTGGACTCCAATCAAGTTGTAGAAACATCTCAAGGATAATCAGTGGAAGCAGGATGCACCTGAGCTAAATTTTGAGTGTTATAGCAAAGGCTGTGAATACTTATGTACATGTAATTTTTTTTTGTTTTTGTTTTTTAATGCATTTGCAAAGACTCCAAACAAACTTCTTTCACATTGTCATTAATGGGGTATTGTTTGTAGAATTTTGAGAAAATTAATTAATTTAATCCATTTTGAAATAAGGCTGTAACATAAAAAAAATATGGAAAAACTGAAGCGCTGTGAATACTTTCCGGTTGCACTGTATGTATTTATACATGTTGATCATATCCCCCCTTAATCTCCTCCTCAAGGGAGAATTAATTCAGTTCCTCTAATCTTTCCTCATAGCTGAGTTCCTCCATGCCTCTTATCCGTACGTAGATGGAGTTATCATATTCTCTCTGTGCTTGTACAAGGTACTCTTGTTTCCTCCAACACTCCAAAGACATGAAATGACATAGGTTACTTGTCTCAGTTGAGTGTGTTCAATCCAAGATGACTGCCTCACCTCCTTAGTACTTGAGCCCCCAGGCGTTAAAGAAATACCTATTTTTTTTTGCGAGTATCAGGATCACTAACAGACTAAATACCTTTTGCAAGGGAGTCGCTCATTCTTCATAATATACAATACATTAAAATCCAATAGGCAAAGTGGAAGCTGCTCATTATGGGCACAGAAGGTAGGTCCCAGGAACCCAGTACTGAGATCTCGAAGATGTAATGCCCCGTACACACGGTCGGATTTTCCGACGGAAAATGTGTGATAGGACCTTGTTGTCGGAAATTCCGACCGTGTGTAGGCTCCATCACACATTTTCCATCGGAATTTCCGACACGCAAAGTTCCGACACACAGGATTTTGTTGTCGGAATGTCCGATCAATGTCCGACCATGTGTACGGGGCATAAGAAACTCATCAGCTTCTACCAAACACAGGTTAGGGTGGCCTGGTCATTTTCCAAATATAAACATACAAGCAAGAAGATCTCACTCTAATATTGCTGAAAAAATTGTTGCCTGTTTAAAAGAATGTCAGTAATATATGCATGAGGTTTATGAAAGATTAAAATTTAAAAAATGTGTTCTTTTCAGTTGAGTACGATAAAACTTGAAAATACAATCACATGGCTTACCCATTTCACACTGGGGCGCTTTGGTACTAGGTGTAATCCTAGACTCTGACTTGTCATTTCAGCCCCAAGTCCAATCGTTGTCAAAAGTTTGTAGAATTCACCTCCGTAAATTCGCCCCTTTTTAACAAATGAAACCACCAAGCTCCTTATTCACTCCCTCGTTATCTCTCGCCTTGACTATTGCAACTCCCTTCTCATTGGCCTGCCTCTCCATAGGCTATCCCCTCTTCAGTCTATCATGAATGCTGCTGCCAGACTTATCTACCTTACCAACCGCTCAGTGTCTGCCAACCCTCCCCTCTCCTTTAACCACTTGCCTACTGGGCACTTAAACCTCCCTCCTGCCCAGACCAATTTTCAGCTTTAGGTGCTCTCACACTTTGAATGACAATTACTCAATCATGCAACACTGTACCCAAATGAATTTTTTGTCCTTTTTTTCATATACATAGAGCTTTCTTTTGGTGGTATTTGATCACCTCTGGGTTTTTTATTTTTTGCGCTATAAATGAAAAAAGACCGAAAATTTTGAAAGAAAAAACGCATTTTTTTTAGTTTCTGTGATAAATTTTGCAAATTATTAATTTTTCTTCATAAATTTTGGCCACAATTTATACTGCTACATATCATTGGTAAAAATAACCCAAATTATTGTATATTATTTGGTCTTTGTGAAAGTTATAGAGTCTACAAGCTATGGTGCAAATCATTGAAAATTGATCACCCCTGATGGCCTCTCATTTCTTACGACCCGAACAAGCCAGGAAAGTACAAATACCCCCCAAATGACCCCTTTTTTTAAAGTAGACATTCCAAGGTATTCAGTAAGATGCATGATGAGGTTTTTGATGTCATTTTTTCCCACAATTCTTTGCAAAATGAAGATTTTTTTTTGTTTGTTTTTTTTTCACAAAACTGTCATTGTAATAGGTTATTTCTCTCACATGGTATGTGTATACCACAAATAACACCCCAAAATACATTCTGCTACTCCTCCTGAGTATTACGATACCACATGTGTGGGACTTTTTCACAGCCTGTCCACATAGAGAGGCCCAACACGCAGGGAGTCCCATCACGTGTTCTAGAAGCATAAATTACACATCTAACTTGTTGACTACCTATTACACTTTTGAAGGCCCTGGAGCACCAGGACAATGACACTGATGTGGCACTGGTACGTGGCACTGATACGTGGCACTGATACGTGGCACTGATGACAGATGCACTGATACGTTGCACTGATGGCACGTGGCACTAAAGAGAGATGGCTCTAATAAATAGCACTGATGACATGTGACACTGATGACAAATGGCACTAATATGTGGCACTGGTGACACTGATGTGGCACTGATGACAGATTGCACTAATACTTGGCACTGATGACAGATGGCACTAATACGTGGCACTTTTGACAGATGGCACTAATACGTGGCACTAATGACACGTGACACTGATGTGGCACTGACGACAGATGGCACTGATACGTGGCACTGATGACACTTGACACTGATAACTGATGGCACGTGACACTGACAGATGGTACTGATACGTGGCACTGATGACACGTGACACTGATAACAGATGGCACATGGCACTGGGGACAGATGGCACTGATAGGTAGCACTGGGGACAGATGGCACTGACAGGTGGCACTGGGGACAGATGGCACTGACAGGTGGCACTGGGGACAGATGGCACTGACAGGTGGCACTGGGGACAGGTGGCACTGGGGACAGATGGCACTGACAGGAACTGTGGGCACTGAATTTTCTTTTTTTTTTTCTCTGCACTCACCGCTGCAGAACAGGTCGCTCTGCCTCCTCACACGCTGTCTCTGTGTGAGGAGGGAGACCTGGCAATGAGAGATCACCTACCATTGGACATGCCAATCAAGTGCTAAATTGCCACTGTGATTGGCCATTTAGCACGATCTGTGCTAAATGGGACAAGGGACACGGCCAACACAGAACTTCCCTCATGCGCGCCCGCGGCAGGCGCGCAGAGGGGAAGTAAACAGGAGCTACATCACCAATCTTGTCTCCAAATATCACCCAAATCGTCCTCTCTGCTCTTCTCAAGACCTCCTACTCCCAAGCTCCCTCGTCTCCTCCTCCCATGCTCGTCTCCAGTATTTCTCCAGAGCCTCTCCCATCCTTTGAAACTCGCTACCGCCACCGGTCCGGCTATCCCCTACTCTTGCTACTTCAGGAGATCTGTGAAAACTCATCTCTTCAGG
This sequence comes from Lithobates clamitans, assembly GCA_037952925.1. Lineage (NCBI taxonomy): Eukaryota > Metazoa > Chordata > Amphibia > Anura > Ranidae > Lithobates > Lithobates clamitans. The sequence continues at coordinate 839,929 of JBBGZY010000094.1, read as the reverse complement.
AAAGCCTATCACGTCTCCAACTAATCCTTTACCACCTCCATCAGCTCATTCCCCACAGTTAAAACCTTTTGTACCACCTGCCCCACCCTATTAGATTGTAAGCTCTTCTGAGCATGGCCCTCTTATGCCCCGTATACACGATCGGACATTCTGACAACAAAATTCATGGATTTTTTGTGACGGATGTTGGCTCAAACTTGTCTTGCATACATACTGTCACACAAATGTTGTCGAAAATTTCCGAACGTCAAGAACGCGGTGACGTACAACACGTACGACGAGCCAAGAAAAATGAAGTTCAATAGCCAGTGCGGCTCTTCTGCTTGATTCCGAGCATGCGTGGAACTTTGTGCATCGGAATTGTGCACACACGATCGGAATTTCCGACAACAGATTTTATTGTTGGAAAATTTGAGATCCAGATCTCAAGTTTTGTGTGGCGGAAAGTCCGATGGAAAATATCCGATGGAGCCTACACACGGTCGGAATTTCCGACAACAAGCTCCCATCGAACATTTTCCTTCGGAAAATCCAACCGTGTAAAATCCTTTTGTATTCTATTGTATTATAACTGTATTGTCTCCTTTTTATATTGTAAAGAGCTGCATAAACTGTTGGCGCTATAAAAATCCTGTATAATAATAATAATAACTTGTCAAAATTCAAACAGTGGATGGGCATGTTGGCAGCACCAAGTTCAAAAAACTTCTATCAGAAAATTGTTAACCGGCTATTAACCAAGGTCTGAAAAGGGGTCCACCATGGATGGCTTTCAAGAGTGGTAAAGACTGACGCCTGTTTGAAAGGGGCCTTAGAGATAGGAAAGCCTGGATTGGTCAAATGACTATGAGTTTGTACCTACTTTTCAGGTATTTCTGGAGACTTTATAAATGTGAGACATAGAGTATGTATAAATTATGAAATGATATTGGGGTTATAAGTTCGTTGCTCGCTTTAAATCATGTGATGTGAATTTTATTAAATGGTCCCTTTCTGTAATATCCTGTTTTATGATTTCCTACTATGCTTCATCTTTCCTTTTTCAGTCATCGTTCCTTTTCTCTCTTACAAAGATTTTGTTCCTTCTTATAAGTGTAAAGTCACATAGACTCCACAGTAATGAGATAAAGAGCTGGTGACAATGACTATGTTTAACTTCCTCTCAATTTTCTTTCTATACTCAGGAAAATGGGAACCATTCATGGAGAACAGTGCAAATGGAAATCACGCTGCTTCCTCTTTACATTTAGGTTCCCAGTTCCCCATTATGACATCACTTAGTTAAGACGCTCAATGCTTTATTCACTAAAAGCAGTTGGTTGCAGTTCTAAAATAAATTCAGGATTATAATATTTATAAAGCTTTGAATAGATGATAAATATGTTTTTGGTGCTCCAAACCAAGAATAGCAGACTAAGGGGCCGAGAACAAAGGCACCCTTGTCCCTCCAACTATCACCTATCATTAACCACTTGTCTACCTAGGTAATTTTTTTACTTTTTCAGACACATATTAAAATCTGCATTTTTGCTAGAAAATTACTTACCATTACCATTACTTACCACTTACCATATTGTCAGGATCCACTCAGAGCCCTGTTTGACAGCTAGCTCCAGCATTGGGTTGAGAGGTGAAGCCAGCTGCCTCTTCAGCCCGGCGCTCCAGTGAGTGTTGAAGGAGAAGAGCGATGACTGACAATCATCATTCATAATTGCCCAGAGCAGACTGAGAACTGAGTGATCAGCAGTCATGGGATCGCTCAGTTCTTAGTCTTAGAACCAGCGGGGGATGAGACGGATGGATGGGAATGCGGCAATGAGATTACAGTGTATGGGCGGCGGGGGGTGGGGGGTGTACTCACTTCTTCCGGCAGTCCAGGAGGATCCCGCTGTATGTCTTATCCCCACGGCTCAGGGTCACCACCAGTGTGTTATTCACCATCTGCTCCACCAGGACCGGCACCAGCGAGCCGACCCGCCGATCCTGCCCAACCTTGGCCCCATGCTCGCTCCAGCTTCCGGACGCCAGCACCAGGCCACCCCGGCCACAGGCCTGCACCAAGAACAGGACGTGTGTCCTGATTGAGTCCTAAGACTTCCTGGCCAATCGGGTCTCAGGAACTGCTTCCTGATTGGCCGGGAGGAGAATCAGGAAGACGATAGCGAATATTAATTCGCTATTGTCACACAACTGGGTGGGCTCAGGGTGCAGTGCTCTGTGCCCCAAGCCCACTCTTTTTTGAAGCCAATTAGAGCCTCTTGCCCCGTACACACGATCAGAAATTCTGCCAGCAAAACCGTGTGTATGCTCCATCGGACTTTTGCTGGCGGAATTTCGGCCAGCAAAAGATTGAGAGCGTGTTCTCTATTTTTCCGACGGAAAAAGTTCCTATCGGAAATTCCGATCGCCTGTAGCAATTCCGACGCGCAAAATTCCTAAGCATGCTCGGAAACAATTCGATGCATGCTCAGAAGCAATGAACTTCATTTTCTCGACTCGTTGTAGTGTTGTATGTCACTGCGTTCTTGACGGTCAAAAGTTCAGAGAACTTTTGTGTGACTGTGTGTATGCAAGGCAAGCTTGAGCAGAATTCTGGAAATTCCGATCGTGTGTACGCGGCATCAGGCTCTAATCATGTGCTTAAAAAAAAAACCCCATTGGAATCCATGTGTCCGGCACCTTGCATGTATATTAGGGGCTGAGCACATGGATTAGGGGGGGTGGCGCTCCTACGCCCTTAATGGACGGGCCGCCACTGATCAGACGATGCTGAAACATGGAGGTCAGTATAGATGTATGTTTTCTTTATATTCTTAAACTTCTCCTTTAAACCTCCAAACAATTTTCTGAAAGCAGAAAACACCCTGTAAAATAAATGGTAGCAGTTGCAATATTTGCTCACCTGTTTATCAGATCCATATTTTTAGGAAAAAAATACACTAAAATGAATTTTGGTACACCTCTAACACAATATAATATACATTTTTTGGTACAATATAAAAGCTGTGGATTTAGGTATGTGTTTGTTATAAAAATATGGGGTTGCAATGAATAAATAGATACCAAACATGTTAAGACTTAAAACTGTGTGCACCTGTGAAATGGCTACGGTACCCAAAATTGTCCATTTGAAGGATGTCCCAGGTTGTGCATGCAGCTGGATCCTGGAACAATCTTCACTATAGGAATGCCCTGTCCTTGTCCTGCTTCTGAACCTCCAGGGATGCGGGGGTTAATTGCATTGGGCTCTGGGCTAAACTGCTGAGAAAAACTTGTGCCAAGGACCTGCAGTTATGGCTGCTAATAAGGGGGTACCACCAGTCCTCCTGTATGGTACCCAGGCCTCATCAGTTCAACAGAAGGCTCAGGTAGCTGACAAGCAGAAGGAAAGGGAACCTGTACAGGAGGGGTGATCGGTGTGGCGCAGAATGCATTTATTGGAACCGATTCCCTGTAGTTCCCCCCTACAGCAACTAAAAGCCGGCAGAAGGGAGAGGACAAGCCGGATTTCAGTTGCTGTACGGGGGGGCGGGGGGGACTACAGTGTATTGGTTCCAATAAATGCATCCTGCGCCACACCGATCACCCCTTCTGTACAGGTTCCCTTTCCCTCTGCTTGTCAGCTGCCTGAGCCGCCTGTTGAACTGATGGGGCCTGGGTACCATACAGGAGGACTGGTGGTACCCCTTATGCCCGGTGCACCAATCACCCCTCCTGTACAGGTTCCTCCTCCTTCTGCCTGTCTGCTGCAGGGGCCTCCCTGTTGGACCGTTAGGCAGGGGTCAGGACGGCCTGGAGAGATGTGTGCTAATACGTTTTAAATCATCTCTGTGTTGAGACGATCAATAATACCATCTTCGTTTTACACACTCTCCAGCCTTACTGCCGGTATACAATTGCATTTCCGCGCTTAACTTTAGTAAATAAACCCCATTGTGTACTTAAAAGTGGGGTATGCCTGTATAGTCTTCTCTATCAGACTCCTCTCTTGTTGAACCGTTGGGGGCACGGGGGAGGTTGGGAAGCCCTGTTAGGTCATTTCTAACTGCAGCCCCGCCTGCAGCTCCCCCTGGTGTTCAAAGCTATTAGTCCCTGCAGTGCTAGAGGGTCTGAGCTAGGAAGAGGATAAGGCATCCCTGCATATGTCGCAGTATGTTGCCTCCTCACCACCTGTTTTAACCCTGTGTTTGTGCTGCATGCCACATTGCAATTGTACGCTTTGCATTTGTTTGCACAGCGGTCGTGGCGCAGCCCAAGTCACTTAAATGGGTAACGTTTAACGGTGGTACTGCCGGCCGAATGGGAAATGGGAGACTATTTTGCTGCAGCATGCCATGGTGTGTGCACTTATGTGCTACACAGAGCTTTTTTTCAGCAGGAACGCAGGGAAACGCAGTTCCGGCACCTTCAGCTCTGAATGTATGTTATGGTAAGGGGTGCTGGGGTGCACTGGAGGGTCTATTGATGTTGGCTGCTGGGGGATCTATTGTTGCTGGAGGGGATCTGTTTTTACAGGAGGAGAGTTTGTTGTTGCTGGGGAGGTCAGTTGTCACTGGTGGGGAATCTATTGTTGCGTGGGGACTCTAATGCTACTAGGAGACAATTGTTTCTGGGAGACATTTACTGTTGAGAGAGAGGTCTATTGTTGCTAGCTGTTCAGAGTCTATTGTTGCTGGGGGTGCTCCATTGTTGCTCGCTACAGGGGATCTATTTTACTTCCTATCATTAACAAATTACATATAAATTACTTAGCATCACAAATTGATACTTGATTCTGTATCCATTACTGAGAGGTGGGTAGGGGGTGAAACCAAGGAATGGTGCTCAGAGACGGGTAGGGAGTGGAACCATGGAATGGTGCTCGGAGGTGGGTAGGAGGTGGAACCATGAATGGTGCTTGGAGGTGGGTAGGGAGTGGAACCAAGGAATGGTGCTCGGAGGTGGGTAGGGAGTGGAACCAAGGAATGGTGCTCGGAGGTGGGTAGGGGGTGGAACCAAGAAATGGTGCTCAGAGACGGGTAGGGAGTGGAACCAAGGAATGGTGCTCAGAGGTGGGTAGGAGGTGGAATCATGAATGGTGCTCGGAGGTGGGTAGGGAGTGGAACCAAGGAATGGTGCTCAGAGACGGGTAGGGAGTGGAACCAAGGAATGGTGCACGGAGGTGGGTAGGGGGTGGAACCAAGGAATGGTGCTCAGAGACGGGTAGGGAGTGGAACCAAGGAATGGTGCTCGGAGGTGGGTAGGGAGTGGAACCAAGGAATGGTGCTCGGAGGTGGGTAGGGAGTGGAACCAAGGAATGGTGCTCGGAGGTGGGTAGGGAGTGGAACCAAGGAATGGTGCTCGGAGGTGGGTAGGGGGTGGAACCAAGGAATGGTGCTCAGAGACGGGTAGGGAGTGGAACCATGGAATGGTGCTCGGAGGTGGGTAGGAGGTGGAACCATGAATGGTGCTCGGAGGTGGGTAGGGAGTGGAACCAAGGAATGGTGCTCGGAGGTGGGTAGGGAGTGGAACCAAGGAATGGTGCTCGGAGGTGGGTAGGGGGTGGAACCAAGGAATGGTGCTCGGAGGTGGGAAGGGGGTGGACACAAGAGGTGACTTGGAAGGAGGGAGTCCCTGCATCTATTCTCTAAGAAAAAAAAGCCCTGGTGCTACATACTAATTCCTAAATCAGCAAAGCTCTTACTGAGTCATTGCACTGGAACATCCAGCAGAGCCTAATCACACAGGTGTTTAAAGATTCCTTTCATCATTTTATATATCTATTTCTGCCTCCAAATCCATCCATGCCTTCAATTCATCTTCAGTGTACAATGGGGCCTTTTCAGAAGCTAGAGTGCTTTATTAAGATGCTTTCAGGGAAGAAAGCCACATTGAGAAGTGTTTATGATGCCTTCACCTTGCATTTAAATTAATTAATTCGTTCATTGATCCCGCATTTCTATTGACTTGTCTAGAGGAATAAAAGCTGGTAAAATATGGACGTGGCTGTATTTCAACATCATGCTGTGTATGGTACACTTGATTAATGATACCCTTTCATACAAGCCCCACCTCTTGTGTGATGTGATTATTTCCATTAGTTCCACCGCTAAAATGCGCTAATGGTGGCAGCATTGAGTCTGGTTCATATAAACTATTCAAATGTAATTACCGGGGAAAGGAGAGAGTTAGTTTAACATTACCTGAGTCATAAAAATCATTTAGTCTCTGTACTTCCTTCTCTCACTTGATGAATTTAGCCAATAAAATGCCCAGAAAATGTACAAACAAAATAAGAAAAAAAATATTATTTTGTAAATTTTGAAGTTTGATGTTACCGCTGTAGCCCTGCTTCCCTAGGGTCTAACCTATTAAGGAAAATACAGGACTGATTGTGCAGAAGTAAGACTTGGTACACAGACACAATGCAATGCAATGAATGGCTAAAACAACATAAAACTATAATAGTATAAAGTGAATGTCACTCCATACAATGCAACCAAAAATGTATACTCTGCATTCAATGTCAATGCACAATGTTTCACAAGCTATTAGCAGAAGCAAAGCATTCCTGTGCATGTACCCTTATTTATTTATTTATATTAATGGCAGCTCAATGGTGTGGAGCTTGCTGGAAAATTGTGAACAAAAAAAAGTGAACTGTGAAATCACAGCATATGGAAAAAAAAAGTGTAGGCAGGTGCAGTCTACTTTCTCCAGGTGGCGCTCTTCTGCAGCGGCACTGCAGTTGGAGGGAAAGTCAAGAGGAGCATGGTTCCTCTATGGTTTTCCTGGGTCACTGGGGAAGCTATCCAATTGGATGCTGCTGCCCCATGTGACTTTAGCAGCCATCTTGGGTCAGGCAGAGCCTATTTAAGGCCCTGGCTCCCCGCGTTGCGAGTTGGTAAAGTAGGGACAAGTATCCCACCTGGTAGGAACTGAACTAGCAGCAGGCCAAGGTTCCTGATTTGGAGGAAAAGCGTAGGGCTCGCTATTTCTCTGGACACCTTCCTGCTTGGGCATGACCAGGCCATATTCTGCACCTCTCAAAAGGCACTGTCAGTCCGGCTGAATTCTGCTCTCTACATGCTGTTGGAACTGTGAGAGTTCCCAGCTGTGCTGCTTTCCCACCGAGTTATTTAAATATAATAGACTGTCTTAACATTATTTCAATACAAGTTTTCTCATTGCACTGGGACTGGGTGCTATTGCCGTCGCACTGTGCTTCACCCCACCTACATGAGGGTACAGTAAAAGACCAACCTCTGAAGAGAAAGAGCCTCAAACCCCTGAAGTCTGGGGAAGGATCTGTAGCTTTTGCATCTTTTCTCTACTTCAGCAGGTCCCTAAGGAGTGGGGTCCACCTGGATTTCAGCCTGGTGGACCAGAGTACCTTGCCCCTTGTGCCCCAGAGAGTTCGGCGCCAGAACTCTCTGGGGCACAAGCGCAGTAGGGAACCAGGAAGTCTCTGGGGCAGCATGCGCAGTAAGGAACCAGGAAGTGAAGCCGCAAGATGGCGAAGATGGCGGCGGCAGCACCCGAGAGCCGAGTGACAGATCGGCTTCAGGTGCCGACATCGTGGGCGCCCTGGACAGGTAAGTGTCCATATTTTATTAATCAGCAATAGCAGAATTTGTAGCTGCTGACTTTTAAAAGAAAAATTTTGCGGGACTTCTGCTTTAAGATGAAAAATTCGTCTTGAGCTTAGAACCAATTTCATAAGGAAAATACCACATTATGGCCACTAGATTGAAATGGCAATTATAAGTAATAAACATATTAGTCACATTACAGGAACTATTTGCTCACACCCCATAGCATGTCTCTTCTATAATTAGAAAAAAATCTTTCCTGCTAGCAAGTTTTTTAAATCAGAGCTTAATTCTGCTTTAACCACTTAAGGATCAGAAGGATTTACCCCCTTAATGACCAGGCCATTTTTTGTGATACGACACTGCGTCGATTCAACTGACAATTGCGCGGTCGTGCAACGGTGTTCCCAAACAAAATTGATGTCCTTTTTTCCCACAAATAGAGCTTTCTTTTGGTGGTATTTGATCACCTCTGCCTTTTTTTTTTTTTTTTTTGCGCTATAGACAAAAAAGACTGACAAGTTTGAAAAAGAACTATATTGTTTACTTTTTGCTATACTGTAATAAATATATATATATATATATATACTGATGAAGAAATTAGTTTTTTCTACATTTATATATATATATATATATATATATATATATATATATATATATATATATATATATATATATGTAGAAAAAACGAATTTCTTCATCAGTTTAGGCCGATATGTATTCTTGTACATATTTTTGATAAAAAAAAAAAAAAAAATGGCAATAAGCGTATATTGATTGGTTTGCGCAAAAGTTATAGTGTCTACAAAATGGGGGATAGATTAATGGCATTTTTATTATTTATTTATTTTTTACTAGTAATGGCGGCGATCTGCGATTTTTAGCGGGACTGCGACATTGCAGGGGAGACATCGGACACTTTTGACAATTTTTTGGGACCAGTGACATTTATACAGCGATCAGAGCTAAAAGTAGCCACTGAATACTGTGTAAATATCACTGGCAAGGAAAGGGTTAACACTAGGGGGCGATCAAGGGGTAAAGTGTTTCCTAGGGAGTGATTCTAACGGTGGGGGGCAGTGGACTGACTGAAGGAGGAGACAGATCGCTGTTCCTAATCACTAGGAACAGCAGATCTGTCTATCCTCCCCTGACAGAACGGGGATCTGTCTGTTTACATTGACAGATCCCCGTTCTGGCTCTCTCAGGAGCGATCGCGGCCACGCACATCGGGCCCCCTAGTGGTTTTAAAGCGGCCGATGTACAATAACGGCGATTCGCCCAGGAGAGCCTACCTGCTGCAGGACAACTGCGGTGGCTGGTCCTTAACTGGTTAAAGAGGAAGTAAACCCTGATGGATTTTACTTTCTTTCTTTTTCCCTGCAAAGTAAAAGCATAATGTGCTAGTATGCAACGCATGCTAGCACATTATGTGACACTTACCTGCAAACGAAGCCTGCGCCGTCCCCGCTGCAGGCCATATCCATGTTCGCCCCTCTTCCTTCTGGGGCAGCGGACTCCAGCTTTGTGACTGGACGGAACCGCGTAATGTCATTCCCGTGCATGCACGCTGGAGCCGCCAGTCACGGCACTCGCTACTGAAGAAACGGCCAGGAGGGCCGCTTATCTCGTAAGCATGCACCGTTTAGGAGATATTTACAGTACCTATAGGTAAGCCTTTTTATATGCTTACCTATAGGTACAACTTCCAAATGGAGGTTTACAACCTTTTTAAGTGTTTAGCCACTTGCCGACCCCTGCACGCCGATATACGTCGGCACAATGGCAGCGGTGGGCAAATGAGAGTATCTGTACGTCCCGCGGGCCCGCCGCGTACAGGGTGATCGTGCCCGCGGGACCCGCAGACTCAATGTCTGCCGGCGATCGTGTCACGGAGCCGCAGAACGGGGAGAAGCCAATGTTAACAAGGCATTTACCGTTCTGCCTTGTGACATGACAGAGATCACTGCTCCTTGTCAACGGGAGCAGTGATCGCTATCATGTGAGTAGTAGCTCCACAGTTAGAATCACTCCCTAGGACACACTTAACTCCTTGATCGCCCCCTAGTGTTTAACCCCTTCCCTGCCAGTGTCATTTACACAGTAATCAGTGCATTTTTATAACACTGATCGCTGTATAAATGACAATGGTCCCAAAATAGTGTCAAAAGTGTCCGATGTGTCTGCCATAATGTCGCAGTCACGATAAAAATTGCAGATCGCCGCCATTACTAATAAAAAAAAATAATAATAAAAATGCCATAAAACTATCCCCTATTTGGTAGACGCTACCACTTTTCCGCAAACCAATCAATATACGCTTATTGCAATTTTTTTTACCAAAAATATGTAGAAGAA